>VZTZ01023245.1:60375-270381 GCA_013400955.1 Drymodes brunneopygia
AAAAAAAAAAAAGGTGAATTTGATGCACTTCTTCAGTTCAGCTGTACTTTTAAAAGTCCAAATTCAGTTTACTTGAATTTCTAGTGGCCAATTTGGCTTAGTGAAAACAACAATTAAGTGCCTTTCAGCTCCTATTTAGGGTAAAACATGTGTTTTGCTTTTCTGACATTGCCAAAGCACCGTAATTATGACTGTGAAATTATTTTGACACTTTTAAAATATGAGACATCTAGGAGGAAGTGAATTTATTAGCTGCGCTATATGAAGTGTACTAAAAGGAGAAATACAGCTGATATTATAGATTTGTCAAGAGGGAAGAGTTAGGTGACGTGGGGATGATACAGCTACTGTTGGTCAACAGAGGAGAGAGCTTAAATGCCAAGAATAATGATTTGTTTACATATTTTTATTTGGGTGATTTGCTGATTGATTCCCTACCACAGTGTACACCCAAGGGCTGTGGGAATTGTGTTGGTTGTGTCAAACAGGGCTGGTGGGACTTCCAGCCTGGACAAACCTGCCTGCCTGTGGCAGAGCCGTGCTGTGTGAGGAAGTGCAGCTTGGTTTTCTTGCAGCTGATTCAGACAGCCAGGGCATCCTGCTGTGCAGCATTGCTGAATGGGAAGACTCCTGTGCTAAAACTGACAGACACTTCCAATTCTTCTACATGCTGCTCCCCAGCCTCCTCCTCTCTTGTAAAACCCTGACACATCTGTGGAGGAAGCATCAAGGATTCATTTTGTGCTCTACATTCTAATCCTGCCACTGTGCTAATCAAGCCTGCATGTTTGATAGCATTTTTATTATTATTAAATTATCTACTAGTTTTTGTTCTGCTCATTATTATTGCCATCGTTCCCCCCCTACAATTATTTTAATTTACACCGGTTAATTTCAGGTTCACTTTTCACACAGCATAGAAAAATCGATGTCCAAAACTGCTTACGGTCTAGAGACAGAGAAAGAAAAATGACAGTTGTTTGTTTGTTTTTTTAATGTGGGTACGTAGCAGGGACCAGAAGAGAATAGATCTGCAGAGAGAACCAGTTTGTGCTGAGGAACATTAAAGAGACAGTTGACATTTCAGGGTTGTTAAGTTTGGATTAATTCTCGTCTGGTCTTCTGGACTGAATAATTGTTTTGTGTCTAGAGTCCATTAAGTGCACTCCTGGAGCACAGCTTCCAGCTCCTTTCAGCTTGAAAGGAATCCTGTTCAAGCACTCTAAAAGCGTTTCACAATGTGAATCAAAGCAACAGAGAAAAAAAAGGGGTGAGAGGATAACAGGGAGGTTAAAGTCAAAATGATAATGTTTTGTACATTTAGAAAACAGGATTAAGAATTAAATTCTTTGTCTCAGTTCTTCTAGAACTTTTTGACCAGGATTAATTTTGAGTCTAAAGTGACTTAATACCAGTAATACCACTCACACAAAAAAGTATACTTATTTGGCAGTGCAGAAGATATACTGAAAAATACCCCAACATATCAATTTAAGGCAGGGAAAAATTGTTTCATATAATTTTCAGTGAAGAATATATGCACAATCAAATCTGGTTTCCACTGCTGCTAAACAGTGGTAAAGTGTCAACTGGTAAAAAAGTGAAAGAAACATCTCCAAAGATGATGATTCTGGTTTGCATGTTTTCTGGTTATTTAAAGGGCTTGAATTCTTATGAAAAATCATTTTTTGTTAAATCATTTTGTTTTCTTCTTTGCTGATGCTCATACATATATAAATATATACAATATATCTGTTTCACTGCTTTGCTCCGAAAAGCTGGACAGCTAGACAATTGTTTTCAGTACTTTCTTTGGCTGTCTGAAGTTTTTTACTGTGGACTGTTTTTTACTGGAACACTGCCTCACAAAATTCAATCATGCTGCACCTGTTAAAAATTTTGCCTCAGTGTAAGTCTTTAGTTTTAGCAAAAATTTTCTCCCCATAATGGCATACAAAGCTTTATTTTGTATGAATACACTCAAAATTTCAGCCGACTAAGACTAAGGAAACTGTTGGGAATCTGGTGAACGAGAAGAACAAGAGCTGAGAAAAATGCAAATTTCCCTGATCCTAGGGAGTGTCTGCTGATTCTGCCAAATCTAACAATAGCACATCTAAAATATTTTATGAAACTTTATCCAAAGTAGAAAAAAATCCCTCCTAATGCCAGTGATCTTGAATCTTTAAGGTTTTTAAAATGTTAGGTACCAAAAGAATATCACTGTCAGGCACATAGATTTGTCTCACTAACGTAACAAACTATGGGTTTATTGTGGCTGTACCACAAGATTTTGGTCAATTTCTTGTGAAGAAATGAAGCATTGCAAATTTTAGTCATCAGGAAGATTACAGTGCTTGGCTGAGGACTGTAGAAGTAAAAAGATTTACATGAAGCAAGGAATTAAAATCAGTTGCAGGAGCACAGTTTAACTGATGGGACCTGTTAGAAAACCTGTTTCTCAAATAATTTGAGTTCTATGGTTCTGAAATACATGTTGACATATGCATTTACATAAGCATTCATTGAAAATTAAGGGAATGTTCTCTAAAATAACTGGTCCAATATTACTGTCACACTTTTTAAAAAAGAAAAGGGAAGCAGTGGAGGTGCTGTTTCCTTTCAGCTTTGAGTTATTGTAAAAGGCAGATTTAGTTCTCCTAACCTAAACTAATATTGTGATGCCTTTATTCTACATCAATCAAACTTCTTGTAAAACCCATGACTACAGAAAGTCCAAGGTAGGTAACAAAAGCTGTACAATATGTAGTAAATCCTCTCTTTCTTAGCAATGCTCTAAGCTCTGTCTATTGTAAAAATAAAAGTGTGAAACAGAATACACACGCCATCTACAATACATCAAAAGTAAAGAAACCAACCCTTATCTACATTTCTGAGCAGGACTATCAGATAATAATCCTTGCTTCAAAAAGGAAAAGAAAACAAGAATCTGCTCCTTAAATCTTAGGCAAACTGAAGGGGATTGCAGTGTAACAAAACCTACAAAGAAAATGTCTACCAGCAAATCCTATATCCAGAGCCATTCCCTTCCTGCACTCACAGGATGGCACAGTGACCTCCCACAGCAAGGCTGTTTCTGAATTTAGACAGACAAAGGCCTGGGCCCAGCCTTTGTAAAAGATTGCAATATTTGTTCTGTGCTGTCCTCAAAGGGCTCTTGGTTACTGCAGTTGTGAACATTTATTCTATATTAAACCATTTAGTACATAATTATCTCAGATATAGCTCCACTGAAGTTAATGAAAGCCAGAGAAAGAGTTATCCTTAGTGAGAAATAGTGAGTGAATTTTCAGATAAAATCTATGCCTAGAAAGAGCAAGGGCTGGGAGTATGTATCAGCAGGCTCCAGTAAAATGCATACTGAAAATTCAGATCCCAAGATAAACCTCAGATGAAATTCAAATATATCAGGCATGAAAATATGTAATTTGTTGCTTTTCCCTGCCTACGTATCATATATTTATAAGTTCAGAGTGGGTTCCCCTTCTAGGGTAAAAAAGAAAATTCAATATTTTAGTTGGTAGGTTAGAAACGAGTTACTGAATAAGGAAAATAAATGGAATTTGAAAACTCTCCACTGATTTGACTTTTGGACTATAATTTTGGGTTTTGATTTCCCCTCCTTCCAAAATATGTATATTCATTGGTTCCAGTGGTGTCCCAGTTCTTGATTTACAGCAGTGTAACTGGGAGGAGATCTATCTCCTGATGGAACACTATCTCACACCTCTCCTATACACATGCATCATCAGCCTGGGACAGCTAATGACTACTGGGGATGATGATCAGTAAATTAAAAATTCTCTAATGAGGCTTTGATATGGTACAGTGTAATGGCTCCAAAGGAGACAATACGGTCTACTGGGTCATTGATTTGTTAGCTTCAAATTCTCTTTGTGTGCCATAACATTAATCAGCTTTAATGGCTCCGATGGAGGCATATTAATTAATTGCAGCTCCATTAATAACTCCCTGATTATGTATTTACCTGACCTAGACTGTAGTGTGCATTTTAGAAACTCTTTAATTATGTTTTACGCAATAGTGGCTCCAAGGGAGACTATAAATAGTGCATTGCAGGTACTCTTATTTCCAAACATTATTCCAAAAGCTATTTGATGAACATTTGGCTAATTTTAAGACAGATACACTGTGATATTTTTAAAGTTTATTTCATTAGCATGAATCAAATCCATATGGACAGACAAGCAAGAACTGAGGGTAAAATACCTAGATTATTTGTAGCTCCAGCTCCTGGAAGACCCATTTATTTGCACAAAACAAGCTACATCCTTGTCATACAGATGGCCCAGGTAAGGCACCACGTGAGTCCTTAAGCTGATCAAAGGGAAACATCCTCCTCTGTCTTCATGAGCACGGAGGGCTCTGTTATCTCTGACAGCCTTCCAGAAAACATTGCACTGTGCTGCCCAGCTTCTCAGTGGAGAAGGCTGAGGTCAGAGCTGGTAGATACAGACAGTGCACACAGAGCTGTTATACAGTGTAAAAAAGCCTTACTATCAGTAATTGCTGCTGAAAGGACTCTCAGAGGACACTGTCTCGTTTGGCTTGTCCCTCTTCATTGTCACTCTTTAACAGAAGGAAATTCAAAGAATGACAAGCATCCTGAAGCAAATTATTTCGAAGCTTACAACATTACTGATCATTCCATGAATCTATTTATTATATTTACTATCATCATTTCAGCTGTGTCCATTTGGGCTAGCAAAATTCCATGATGATTCAAAATTTATTTCCCCAAGTTTAGATCTAAGTTCATCCATTTTGTTTTTGCAAATTTAATTTCCCATAATTTGTCTTGAATTTTTTATCACTGGTAAAATTGCCTGCCTCTTTCCTTCACCTCTATCCAATTCTCACATATAAAGCAATAAATAAAATAAAGGTATTTGACCAGTAAAGAAAAATGGAGATTGGATTTTTTTCAATGCATTTTGGTATTGATTTTAGTCTTGGAGCTCCAAAAGTTTAATTCTTATTCTTGAACTCTATCTCTTCCTCAAAATATCATTAGGAGACTAAGGGAGTATTCCTTTTTTTTTTTTTTCTTCCTTTAATAGACAATGTCCACTCAATGCCACTCTGGGAACAAAATATAAATTTTAACATTATGCAAAAGAATATGAATAAAACTAAACCTATTTATTCAAGAATGACCTTCAAAGACTAATGTTGTAACTCTCATCATTAAGATAACTGACTGCATAAACAAAATC
This sequence comes from Drymodes brunneopygia, assembly GCA_013400955.1. Classification (NCBI taxonomy): domain Eukaryota; kingdom Metazoa; phylum Chordata; class Aves; order Passeriformes; family Petroicidae; genus Drymodes; species Drymodes brunneopygia. Next base: position 65,634 of record VZTZ01023245.1, read on the forward strand.
ATATGTATAAACATTCACATTTCATTATGGAATATGGGAAATAAAATAGAGGGAAAAAAAAGATGATGTGCATGAATATTGTGGAGTCACTGTACCTTAGGAAAGGAAACAGGCAAGACTGATGGGAAAGACACTCAAAAGAATTGAAGAAAATTACTTGGGAAATTCCAGAATCTCACCCAAAACTCACTTCATTTAATATCTCAAGTGGGAAAAAAAAAAAGAAAGCTGTAGGTGGCTAAGTTTAAAATAACACAAAACTGAGACATCATTGCAGAAATAGCAAAAAAAGAGAGAAAAAAAAAAGCATTCAGAAAAAAATGGATGAACTTGAACTGGCAACTGGAATAATAACAAGAGTTTAATGTTCAAGTATATAAAATATAAGGAAAAAATAAAAGTTCTTTGAAGGTAATAAAATATAAACACCATTATAAAGTAACACTTACATGCCGAAGAAATACATAAGAGAAAAACCCCACTATGTGAGCAAACTGACTTAAAAATATCCACAAATACATTTTAAAATTCAAATTAGGAGTTTCTAACTCTCACTGCAACTAAATCCAAACAAAATCTTTCACTTTGAGGCAAGCAAATCCTATTGGATTTATCACAACGCTTTTGACAGGGAAGAGAAAATGCAGGGCACACATTGTGGCTTTCCTTGATGGCACAGAAGGACTGTGATTCTGTTGTGTCTCACCTCGTGAGTTTTTATGTGAAACAGCTACTTGAAAGCTGAATTCCCACATCCATCAGGCTTTAGAATCACTGACTGTTTTACCTGTTCTTCATGAGAGGGAGACAAAGCTAGGTGTCTTCAGCATCTTGCATTCCATATGGCACTAATATCTCCCTTTGTAGCATCATGACTAATTGGACAGTTAGAGAAGAAATAAGTCAGCATCATCATGAAGTCTTCAGGATCTTGCATTTTTTTGTTAAAAAAAAAAAACATGAAAAATGACTGTGGGTGTGAACAGATATAAACATTTGTTGGTGTACATCTTTCAGGAACTGTGGCTTTTTGTGTCTCTGCAACATAGGATTTCTGAGAAATAACAGCTGCATTTGACAAACAGTGCCACACACTTCAGTAACCAGCACAAAGCATGACTCCTGGCAGGAGTGTCAAAAATTTTATTACAAACATTTCATTTGCCTTGTAGTTTTAGAAAAGCATATGTTGTTTTCAGGCAACACGTTAAAACTTTTTGTTGTGGGTTTTTTGGGAGGGGCTTTGTTTGTTTTGTTTTCTAAGACCTCTTTTAAGGTTATTTCTTTTATTAAAAAGAGAAGAAAAAGGATGAACCAATACTGAATGAATGGGTTTATACTAGATTTTTTATCAATATTATTAAGATCTGTGTATGAACCTTGTTAGAACAATCTCCTTCAGTACAGATTGCTTAAATATAAATCTCAACCAAGCATTTTACTATTCCAACCTGATAACTGAGGATGTTCTATAGAAAAGGTCACCAAATACATCAAATTAATGAGCGGAATGTGAAGAGCGACCTACAGATAGGAAAAATATGAGCTTGGTCTTGATCTTGTAAAAATATTTATTTATGATAATTTATGTGGACAGAAGATCTTTGCTATATTTTTAATTTCAACCCAAATGAGTGATGTATCTCTCTACATATATCAGTGCTGCAAAAGCAGCCATATCTGATATTTAGTTTTCTGAAAATGGGCTTTCTGGGCAGGGCAATGCAGTCACTCATTTTCTTTTTCCTGCATTTTATGAAAGGGCAACATGCAAAAGCAGGTTTAGGATAAATGTTTATCAAACCAAAGACCATTATATGTTATGCACTTCTGCATCTACCTCTGCACACTTAGTTAAAGAAAATGAAAAGGAGGTCATAAAAATTTGTGCAAAAATTAGGTCAAAACCAGCAGACTGGATTACATGAAAACATAGAAAAGGACTTAATCTTCATTAGTGAAGTAAGACCAAAGCAAAGCAGAATTATACTGTAATCCAAGAAGTAAAGAAAGATTTTAAAACAACGAAGTTTAAAAAAAGGACTTCCGATGAAATAGCTAAATCTGGAACAATACAAGAAGTCAGGAAGGAATTAAAGTGAAGGAAAAGTAATCTATAAGACAAAGGAATTAATTGTTTAGGAGTCCTTTGTATGGATATAACCTGAAAACTGTATTTACTTGGACTGCACTCAGTCCAACTCTTACAGTTCTATTTTTGGAGCCTGTCAGTACCATGCCAGAGACAAAGGTAACCTGAATGATGAAGAAATGTTAATCTGATGCTGTGGCCCAGAAGTTCAAAACAGAAAGCTTGTATCAGCACCAAATAGTTTTCTCTGTATCTGGTTGTTTCATGTCAATCTTTAAAGGATTATAACAGTCCCGTAGTCATAAAAGACAGGATCATTCTTAGTGATGTCAAATGAATAAGAAACTGCAAGGTCTTTAAAGTCCTGAAGTGAGTTGACTCCTTTCCTTTGGATCTTCCTGCTGCCAAGACCTGTTACCTGCACACTCAGCAGACACCATAGGGAGCAAAGCTGGGCATGTGCTGTGACACAGAGAGGAGTCACCAGCTCCAGGACAATGGAAGATGTATCTTGAAAGTAATTGACAGTTTCTTGGGAGGAAAATCCCACTGTAATACCTTCACCTGACATGGAATTCAAGTTAAAAAGCAAGCAAGAGGTGTCCAAGAGAGCCAAAGTGGAGTGGTCTGTGGAAATGCTGAGTGGCCAGGATTTTGAGGTGCAAAGATGCTGTCTCCTGGCAAAGAGCTGGTCTGGCCACAAAAAGCGGCTGACTAGAATCACTTCTGAAAGCTCCTCGAGGTTGGACAGTGAGTTATACAATCTCCCATGTCCTGTGTAACCATTACCTGTCCCTCTAATGGTCTCTACTTCACCTTTGACATCAGAAGGGATAAAATTCTCTCCTTACACTCTCTTTCTTGTTGGCAATGCTAAATGAAGGAATGAGAAAAGAAAACAGTTTTTGGGATACAAGGGGCTAAAAGAGGGACTGAAATTGCATTGAGACATTGATCACCTGGGATAAGGTGCCAGTGGCTCCTGAAGAAGAGCACCAGGATTGTTCCTGATGCTCTGGGCTGCCTGTATCTGCACTGTCAGTTCTGCTCCCTCCAGGTAGCTGGAAGACATCCTTGGCCACTCTCTTTCTTCCTTTGGCAAGATGTGTATCCCTTTGCCTCAAACGTGTTCTGTTTTGTTTCAATTATGTAAAACTAATCTAGCAAATCTTTCCTTTAAGGGTTGTACAGAAGAGCATCCCAAATGTCTATAAAGTTGGTTTGGGAGAGAGAAATCTGTGCTCCTGGGGCTCTAAGCTCACCTGTCACCTGAGGGTTACTTTTCCCATTGTTGTATTTTACCAGCCACATACTGGAAGGCAGCTTTGTCAACTTTTGCTCTGTCATAGTCTTCTGTATTTCCAGTAGTCTTCTATACTTCCTTTATTTCCAGCTGCATAGTGACCAACACCTTAATTGAAGTGAAAAATGTTACTTGCACAAAATAGTTGTGTGAAAGACTTAAAAATAGTAGCAGCAATAAAGAGAACAATGATTTCATCTCTGACTTAATCTTGTTTTCGGCACTTCACCAATTTTAATCTCTTTTCCTATATGCTTGTGTTGTAGCTTCATCTGGCTGTTTTTAGCCTTTTTACCCTTAGGAAATATTTCCTAATTAATGCAGTAGTGAAAAAAAATGACCTAGCAAGTGCTAAGTATACCTTAGGATGGTTTCATAATTGATACAAAACTGTCATCACATATCATGCTTATATTGTTTTCTTCTGCTGTAAGGATTTACACTTCAGATACTTTCTGTTTTCATAACAAGCCTCATAAACCCTTCAGGAACAAATTTGGTGCTCAGCTTATGCCAATACAAATTACGATGCCTTTCATTCACTCTCAAACTTCAAAAAAAACCACACAGCCAGAAAAGCAGATAGATAATTTTACCTATGCCCCATAAAAATGAAATAAAAGCCCCTCTTTAGATATCCTAGAGATTGCTAATAGTCCTGTAAGCTCTATGTAATTTAGTAGGAGCAAAATACCAAAACACTCAATAAAGAGGTAAAACATTAAACAGTGGGATCCTATGAATTTTCTTACTACACCTGCATTGCACATAGACTAAGATAGTGCTTATTCATGAAGAAAACAGGCTGTCCCAGACTCCCCATTTTTAATTTTCTCTCTTTTTTTCTCCAAAAACTAGAGCTGCTTTTCTCAGACATGCTGCACTAAGATCTGTGTGCTTTCAGGGTATTTGAAAGTAAGTTCTCATATTCAGCTGTTGCATATCCACATTTTCCAGGGATGCTAGAGAGTTTAAATATGTATGTCACAATTTCTAGATGATTTTAAGTGCCATAGCAGAGAAAACTTTAGAAACAATTCTAAACTCAGTTTGATAGGGATATTGGGACAAGTTTACTTAAAGAAAAAGAAAACAAAGTTTATAGAAATCAGAGAGTTATTAAAAATAAAAATTAAAAAAACCCTCTTTCTTCAAACTATGTTCTCTCCAGCTCAGCTGGTGCAGTCCATTTCTTGCTGCTTCAAAGATGTTTTAAACACTCAGAGCAGTGCATCCTTTCTCAGGTATGCTGTTGATATTCTTGTGAACCCTTTGGTATGACAAACAGGAGACATTTCAGGAATGTTTGCACTGCTCATTCCAGCCTTACAAGTAGATGCTATCAGAAACAGATGACAAGATTTACCAAGTTATGTAAGGGGTAAGGAATCTGGAAGTGTTTACTGTGACAGAAACTCAAATTCCAAACACAGGGCTCTCATTTCAGGATGTTCTGCTGTCTTCTGCAGCCTGTCACTGCTGCTCTTAGTCTTAAATTCATATGGCTGATGCAATGATTTCAAATTAGAAAAAAAATTAAAAATCAAGAAACCAAACAAATGGAGCTCTCAGCAAAGCACACAGGATGATAAGAGACAAAGCAAAGCTATTTGGAAGGTGCAGCAAACACGTGCACACGTATGCACACCACAAACTTACAGCTTTGACTGAAGTTTTCTTTCCTTAATTATTTCCATTAACTGTGCTGGAATATGGTTTTGCAGTTCCCCGAATAGTTCTCAAAAAAATTATTTTAAATTTGTAATTGAGGAGAGCTATTTGGCACAAAAGCAATAGGACTGCCAAAGAGCAGAAGGAGGAATCACAATAAGACCGTGGCAGTTGCTTCCTGTTGCAGAGCATCCCTAAATTTCCTCTCTGTGGTAGGGCAGAGCTGTGGTCACTCTTCCTGCTCTAGGGAGGATCTCCAGGTTGACTTTACACAACTCAGCTCTGGGCAGGTTCAGGGTACACAAAAGATGTGCAGTTTTCTGCCACGTGTTCTGTGTGGCACAAAATATAGGGGTGGCACATAATAGGACACAACACAGGAAGGTCACTGACTACCCACAGGAAACCCAGCATGGCTCAGTAGGGTTTTCTGTCTGCTGCAAAAAGGAAAAAGAGCAAAAATAAAATTCTACTCACTGCCTGTGATGTTGCTCAGATGAATGTTTTACTCAAGGTTGTAACATGCTGCACAGAGGTTGCTGTCTTTCCCCAAGGCAGAGCTGTGCTCCTCCTCCCCTTGAAAAAAGTGTTCTTTGCTCTAGAAGGCTGCATTTTTATTTCTGTAGATGTTAAAATAGAAATATAAGGGCTTTCATAGAGGAAAAAGCAGTAGTTTTATGATAATAATGTTGGTTTCAGATCTACAAATACCCTATACTTGTAAAGGGGATTTTGTTTTATCCAGCCTAATGAAAACAATGGAATCTTTACAGAACTTTGCAGACCAGGAATGGACTGCTCTGAATTCAGTCCCACGTTCCTCATATGTTAAAATTATAATTTTCCCATTTATTCGGGGGCAGAGGCAGTCACAGCAAGCAAGTCAGTAATCAAAAGCAGCTACTGCAAGTATTAAAATGAATGTCTCCATGTGACCCATATTCTTAAAAATTCCTGTGATCTCATGAAAGTAAAATTCTTGCAACTAAAGTAAATATGGAACTGCATGCAGTTGATAACTTCTGATTATGAGAATCTGAATTTTGTACCAAATGATCAAGATGCTTTTCTCTGCAAACTTTTTGTCTGACATTAAGACAAGGCAAGTTCCATGAAGAAATAGGATATTTATTTTAATATTTTTAAAATACATCCTATGGGTATTGCAATTAAGATGTCTCTGTCCTATTACTTCGAGGACTTAGTGACATGTCCAACATTCACATCCTTTTGTGCTCACTTTTTCTCTTTTATATATATATATATATATAATTCTTTATTGATGCAGTGTAAGATCACAAAAATGGCTGCTCTTTTTTGCCTGATAAGGCTGTGATTTATTGCCAAGGATCAAATATTTATTAATCATTTGAGCTCAGGATATGAAATAATTTTTCAAGTTGTCCAGCTGAGCCCATCCAGTTAAATTTTTCCATCAATTGTAAGAGATGGTGTAAAGTTGGCCCTGAATGTCAATCTGTCTCCAGGAACAGTTGTAATTTCAGTCTCAACCCTGCATCAATGCTTAGACAGTGAATTATGAATTTTCAGCCTCCTAGCAGAACAAGTCCTTCACAAGTTCACTTCTGATATCAGAAGTGAGATCAAGCAGAGTTTTCTTAGTTTGATAAAATGTCTTTAATTAAAAAAAAAACAGCCAGATGTTTCGTCCTGAGATGAACCTCTTATATAATTTCTAGGATATCAAGCATGTCTGATTTTAAGTGTATTTCCCCTTAATTTTAAAGATAGCACGTTTTCTTACTGGAAATGAATTTGTTTCTGCAGAGTGGGAAATCTTGCTAGCAAATTCATTCCTTTAATAATTTCCAAGGGCCAAATACAAAATCTGTAATCAACCTGGTTTCTGAAGTGATTGTTTTAATGTTAAGAAATGCCATTTGTACCTCATTCAATGCCACAAAATATGATTTGTAAATGATGGAAAACAACCACTTAAGTACATTGTTTTAAACTGATTAAATCAAGAAAACAAAGAATTTCCTGAAGAATAAGATTATGCTACTCCAAGGACACATTCTGGTGACAAGTCTTTGATAAAGAAACAAAAAATCATTTCCATAAAGCTTTTGGAGTAGCTCTAGACATGCTGTCACAGGTACCCAAAACTTCCTAACATAAGTCAAAGTATCTAACTATATTAAATATCTCTTTACTGATGCTTAAATTTCCTAAGAGTTTCAACTGCATTTTACACAAGTATATTGATAGAATGGCATTTATAATAGAAAAACAATGTTTTGATTTGAAAAGTATATCATAATACATTAAGGACAAAAATCTCTTTTTAACATAAAGTTACTTATTTTCAAATATTTTTCCAGTTAATTTTTGGAAAAATGATCAATTGTCTGGTTCACATATACCAAAACCTCACAATACAGAGTACATTTAAACTTAAGCAAAGAAAATTAAATAGCCATTCATAATGAAGTAAGGAAGTTACAGAGGATTAGATGATCCTACCTTTCATCTTTTTTATTTTTTGCATTTATGTCTTCTGATCTAGAAATAGATCCTCAACTAACAATGCCAAATTTTTGGGGGCCATAGATTACTAATAATTCTTTTGTAATACCATTGACTGAATAACAATCTTTATAAAATGGTTAACTGTACAAAGCAGTTCTATTTACTGATACAATTTTATATCCAGGGAAAACAAAAACTTTCATATCTTTTTCAATCCTACTGTTGCAGTCCCATATATTATATAGTCTGTGAGTTTAATTATATCATAAAGTAAAATTAAAAGGCAATATACAATAATGAAACAAGCAAAAATAGAACATGTAGAAGAGAAGAATAGAAAACAATGAGAATGAGAAAGAGTAAGAATAAGAATAAGAATAAGAATAAGAATAAGAATAAGAATAAGAATAACAATAACAATAACAATAACAATAACAATAACAATAACAATAAGTAAGAATAAGAATAAGAATAAGAATAAGACTAAGACTAAGAATAAGAATAAGAATAAGAGTAAGACTAAGACTAAGAATAAGAATAAGAATAAGAATAATAGATGGAAAAGAAAAAAATAAAATAGAATATTTCTGTTGGAAGGAACCTACAACAGTCATCTAGTCAAACTTCATGGCCAATTCAGGGCTGACCAAAATAAGGGCATTGTCCAAATGCCCATTGAACATTGACAGGCTTATGGCATTGATCACCTCTCTAGGAAGTCTGTTCCAGTGTTTGACCCTCTTGCTAAAGAAATGCTTCCCAATGTGCAGTTTAAATATCTCCAGCATAGCTTTATTGCAAGATTTTTTAATTTAAAGAAACACAAACTATGGGCCTACTCTGATCTGGTTTTCTATCTTTAAAAGTATTAATAATGCATTTTATGATTGCATTCACGTTATCGTTTTCTGCTGCCTAGTTTGGCCTAGCTCTTTCCAACTTGAAAATGACTGCACTTATCCACATCAGCTAAAGATTGTACTCTGAGAATAAATGTTCCTTATGAATTTTGGAATCAGTCAGTAAAAATAGTTATTGATGACTGTGCCATCATCACAGATGATGTGCAGTTGTTGTCAAGCACTCTATTATTCTTTCAGAAGAGGGACCACTGTGTTTCTGAAGAGAGCCTGGCCTGTGTGAGCCAATTTCTCCAGTAACAGTGATGTGGTGGCCAGCATTGGAAGCAGCTCAGACACAATGCAAGAGCACTCCCTCTGTAAAGGAACTTCCCAGCTGAGTCTGCCAGGGGTGTGGACCCCACACAGGGATTTGCAGGCAGGGATTTGCTGTCATCTCTCCACCTGCTACCTATGGTTACACTCCAGAGAGTTGCCTCCTTTTCCCTCTTATCAGTAGTGGATTTCAGTTCTGAAAGCAAGCTGAGCTGCCCCAGACAAACCCATAAAACCTCTCTTCTGAATGTGAAGTGTGACTTGAGGTTTCTTTTCACACCACATTCTTGGCATCTTCTCCTGTCTGTGTGGCTGCACATTCCTGCACAGATAACTGCATCTTCCCTCTGCCTGTCTGCAGAACAAGGGCTTGGCAATGTTTTAGCACACAGGAGTGTTCTTCCTCCCAATCTCACCTCTTGCAAAATCTGATTTGACACAGGCACCATCGTGCTGTTATCACACTGTATTAGTGGCCAAATAAGAGCTTCTTCAGCTTCCTGCAGTGGTGGTCTCCTTCTGGCCATGTAGGCAGAAATAAAGGCTCACAAGCCTCTCTAAGTTTTTGATACATGCAAGAGAATGAATGGGAAGATTTGGTACCAGAAGTCAATAACTATGCCTGGCATTCTAGTGCAGATCTGACAGGCTGGGTCTGCTTCTCATGAGCCTGCACAGCAATTTCAGGGCTTTATACTGACTTGTAAACCTGTAAAGGCAACGACTCAATTCTCATCTTTTTTATGGTTTGGGCTTTTGTCGGGTTAATGGATTATCTGATTTGAAAGAATTGTGTTTTATGGCATTGGTGCTTTTCTGGATTTAATAGATTTACCTAGTAATTGTCTTTCCCAGAGTCTGTGGGATTTTTTTCCTGTAGAGATACCCCTCAATAAAGTTAAATATTTCATTGTGTAAGTTGTTTCTATTCCAGGCAAGTCTGGTTTATTTTCCTGAACAGATATGGAGCTAGGCAAAATTTAACAGTGTACTTTTGCTCTTCATAGCTACATCAATAATCACTTTTATAGATACTTTGATATCATTATACCACCTCACATATTTATAAAAGAGAAATCTTGATGGCATCAAATACTATTTACAACTAACATGCTTGCAGTATATAAAAGACATTGCTCAATAGAGAAAAAAACTACTCTTTTCTTAAGTTTCTCATGTGTGCAGACAAAAAAGACAAAAACAGAGGACTTTTGCCATAATGGGATATTCTTGAGGTAATATTTTTCAGTTACATAGACTGCTTGTGAGTCGGCACATTTCAGACTGTCAGTGGCTCTGAGTGCACAGGAGAAGCAAAAAGCTGTGGAAAAAAAACAATAAAAACCCCAAAAGGCTGCTGTTGTTCACTGTGCTCTTAGCAGGGTGCCAGACTAGGTCTCCAGAGGTGCCTTCCATCCCCAGTGATTCTCTGACAGTAATTCTACAGATCTTAAGTTCAGAGTATACCTACCTGCAGATTATTTTTCTCAATTAATTTCTTTTTCTGTAGAAGAAACTGACTCTGTATTTAATGAAATTATTTCCCCTATTTACAATATGTTGCTTCTTATGCTTTCAAGAGAACACTTGAGTTCAAAGGTTTTTGTTTACGAAAAGGAGGAGACAACATAAGAATTTAGACTCTATGACATTTACCATTCCTGCAGCAATCCAGATCTAACTCTCCCTTGGAATTAGCACACCCTCAGTGTGATCTCTGTTTGAACACAGAGCAACGAAGATTGTTGTGATTTACATCTGACAGCTGGGATTGTTCCCCAAGGAGTTCAGTCTGGAGTCAGTGTCTCTAAAGGATTGATGACCACTAAAGAAATGGCATTATTAAATTTAAACAGGAAAAAAGCCAATGTTTTACAAGTGACCATTTAATTTGGAAAGAAAGCAGCATTGAAACTCTCGCCCCTCTTCATCATGTAATTACACTTTAGACAAAAAGTTGGTTCCAGTTGCCTTATAAGGCTCCAACAAAAATAGTGTACAGCCAGCCCAGGATATTTCTGTCAGCCTTTAAAAGCTCATTCAGCTCCACTGTAGGATTAAGAATGTTTTTGTGAACAACAGGGAAGTCTTGAACTAACTAAGGACTTAAAAATCAAATTAATCCTTCATTAAAACACAGCCTCCTCACCTTTTTCTAACAAGCATAGAATGTCAGGAAACAATTGACTACGTGTTATTGAACCAAGTATTTTTCTCATTAACTTTTTTAATTTGGTCCATAAACTAAATGTCTAATTTGTGGAACAACAGGATTTTCTAATCATATTTATTTTTACATTTATGAAGCAACATTGGTTTTGATGAAGTCAGATTGTGAAACAATAGAGGCAGACAATAGAGGCAGATCTGAACCATTTCCATAGCTCCTCTCCAGTCAGAGAAATATCATAGATATAAATCAGGGAATGATCTGCTGAAATGCTAGGAGAGGGGAATAAAACAAAGTATTATTGGTTTCAACTTTACCTATTTTTCTTTTAAAATACTGCAGCACCACGTTCCTACACACAGATTGCTCATTAAAATACACAACAAATGAATGATACATAAACATAAAAACAAGGAGGGTTGTTTTAGAAAGACCTCTGACTTTCTATTCCCCTAAACTAACATTTTACAAACTCACATGAATTCACATGAAATGAATGCTTTTCATGTATTTTTCAAAATATTTACAGCATTTCTCTATTTTTAGAGGAAGAAAACACTAAAAGTAGGGCAATAGAACACACCACCGAATAAAACCCCCTGTGGGCAAATGGTGTTTAGAAAGCCACAATAAAGCAAGGGAACAGCATCAATAGTTGACTGAAATAGCTGGAGCCAGGAGTATGTCAGTAATTATGGCCTTGACTCTCATCAGCAGAAGTCAGTGAAGACAAGAGTCAGGTGATGCACCAGAATTCACTGTGAACACAAATTCGGGCCTGTTTCTTTAGTGTCCTGTTGTTCCTGAAGAACCTTCCTGAGGAGCTGCTACTCCCATCTCCCTGATGTAAGGCAGCACACTGAAAAGTGAAAGAAAAATAAAGAACACATCTGAGTGTTTGAGTTTAAAAGGATCAGACTATGCAATTTGGGAACAAGCTTCTTGTTTCATTAGCTCTGATAGCTCCAGTAACAGATATTTACGAGTGATCTGAGGGGGCCAAAGAAAAAAATGGAGAACAAAAGAGAAAACCAGCAATATGCAAGGAAACAACTGAGGCTTTAGAAACCATTGATTTCAAGCTGAAAAATCCAAACCTAAAAGTCAGAAACAACCTGAAAGAGTAAATTAAAAAAAAAAAAAAAAGAAAAAAGGTAATTTAAGATGGGATGCATCTCATCTGACTGCAGCTGTCTAAATTTTAGGCAGACTTAATTTCTGATCTAGGCTATGACATACTGAGAGATAAGCAATTTCAGAGTCATTAACTGACAAAATTATAGACATGGTTTAGGATAGAATGATTTTCTTCTGAATGCATTTTTCTCTCATGGGTGCCTTTTAGAGAATCATAAACATCAGGCTTGTACTGGACAGTCAACATTTCCATCCAGAAAGAGATTTCGTGTTACACATCCAGCAAGATTCCCAGAGAATCAAGCAGGTTATCACAATGTCACAATAATTTATACAGTGGAATAATGTCAAAACTGAGAATTGTTCTTACCAGGTGAATCTCAGTACACACAGAGAAACTAGCATAAAAGAAATTAATTTTCATAGCATCAATCAAACCTCAGAAATGCTCTGAGTCCATTGATTGTTCCGATCATGGAGTCATCAAGTCGCAACATTTTTTTAGCCTATAAACATTATGACAATTCCTAGTGAGGTTGTAATGTACTTATATCTACTCACAATTATTTGAAACACAAATCTTTCTCTTAGAAGGGAAATTTAGAAATAATTTTATTTAAATTGTTTTAGAGACCCTCAATGCCAATTATTTCTCATTAAATTAAGCTAAAAGGAAAAATTTAATCTTCTTGATCATGCAACTTCTTAAAATTTAGACTCCTATTATCATTGTTTTCCAAAAAATAGCAATCTGAACTGTTCAGGAATGAAAAAGTCCATTTAGATTCAAGCTTTATGTAATTTTTTTAACTTCCATAAAAGTATCATCCAGTAATTTGCAGAACAAAGAATCATTAAAGCTTTTTGAAACATCCAAATTTCTGCATGTTGGCAAAACATCTGGAAAAGTTGATTTTTGCATAATTAAATCCAGTAAGTCAGGGGCATGTGCAGCTCTTACTTGCTGTGGGGGTGATAGATATTTTGTTCAAAAAGGCAGCCAACTCACAATCAAATATTTCAAGGTCAGTTACAGACACTGAAATAAAATCATTACAGATAACATGGAGCTTTCAAAGGTAATGAAGTGTATTGAATAACTATGAAATGCAGCAGATACCTTTCTATATGTATAACAGGAACTTTAGTATAGGTAATTGCTCAAATTGGAGGGCTTGATGTGTTCTTTCTTGTACCTACCATGTATCTGTAGCTGATCTTTACATTTTCATTCTGAAGTCCTGATATTAATGGAAGAAAAATAAGAGTGATTTGTGTATCTCACACAATTTCAAAGCTTGTACCAACATGCCCACACAAAAACACGGGAATATCTTGAAAGCTGTGAGCAGCAGTGAAAGGGTGTGTAATGAAAGGTGTTCATGTCATTGCTGAGTGTCAAGAAAGACTTTTCTCCTCCAGTTGGAAGTTCTGCAAGGGGGGAAAAAACTCTCTTGAAAGCCAATTCCAGCAGAGCTGTGATAAATCCCTCCCACCCCCGAGATGGAGCCCTGATCCCTGCACCTGTGTGGTGCAGGACCTCCAGACAGGAGTAGGTGAAGAAAGGATTGAAAACACTGGCTGGAAGAACAGGAACCCTGTGAGCTGAGCTGCTGGATGTTGGTGGATGGTGAAACGGGTGGAATGTGCTGCCTTCTGAATTAAAGAGGGGAACCAGAGGAAAACAGGCTGGAGAACTGAAACACATCTCTGTGAAACAAGAGAGATAATTTGGCTTTTGTGACTATATCTAAGGCATTTCAAGCCATTTTAATTTCTCAAAAGGGAAATGAAATAAATCTGTTATTAAATTTATATGAGAACCTAACAAGCTAGCAGAACACCCCCCAGTGATTTACATGAGATGCTCTTATTATCCATGGATCACTGACATGATAGAGCATAATGACATCTGAAAGAGTACTTGGAGACCACTATTTATTGTCAATGAGCAGTTAAGAAGCCCTTAGCTTTTTGGAGCCTCAGTTTATTGTGTCAGTCTGTGGAGAAACAGGCACTAAAGGCAGCAATATCTCCATATGATGAAGCCAACTGGCATCCTAACAGCCTGCCTGCTCATATTGTACTTGGAAGGGTTTTTTATTCATGACTAGCTCTGTGTGAAATAATCCCATTTTTCATTATATTGCTGCGTGTCCATCTTCTGGAATATTAATATATGAGCTTGAATTCAATCAGCTCTGCATGAAGAACAACTAAGTTTTTAATTCACAAAAATTTCACATGTTTCACAAAAATAGAAATAGCTAGAGTGTAAGCACAGAAGTGTTAATGACTGCTTTTTTGAGCTTCAAAATTACCATGAATAATCCTGTATTTTAAACTGTCATGTTCACTGGAGTTAGGTTCAATTGTTGTCCCTGACTGTCCCACTGAGGGGAGGTGCTCGCCTCACTTGCCATCTGGTTAGATTTTCAAGAAATCACCTTCAGGCTTTGCTGATGTTGCCACTCAGAGTGCTAATAACTCTTTGAAATTAACTGTAAAGTCTTTTCACTGTCATCCTTCTATTCCTTTCCTGGAAATTTTCCTTTGCCATAAAACCAGAGAATTTGCCTTAAATCAGGCAATTTCCAGGAAAGGAACAGAAGGATGACAGTGAAAAGACTTTACAGTTAATTTCAAAGAGTGACTATCTGTACAAATATACATGATACGCTGAGTTGACAGCATCACCAGTTAATAAAGTAAATTGACACTTTTCTCTGTGAAATATTATTTTTGATCCATGATAATGTCCCCAAAATATAACCATTGGAGCAGAAATAATTAATTCCAAAAAACTGCAGTACCTTTGCTTTTGTAACCTATTAGGAAGTGTAAGAACCAGTAGGAAGTATGATATATGCCAGGTAGCTATCTAGGATTTTTTATTTTTTATTCAAAGAAGAAAATAGAAGGAAAAGGTAATAAGCAAGAAACTTTGCCCTTCTTTTCCTCCAGTGCTCATTGTCTCAGTTTGATCCATCCCACCTTTATGGATGATTGAACTCTAATCTTATTTACTTGAGCGCTATGAAGATTAAAAATAAACTATATAGAGATTATATAAATATCAGATATCAAGGCACAAAGTCATTGGGACTTGCAACTGTAAAACTGGTGAAACTTTTGTAAAGTGGTAAGTTAACTGACATAGTTAACTTCTCAAAATATTTGAGAACATAGTTAAGTTCTCAAAATAGAGCACTTAGGCTTCAGCAGGAGCATCCAGTGGCCACCACAACTTTGTGTACTGAGAAACATCAAATAAAGTTGTTTTATTGAAGAATTGACTTTTTTCATCATTTGCATTAAACTCTACTCCATCTTAACACACATTCAAGGTTTTCAGCACCACCTCCTCCATGGTCAAATTCTGTTCAAATAACAGTGGGGAACAGGTGTGTCATGAAAACCAGCAGTGATATTTTACATCAGAGGGCAAGCAGCTGTGCCATTCTAAACATTAGTCTATTTGCCTGGAAGAGATGTAAGGTCCTGCTTGTTGTTTCTAGCATCCATTTTCCAGCAGGCTTTAACCAGAATGATCCTTTGGAAATGCTTCCTGACCACCAAAGAGACAATATCTGCTAGTCTGGTGAAGCACACCATGCTTTTCTCAATTATCAGAACGTGAATCACCACATTGCTGATACCATTCCATTACTACTACTACAAAGAGCTACTACTGCTCTTTGCCTCAGCTGACCTTGGGGAAAAGGCTCTCAGGGATAGGAAAGTAGTGATGTTTCCCTTCTATATTTGGCTGTTCTGCAAACAAAGGTACTGGATAGGCTTAGCAGAAATTGTGCTTGAAGAGAGGGCGATTACAACACTTTGCATTCATATGTTTTAAGCTTCTGGGTACCATCTCAGAAAAATATCAGCTGCCCAAAAGTTCAGTTAATTTTTGCTTTGGGCAACAGCTCATAATTATTTTTGGAGCCTGCATGCTTTACACTTGGCCAGTCCTGCTGAATTTCTTTCAGACACTCTTTATTGTGGAATGCATGACCACTGTATTGCAAACCAGGGAATTAGCATGAGCTGTTTACAGTTATCCCTTAATGTCTACAGAATAACACCCAGAAGAATAAGAATTTCCTTTGTATACGTTCTTCGAAGTGCCAAGGTCTTGACAGTTCTGCTTTTGAAGGACAGAAACAGCAGAACCCTTTCCAGGCTACATTTTAAACATTATTAATTTCTTTTTAAAATATCTAAAGTAACTGGCTTAGAGATGCCACTTTATCCCATGCAGTCTTGAACTGGTTATTTACAAGATGGTGCACCAGATACTCTTTATAATTGCCTTATGAGATAGTAGTTTTACTTTTTGCACTGACCCAAATTCTTTCTGAATGTGTATGTTATTTCCAGTTTCTTCAGAACTTGTCCTTGAACCACCGATTGGCATCAGGAGATTGTTTTTTTCACTGGAGGCACCTAATCTTTCAGTTCTCTGTGCTGTGCTTTCTGAGTCTATCTCATTTATTTGTTGTATAAGCTTCATGAAGTATTGCAACTCTCTGGCACCTTTGAAACTGCAATACCTACTGCTCATTTTGGGGTCAATTCTGTTTCTATCAAAGACTGCTTTTGGATTGAATTATTTTGCAGAGTACTGACTAACCATTCTCTTAATGCATCATTTAAACTCCCTCCAAACTGGCAAAGCTCATTTAATTGCTTTAATACTGTCACATATTCAGCAAATGTTTCATTTTCTTGATTTTATCTCTAAAAGGAAAAATGCTTTACAATCATAAGTGGCTTTGGGGAGAGGTAATTTTACAGAATTTCCACAGTCTCAGCAAATGTTTTGTCTTTTGCTTTAATATCATCTATAATGCTGTGCTACAGGAGATCATTTTAGTGACCATTACACTCAGCAAAACAGCCAACTTTTATATAATATTGAGATCATAAAATAGAGTTCAAGTCTTCCAGCATGGGTAGCAGAATACTTCATCAAAGTATCAGGTAAACTGTCTTGTTCAAATAACTCCACACTTTCTTCTCTCCTACACTGCACAGAATAAAGTCATTCTTAGCACAAATGTTGCAGGTACCTGCACACCTGGACAGGCAGCTGCTGTTTCATTGTATTCTGCAGAGTGATCCCCTTCTCGCTGCTGACTTGGCTTTCACTTCCTGGATACCAAAAACTAGAGAAATGAAAGTTATTATCTATAAAAGTGATGTGTTGCTGCTCTAAAAGACTTTTAAAGGTGCTGTATGGCCAGACATGGAAAGCTCAGTCTTTAACTACTTGCTCACATCCAACGCTAACCACAGAATTTGCTTATTTAATATTCAGGACAAGGCAAATCTGGTGATGAACCTGGACTTTGGAATAAAGGATGGAGTAGGGTATCAGATGCTACTCTTTTTGTGTGTGTCCAGAAGGAGGTTCAGGGCCTGAGACACAAGCAGCACTGCAGTGAGGAACGCTGTGCTCACACAATACCACACAGCACTAAGTAACTTTTGTGCACAAAACCGTATCAGTGATGGGCATTCACTCTGAAGTACTGGGAAAGCTTCAGTCTGAGGGCCTGAAATACATCAGCTTACATTTTACTGAAAGTCTGGCTGACAATTCATTTACATTACATATATATACAGTATGCTATATATATAGTCACTTAACATGGATTTTAGACAGCACTCAGGGCAGCATTTCAATGAGTAAGGCAGCTACCTTTAACCAAATGCATGAGCTAGGTGGTAACACTCCCCTTACAATTGAAGAGTATTTGGCCTGACTTCTGGATATCTCCTCTAAAGTGCTCTCTGCAACCCACCAACTGTATTAAACAAATCTCCAGTGTATAAAGTGAGGTCTTCAGTATCCATACCCTCAGAAAATCACAGTTTGGTATCTTAACCTGTGAGCTGAATCCATTTGTGGCTGTGTATTCTCATGCAGTAACTCAGCTATTTCTGGCCTTAGCTTTTTTATGCACCATCTTTAAAATTAAGATAATGTATCTCCTTTATTTCTGAGGCCATTGTGAAAATGAAGAATGATCAAATGTTATAGGGAAGCTCATTGTATCCAAGTATAAGAAGGAATTTAATAATTACCTGTTCAGAACAGGTTTTAATATGTATGGGGAGTGACACAATGCAACAAGTAATAAAACACTTTCCTTCATATGAGTTTAATAAGGCAGAGACAGTATCAAAAAATAAGTATATGATCAGATAGTTAATGATTTGGTCACAGTTCATGAATATAGAGATAGGCTGTGCAGGCAACCTTCACTGTGGCATATCCTAAGTCTCAATCTTGGTTTTTCATCCTTAGTAACATTTTAAATGTACTTTTTAACATATTTTTTGTGCTGAAAATTTATGGGTACATAAAACTTCTTTTACTTCCATGTTTCTTCCCCACAAAAAATCTATGTCAGTAGATTTTTGTAATGTTTTTATTTCTTAATCCACTACTAAGATCAACAAACTGAAAATTAGGTTATATCTGCTTTTTTTTTAAGAATATTGATTTGATCTGAAAAATATGTCAACTTCCTCATCTCCTATTACTGCCTGACATGAGCATTAAAATTAAGCTGAAATCCCAATGCAGGCATTACTCACTGTCTTTGTCTTTTCATCTTAAGCCTGCCACAAAACTATTGAAAATAAATAAAAGCAGCCACATCCTACAGAATTGACTAATTTTAGAATATTATTCACATTGTTTTTCAATAGAAAATATAGTGACTGTTTTCTTGGATCCTTGAGATAGTGCCTTGAAGGAATGCTGGAGAATTACAATATAAATATTGTAAATTACTTCAAGATAAATTTAGAGGCAAATCAATGATTACCCACATATAAATTTAAATGTGAGGAGAGAGACAGANAAAAGCAGCAAAATCACATTTTTTCCCAGCTTCAACAAAATGAGTAAGAAAGGGTCAAGGTAGGAAAAAAACTCCAAACCTCTATGTTCCCTACTGACATGCAGACCAGACATGAAACTCATATTTTATTGGGGATTAAGAATCATCTGAAAGATTTTTTTTAATAGGTTTACAGAATATTCTAGATAAAATGACTCAGTCTTGGAGGTGGGTCTTGATGGCACCCAGATTGGGGAATGGAACTGATTTCTGTGCCTGAGGTTCCTTTGGCACTTTGCAGGGTTTAAGGGATTTTGCCATCTGATCTACGTAAGACCATTTGTGGCCGATGTTTTGTTACCAGTTACTTGTGTCCTGCCTTAAAACCCACACATATTTCTGTGGAATATGCAACATAATATTATGCCAGGTGCATTTTAGAAGACTTTATAGATGGACATGCACATCTGCTTTTTCCTCCTGATCACTTAGAGAGTTAAAATTTTTTGTTCAGTTTCCTATATGAATCTTGTTGTTTTTTTCAAGACATTTGTTACATGCCTACCACCTTCTGAGTACTGCAAAAGAGCTAAAAAACCTGAAAATAGAGAAAATATCCTCAGTAATTGAGTAATAAACATCATATAACACTGCAAGCTGTACATAGTGTTAAAAGGAAGAAATATATAAAGAAATATGCTTTCATTCGCAAAATGAAATAATTATTTCAATGTATGTGTAATTCAAATAATGAATATATTTTGATATATAAAATATATTTTGATATATAAAAATATCATTTTAACATGATATTTTCTCAGGTTTCTCAGTCACAAAATATTATTGAAAGTCATTATATTCAAGAAAGTCCCCAAAACACTATTGTTTCTTCAGTACCTAAAAATTTAAAGTGGACAAATTCATGTCTACACAGTCTGTGAGTTCTTGTGACCAGAAATGAAGCTCTTCTCTAAATGTCTGTCAACCAATAAGAATCTTCTATCAAATTTGCAATGCACTTACATGTGTATAGATGGGATTTAGCTTAAAATATCTCTCTAGATTCACACTGAAAAAACTTTACAGGGTAGGGAGGTTTCACTGTGTTTGTGACTAGTTTATTTCCTTTATTCCTTACAGCCTCTCTTTACTACAACCTGTCCATGATTATTCATAAATGGTACTTACCTACAGAGGTCTGTAAGAATGTGTTTTTAGTAAACTGAGAACAATAAATAAGGCAAATATGGCCTAAAATGACAAAAAAAAATAATTATAAGGACCAGAGACATGTTCTTTTAAAACCTAATCTTGTAAGTTGTATTTCACAATGCCAAATATTGACATCATGACCTAAATAAAAAAAGTAGAATTATATCTTCCAGAGCCTGAAGACTTAGAATCCAGTCTAATCCAAACTGTGTAGGTCAGCCCCATCTGTACATTACATAAAGCTACAAGGAGCTAATGATACTGAAGTGACTAAGTCTAGGTGTTGTTTATACCAGATTGCTTCAGTCTGAATCTGTAGAATTTTTGGCAGAAATATTGTCTACATTGTTCCTTGATCCACTAATTACATATACAGATTATCATGTGATATCAGATGGAAGGATCCAAGAAACACTGAACTTTGAAGAGACAAAAGAAGAATTCCTATATGAGGAGTTTTTATAATGGAAAGCATGAACACAGTGCAATTATGGGAGGTTTCTGTAATCAGAATCCAAAATCTAGAGTCCAGCCTTGCTCTGAAATTCAAAGATTGTGCCAGGCTTTATGTGAGGAGGTAACAGTGTCAAGCACAGCGACAAGGAAACTCAGCTGAAAGCTTTGAGGAAGGCGGGCTGGCTGCAGTAAGATATTAAAATGTTCCATACCAATCAGTGCAGTTGCAGCACAAAGCTGACAGAAGGTTGGGTTGATTTTTACAAGGTGTGCTAATGAATACAGATGGGAAGCAATAATAGCAATAATAATAATTATGAGTCCTCCTGTGGTCTGTTTAGGCTCTTCCTGCAGCCACGGAGTCCTTACACTGAATGTAATAAGAGAATTGGACACTTGATTTTCTACGTGTGTTCAGGGACTTTCCTATAACAGAAGGTCATCAGGGCTGGATTCAGACTGCAGCCTCTGCAATACCCAATCAAAAAATCAAGTGCTGGGTCATGAAGTGATAGTCTGGACCTGGCTGCACAGACAGCTTTTTTATATAAAGCAAAGCTCAGTACAACTGGAGAGCTCAGCAGAAACCGGCCTGGACCTAGGGCAAACAGGAGTTTTAACAAGCACCTCTCAGGTGCCATAAGTGCTGCAGCAGACATTCTGTTCTTAGATGACACAGCTGAGGCTTTCCTCCTGATAACCCAGCCTGCCTCTGATCATTTCACTTGGGCATAAAGAGGTGCCCTTCTCTCACCTATGATAACCTCACAGTCAGAGCATTGCAAGACCCAGTTCTGGCCACAGTCTGAGAGGGGAATTATAAACCCTGCTGACTTTAAAGCCTATCTCAGGCTGTTGGTTGCTCTCCAATTCTCTTTGTTTTGTTCTTTCCCTACAGTACGGAGTTTGATCCAAAATTCTGTATGCAGAGAGAAAATGCAGAAGGAACGCAACTCTGTACTCTAGAGATTAGAACAGTCAGGTGCAAGTGGGATTCCATATGTCCAGTATTGCTGTGTTTTTTTAATTGGCAATTTATAATTTTAAGATGGGTTTTTTTCCTTAGTAAAGTTGTCATTTTCAAAATTGAGTTACTTTTAATACAAGGAACTTGTCCTTTGAAGCATGTACCTAATTAGTGTCCCTACATGTACACATGTGTATGTCAGCAAAGTGTCCCAATTTGACACAAACCTGTACCTTGCAAGAAGCGGTTTTGGGTTCAAACAAGAACACCCTTAAGCTCAGAAGTATACACATAAAAGTTGTCCAGACTCTGAAATATGACCAAGACTTCATAGATACATTTCACTGACTGGTCTTTTAACTCTGTGGACATTTTCCTCCACACTTGATTTTCTCCTCACAACTTGTGTGGCTTTTAAGGTCTTCATTCTGAAGTTAATCATGAAGCAAATGAAAATGCCAGGATCAGTTCAAGCAATGATTTTCAGTTGTATTAGTCCACCCACTCTGCTGTTCAATCTGGGCACTTTCCAAATTTATCCACAGAGAGAAGTGATGTTTGAGCTAAGCTTGGAATACTGAGAAAAAACTGGGGAAAAAAAAAATAGAAGTGCTTCAAATGTAATGAGCACCAGAAAGAATTTTCTGATATAGAAAACAACAAGTTCCACTCTGCTTCCATGGTGTGAGATGGTAAAAAAAGATCAATTTCTTACATTTCTTTCCTGTTTATGTGTCTATTGATATGTTTGGTGTTTTATGTCATAGGGCTAAACTTGTGTAAATAAAATGGCACGAGAAATGTGTTAATTTGGGGGAAACAAAGTAGATACTTTGCACTGATTTATATGAAAGAAGAGTGTATCAGAAAAGGAAGTCTTACTTTATAAAAACAAAATGCAACTAAGAAATAGGAGAATAAAAGGCATTGTGCTTCTGTAGTTTTAAAAAGTAGGGGGGGAAGATCTGAATGTTACTCATCAGTCACAAATAAGGATTTGTCCGGTTCCATATAGATTTTAAAACTTGACAAGGGAATAATTTCTACCTCAGAAGAAAAGGCTTTCTTTGTGGAAAAAGTCTAGTCATTATGATAAATTCCATGTAGTTTAAAAAGGTCTTTTGGATACTCCTCAACAACTTTTAAAGTTCTCTATTTCATTGAAAATGCCATAAATTTTTCTGCAGCTGGAAATCCTAGCTGACTTTACAATAGCATGGGTTATAATGTATCACTGTTGATATTCACTGAGTGACTTCAAGCTGCAAGACTATTAAAATTCTGGCTGTTTTAGTAGGTTTCAGACTGACCTTGCAGTATCAAAATTAGCATATTTATTTATTTATTGTGTGGTTGATTCTTTCATCCAGTGTGAAGCTCATTGCATGTTTTGTGGTCCATAGCACAGATCAGCCACAACTGAGTGACAGAGTCTTCGGAAATGGAACAAGAAAAATTCATTACTGAACTCTTAATATCTACTGAGAGAACCTTGTTAGGAAATTTCTTTGAAACAGTTTGTTCATTGTTGACCTTGCTAACCATAACAATATTCCTGAGGAATTGATGGCTATGTATTTCATTGTTTTCAGTTTTATTATCGCTAGCCAGTTTTGTATTCCGAACGTCATTTTAGTCTGCTTTTTGCTGGTAGTTGAATGACTAATAAGTACAACATTTTGAAAAGCATCTTCTGCACATGCAGAGCTCATCAGAATTTCAACATTTCATGTAGATGACATACTGAAAATTGTCTATTTCTTCAGCAAAGTTAAAGAGACCAAATATTCTGAATAATTTTCTTAAAATGTGAAAACAATACAACTTTTTCATAACAAATATAAAACCCATAATCTGTTTCACAATGCTCACAGGTTTAGTCTGCTGGTTCAGTTGTAGCTAGATCCAAAATAGCTTCTGTCTCTAATTAGCAGCTGTACACTTTCCTTAAGAGATTGTTATATCTTTTCATCTGGTAAATGTTAACATGCTAAAGTGCCAGGGGCTTTTAGAGAGGACAAGCAGTAAAGGCAGATCATCATTAAACTCCTGGGCTGCTTGCAGTTAAATCTGTATTTTCAGTAAACTTTGCTGGAGCAAGGGAATTGATTCTGAAACTTGTATTCAACAAGAGAATGGACTGTACACTTGATGAGAATTTATAAAACCAATCAGTCACTCCTCAGGAGAAAGCAACTGAAATGTTTGACTTCCAGATAATTTAGTCATGAAGTTCCTTGCTCTAAGAAAGAACTGAAGACCGAAATTTAGGAGATTTAGTATCTTTATTTATATAGTTGAATTTATAGCGTGACACCCAAGTTTTAGGTTTCTTCTGAGTTAAGAAAAGCAGCGTTGGGAAAAAATTGCTTCTGTAAAGCGATAAATAGATAAATAAGACAGCTAATACGTGTTATTCCTATTATTCCTATTATTCCTGGCTAGAATGTGGTCTGGTATTCGAGCCAGTTAAAGCCATTTTCCACCAGTCATTGAAATTCTGAGAATGTAACATCAAAATTGCTGTGTTCTCAATAACACTTTCAAGCTCAATAAATTCGTAAAATTTTAGACAATCTATATGGTCAGACCTCCTCTTACCCCAGAACAATTGACTGTGTCTTGCAATGTCTTGCTGTCTCCTTGAAGTTTAGATGTTGCAAATATTTCGGCAGCAGAATTATGACTGGTGCACACAGGTCTGTGCCTCGATACTGTTATGCATATTTATGAGTTCAGTGAATTATACCTAGTTATATCTTTTCCTGTTTTTAAGAAGTATCCTCAGTGAAACAAGAAACCTCTCATTTAGCTCAAGGAGCTGACCTAAATTAATCTCGTTGCAGAGTCATGAACTTTCATTTTAAAATCTCTCTCTGCGGATCTCATAACTACATGAAAAAGAGTGGCATTTATTGTCAGAAATGTGACTGCTCAGTAATGAGCCAGTGATATGACTGTAGTTTATTAGGGGAAACAAAGGTTCTGTTCCTTTGTTGTTTGCACTGAAGCATGGATTTATAAAACCAGTTGCATATATTGTCACTTTTAGAGTATCTAAAACTGTATTATATATTATAGAACTAAAGGGATTATTCCTAACTGAGGTAAATTTAAGTCAACTTTTTAAATTAATTAAAATTTATTAGCATAAACTATTCCAAGGTTGTATATCATAATTTTATAGGAATCCTTCAGGAGCAAAAAACATAAACTTCATGAATTTCTTCATATGTTAAAAAACTACAACACTGAGCAATTCTGGTGCTACCTCTTTGTTTTGGTTTTCATTCTGCATAGGCTCTAGTGGCAACTGAGAAACGTTCTAGCTTAAAGACATGCACTTATTCTATTTCCTTTAACAAAAAAACACTAACCATGTTTACTACAAATCATGAAGTTAAACCAAACTACATAACAATGACACACTTCTCTGCAAAGGATATGGAAGTGGGGCTCTTTGAAAGCTGGAAAAACACTGGCAATCAAAAGCTACACGAAAGTAATCTTATTTTTATTACATACAAGGAACGTTTTCCCAGGAGTGCTGATGCCTGGCAGAAAATAAATAAGAAACTAGGATAAAAGGAAGAAGGAAAGATTACTTGAGTTAAGGTGTTTGGCCAGGCTTTCCTTAGCTTCACACACCCAGGAGGAGTTGGGATTCTTCTGTGCTCAGCTACAATTGATGGAAATCTCTGCAAGAAGACTTTGTTACACTAAACCACAGCTGCAGGGTCTCTACTTCTGCTGCACCATTCTATATCCACATTTCTAAGCCTGACACTAAATCTGAAAGCCAGCACCCATTGCCTGGTGCCAGTGCTTCAATCATTAGCCTGAGGTAAGATCAGAGTGAGAGTAAAAGAAAGAAAATAATAAATGAAAAAAGGATCTTTCTTTAAAATCATAATAATCAGCAAACTCACAAAAACATAGATGAATTTGGCACAGGTGAGTTTGGCATTGGAAGGTTTTTGAGAGGACTAAAAGCTGTCTGCCAGGAAGCCATGGAAATGGAATGTTTGAAGTTACCATTCTGACTTTGAAAGAAGTCAAGGAGCTCTGAGAGAGGAAGAAAACCACTCTGAAGAAGGTAAAGCAAGACCTGCACTCTGTTAAACAAGACAAGAGGCTGTCACCACATGAAGTACCTCTCTGCGGGGGTGTAGATAAGCTGATACACTAACCAGGCTGTTTCCCTGCTTTGGTGTGGGCTCTTCCTAGGGCTACCTGCAATTCAGAGGCTGTAGCATGTTTCAGCTTCTAGGGCAGAAAAAGGGCTGCTGAGACGCAACAGTGGCTGCTCCCCCTGCACGGATGCTGACCATGCACTCTGCTCACAGGAACTGCTGCCTCAAGCCATGGATTCCTCTAGAAATTGCATGGGGTGGCTTATCCCTGGCATGTCCCCATGATGCCTCACTCCACGCAGATGCAAGCCCAGCTTGCCCTGCTCCCCTTTGACCATCACGCATCAGAAGCTGCAGTGCAGAAAGATCTATCTTTAAGAATTATTCATCCATCAGGGAAGAGGCTGATAGGAAGAGTCCTTCAGGGAATTGCTGGGAAGGAAAGTGTTTAGTCAGGAAGCTCTAGGTTCTGATTGGTACCTGGTGTCGAAATGCCTGCTGCAGGTTTGTGAGCAGGTTTGTGGGCAGAGCCTAGGCAGGGCTCCAGGTCAGACACAGCCCTGGAATGGCCAGAGGGAGAGCTGGAGAACAGATGGGAATCCAACCAGAAAGGCCCATGGCCCTCCAAACCCTTGAATTGGTGTTAAAAAGACTGAACAGGTAACAACCTGCTCAGACAGCCAGATTCTGCAGTTAGGTGAAATGAGGCATGCCAGTATTTTTTTTGCTTAATATTTTGTGTGGTTTTAGTGGCAAACCTCACAGGAGCTGCTATTTTCAGGGCACTTTGACTTTGACTTTTTAGGTGCTACAGCAAGAATTGCTTTTTTTCCCCCCTGTAATTCAGTGTGTTTTCTCAACTTACAAAAAAACCACAAAATAATTGGCTCAGGTTCAGTTTGACCTTACAGTCAGTTTGGGGTCAGTTCTTATTTTTACCTATGCTACTTTTCCCATGCTTAGTTTAAGGATAGCAGTAAATGATTGAAGTGCTTTTCTAATTGCAACTTCATTTCTATGTAAAGTGAAAGACAGACTCTTGGAGATTACCAGACAAGCAGTTAAAGAAAAGATAGATGGTTTCTGTGGTTCCTTAAGGCTTTGCTAAATAAGATTGATTTCAGCCCTTAATCTCTTTTGTTAAAAAATTCTAGTAGATGGTTTTTTAAATTAAAAAAGGACATATTCCCTTCACATTCAAAAAGTAAAGATTGATGTTTCTTCACCTGGTGGATATAATATGCACATTTAAACAGTCCCAAAACAACCACAACCCAAACCAAAACCAGACATGAGATCTCTTTTTATTTTAAATAATATACTGAAAAAAGACTTAAAATATTTCTGCATCTGTTAGAGACTTTATTCAAAACAATTGATATTGCAGGAGGGTTTGGGGCTTTTTTGTCCATTGGTTTTTTTTTTTGGTTGGTTGGCTTTTGTTTTTGTTCAGATGTCTTCAGTCAGGATATGAATTTTAATGTTTACAGAATGTATTGATTCCTATGTACAAGACTTCTAACCAGAACATATTAGGAGCTCACCATCAGTACAGAGATCTGTTTAGAAAAAGACATTAAGTTTTATTTCTCCATTGCCTTTGTAAATTTTAATGGGAAGACATTTGACTACTTAAAAATTCTAGAAAGGTGTTCAGAGCATCTGTGCTTTCTTGAAAGGCAGCCAAAACATCATCAACACGACTCAGCCACAGTCTCTGTCAGCTTCAACAACAGACACAAGATTCTGTCCAGAGGATGATATGAAGACATTAGTAAATACTGGACTCAAATCTGTTTACAAGGGTTTAGTGACAGAAGGCAGCAAATAAAGTCAGCAAGAACTTGATGGAATGATGTGAAATCACAGACAAGTTCTGGTTCACACTCAGGCTCCATTATTATCCACAAAGGGCCAATTTCCCATGCCCTGCATCCAGTTGGGCACAGCAGCACTGTTAAGATCTTCCCTTTATTGCAGGAACTGGAAAGCCAAACCCTGTAATCTCACACAAGGTCCTTCATGAAAGGAGAGGACAGGTAAGAAAGAAGTCAGGGAGTGACAGAGACTTATTTGGTTGAATAAGATCATAGAGATGGGGAAGGAAGAGGGCAAGGGAAGAAAGACATTTCTTCTTCTATTTAGCTCATGGATGTGCATGGTTATAAATACAGTTTATGTACAATAAGGCCCAGTAGTAAAATAAGATCAAGAGTAAGGAAAAATGAAGCCACATGAGGAAGAAAAATGACACATGTTGAAATTATTCACCAATCCATTTAAATTAGAATGAAAGCCAGAGAAAATCTGTGGGTTTTTCCTACCTAAGGTTCAGCAGGGTGCAGAGATACCAGAGTGAAAAACAGTGACCCCTGGATGTCAGACTGCTGGCATGTTTCCATTGCTGTGTCTGTCTCCTGTATCAGGCCAGATCTTCAGATTGTGCAATACCTAATCAACAGCTAAACTCTTTGTTTTCACCTACCTCTGCTCTCTTTCTGCCATAGAGAAAATATTGATGGTCTTTCATTTGCTGAGTCATTTTTGCCAGGCATAAACTTTCTGGCAAAGGAATCAGTTAAAAAGAATCCTTTAAAAGCAACAGGCATATTGGCATCTAAGTGGACCATCAGATGACCCTTTACAAAGCATGGGATAGACAGATCAAAACACCACCAAATAGGTATTTTCTGGTCATTCAATTTTTGTGCATGTTTTGGAAGAAAGGAAGAACTGTTCTTCAAAAAATATCATTATTATTCTCTTCGGGAACATAAATTTTGTTAGAACATTGTTTTCAATCTAGAGGTAATCAACTAAGAGCATTCTACATTTTGAGAGTAGAAAGGCATTTAAATTAAGTAAAGATCTGAGAGAATATAATTCAGAACAGCTAATTTCTTTAAGTTTTAGTCAACTGTCTCCAATTAAAATGAATAATAGGAGAGAAAATGAATAAATGACAAATTTTCTAATTTTGCAGCCAATGTTTTATCTCTAGTGATGGCAGCTTTAGCCTCCTTCATTATAACAAAAATTGACTCAGCTGTATAAAGTCACCCATTGCTGTTATATTTAGTTATTCTCAGCTGTGCAACTGGCATGCCATTTCAGAGGGGTTAAGTTAGTGTATTTATGGGAAAGAATTTTCTTTAATGGCCTCTGTGTTAATAAAGAATTATTGGATTTGAACTCTGCTCTGCCACACCCACTCCCTTCCTTTGCTAATACATTCCTTCCTCCTTTGACAAATCTGGTAATCTTGCCAAAGAAATACAAGAGAAAAAAAGCAGTTCCTTAGGATCTGGATGCTTTGCAGCAGTAAGGACATCCGTTCTGACAAAGGATGTATAAATCTTTAGGGAATCTGGTTCTCAGAATTCTCTGTATTCAAGGGATAACTTGAAGATGTCTATCCTGAAGTGTCAGAAAAGCATTTGGAACACAAAATCTTTGTAACTAGCCTAAAAAGGAAGGGATCTAATGTATTATTTTAATCTCCCTTTTTCTCCTTCATTCACATCTCTGTTTCTATCATCATCCCGTGACAGAAAACAGTCCCTTGCTCCCTGCAAGGCTTTAATTTTGCAAAGTAGTCCACTATGAACCTTCCCCTACAAACCTTCTTTTACAGCTGTGCATTATCCTCTCTTTCCCCTAGACAGAGAAGCTGTCTGAAAATACCCTTTCCCTTTTCCTGGAAAGTCTCTGAGACACAGAGTATAGGAAATGAATGAGTGGCAATAAAAAATAACATAAATTCACACTCTGTCGCCTCTTCAAAGTGAGAAGGCACCACTTAATTACAGCTTTCATGATCAATGATAGATTCCTACCAGCAGTGCTATAGATAAACCTGGCACAGTGGAAAAGACTTTACAAGAGATTTGCAAGATAACCTCTGATTTTATCCTATTTGAAACTGGCCACATTGCATTTCTCCTCTCTGCAGTTTGTCAGCTACAGGTCCAAGGAAGAAATCTCACACTTGTGTTGTTTAAAGTCCTCTTGAAAGTTATGCTGATGACTTTCATGGGGTTTTTCATGACAGTTACTGAATCTTAATGGTGAAGTAACCTCATATCCAGACTATAAAAAACAATGGGACCCTTTGACCTTGCAAATGTTAGGAAACAGCAGCAGCTTTCAGCACCTCTAGTCAGTTAGACTTAAGGTAATACTCCCTGCTAATCTCCTGCCAAAGAAAAGAGTAAAACTGACTGAAAAATAGAGCAATTACATTGAGAATTGTCTCATAATCATCTCAGACCTTGATAATGCTGTGCTGACACCTCTACAAGGGTGCTGCACCCCTAGTTGTGTTAAGAGAACTTTCCATTATGAATTTCAAGATAAACGAAGAAAGTTCCAGGTGCCCCAACTGCTGCTGAAGTCATCATGTATTGTAGGTTGTCTGACAGTCATATCAGGTGTAAAAACTGATCACAAATTCCAGGAGAAAACAGGTACCAGATGCTTCTTCTGTTTCTAAATCTTAATATTTACTAGAAATCAGCACTTGTCAACAGAGAAAGACAATAGACAAGGCACCTGGTAACCCAACATGGTCTTCAGGCAGCTATTCTAGAGAAGAGAGTTGCCCTAAGGGGATATTCCAGGTTTTGCTGTTCTAATCCTAGAAACCAGAGTGGTGAATTTTAAATAGAAATCACACATTCTAACCCTAAATAGTTTCCCTCAGCCCCATGAGATCAGTTTGCTGGCCTACATATATTTATAGTCAAAAAATTACCCAAGTCAATGGTAATTTTAACAAAACTTCATTACATACACCTTTATAGATCAACAAAAATATTATAAATTGTGTCAAAAAAATAAACCCAAGTCTGTTCATGCTAAGAGTTGAGTCATACACATAGAAAGAGAGTAAAATATAACATTAGTGCATCACAATTATATGCACCATGAAAAGCCATTTATTTAGTGGAATGACTTTTCATTAGTAAGACCCAAATAGTCGAGATATTGTATTCTCAAAAAAAACTTACATGCAAACATTTGAAAATGAAAGCATATCTTCTAACTTCATTTGGAGAAACCAAATCTTCTGTAAGGGATTTGCAAACTGAAAGTGATTCTTTGCCTTGCATGGTTTGGTAGCATCAGAAGTGTGGCTTGGTTGCTGGAAAGCTTTATATCGAGAATGGAAAAATCCCTAAACTTTTTATACTGAGAATGGAAAAATTCCTAAACCTCTCAAAAGTAAACAGAATCAAGAACTTTATGAACTGGTACTTCCTTACCTTTCAGAACCTCTCAGGTCCACTCTGAAATATAGACAGGACTGAAAATTATACAGTTCTGTGAAGTGATTGAACCAGTGAAGTTCCTTATTCAGCTGAAAATAGAAGTACTTATTTTAATTGTGGCAAACATCAGAATACACTTGCAGCTTCTGTACTGCGGGGCTATAAGCCAGCCTGTAGCCAGCCAGCCTGATCTGGAGGTCTCTGAAGTCAGGAAATTGTGTTACTCCACCTTCTGAACTTCAGATTTTCTTAGCAGTGTGACAAACTCAAATATAGGTAGAAAGCAAAAAAAAACCAAAAACCATTAAGAAATTATTACAACAATATCAACCTCTATATCTTTCAAATAACGTTCAATTTGCTTCAAATACATCATAAAGAAGACTGCCTTGTTGAAAAACAAGATACACAAAAATTCTGAATTGATTGTGTGGAGTAAGCGGAAAATGTAAATCTGTAAAATGGGTTGTTTACCTATACTTATGGAGAAGTTACTTTTAACTAACTGCTTTTAGGAAAATTACCTGAGTTAATAGCTCATTGACATGTCAAAAATATCTTCAATATTTAGTAAAATAGCACACTATGGACTATTTATTATTTTCCTTTATTTCTTTTTCCTAATGCACATTAAAAGTTGTCTTCCATTTAAATATTCTCCTTTTAAGTGAAGATTTGATCAGTACAATGAAAGTCTTACAGTCTTATTTTTTTTCAGTAACATACTATATTGTTGACATACTAAAATTGCATTCTGTCCTAGAATGCAATGATCTCAACACAGTTTCAATGTAAATTTCACATTCTGGATCAGTTGCAATTGAATTTCATGTTATGGGACATCAACTCTGTCCTTTCATCATTTTTCTAAATACCCTGTACTAGGTGTCAAGATGGAAGGACATTGACCTGCTGAAGAGTCCAGAGGAGGCCACCAACACGATTAGAGGGATGGAGCTCCTCTCCTGTGAGGAAAGGCTGAGAGAATTGGGTTTGTTCAGCTTGGAAAAGAGACACCTTAGGGATGATCTGATTGCAATGTTCCAGTGTCTGATGGGAGCCCCATCCAGCCCAGCTTTGAACATTTCCAGAGATGTGGCATCCTCCAAGTCTCAGGGCAACCTGCTCCAGTGCCTCACCATCCTCACGGTAAAGAATTTCTTCCTTATGCCTAATCCAGCCTTATCCTATTTCAGTGTAAAGTTGTCCTATCAATACAAGCCCTTGGAAAAACTCCCTCTATGTCTTTCTTGTAGGGTCCTCTGTTCCTGGAGCCTTCTCTTCTCCAGGTTGAACAACCCGTAGTTCTCTCAGCCTTTCCTCATAGGAGAGGTGCTCAATCCCTCTAATCATCATTGTGGCCTCCTCTGGACTCACTCCAACAGGTCCATGGCATTCCTGTGCTGAGGACCCCAGATCTGATGCAACACTGCAGGTGGGGTCTCATGAGAGCAGAGTAAAGGGGCAGAATTCCCTCTTGTCCTGCTGCCCACAGTGCTTTTGATGCAGCTGTTTGGCTTTCAGGCTATAAGCACACATTGCTGGATCATGTCCAGCCTCTCACTCACCAGCATCCCCAAGTCATTCTCAGCAGGGCTGCTCTCGAGCCCTTAATCCCCCAGCCTGTACCAGGTGCAGCACCCAGCACTGAGCCACTTAAATCTCATGGTGTTCCCATTTTCTCTTCCAGTTTGGCAGGATACAAAATGAGAAAATGGTTGAAAGATTAGAGAAGACTCTGGAAGTAACCACCCCATACTTCAGTGGGGGCTCTGCCAGTCAACTGAAGTGTGCTCCTTGACTGGGAGCACGTGCTCTCTCTGACTCTGAACACCTGATTATGAAAGTTCTTTTTTTCATCTTGTATATCTGAACTAGTTGGGAAAAAAGAAAATAAACTTCAGAAAGTTGTGTCTCACACCAAACCCCAAATTTTACAGAAAAGAATTGAAACTTCCTCTCTATCTTTAGATGCACTGTAATATAGTCATTACTGAAGGTTTCACTGCTGGAAAAAAAAAAAAAAAGGTAGAAAGGGCAACCAGCACTTGCAAGGTTCCCAGCTGGATCCTCCCTCCTCAGTTCAGGCAAATACATGCCAAACCTGAAATGCTTTGTACAGTAGGTTTTAGATTTCATCAATTCATTTTTTCCATGTATTTCTGGTTAAACCTCTAGAGCTCCAAATCAGAACTTCAGATTGGAAATTGTCATTGTTCCTTGAAAAGTTTTTAGAGGGAACATGAAATTCTTAACTATTGAAAATTTCCATGGGGCTATTGCATTAAAGCAAGAAGTTAATTGCATATATCTACAGATGTATTAATTGTGCACAACTACATAACAAAATTATTTCCTGGTGAAAACTTATGCTCATATCACCATGGCTACACTTCACAGAGCTCTGTGGTAATACAAGGTTCCTATCAGTTTGGTTTTTGCATTTCTTACAGAAGAAGGACCTACTCTTTAGTGCAGGAGCAAGTCCTTGTGTGTGATGTGAATTCCTCAAAGACTTTTCCCACATTATTTACTTAGACCACGAGACCATCTTTCTCTATTAAAGTTGAATTACTAATTATGTCTTAGTTGAGTCCACACATTGTAATCCAAATGCTGAACCTGTCTAATAGTAAATGGGAACACAAATGTAGTGAAAAAGAAACAACTTTTGCATATGTCTGGCACTGAGCACATTTTTTACCCTTTTATTATTTATTATTTTATTATTTTTCAAACTCAGAAAGAAACATCATTTTAAGGCTGGAGACCATTCAATCAAAGCTTCCTTTTTTTAATAAGAATTTGAGTAATTTGTAATGATTTTGAAACAAATGGAGACATAGAGCTTCTTTAATTAAGATAATGATAAATGCTATTAAGATTTAAATAATGATACAGTGAATTTAAAAGTCAACAAAAGAGACTGGAAAGAAACCTTTCTCTTAGAACTTTGGCATAAAGAAAGCAAGTAAACTCACGTTTGAATGTGACAATATGTTCATGGAATATTGGACTGCTTTACATTGGAAATTTGCCTCAGATGAAACTGTCTGTAGTTCTGCATGGCAATGAAATCATGGCTGGTAATCACCAGTGGGAATTTTTTCCTGCTGGCTGGAACCCCAGACCTCAACAGAAGAATAAAACAAGGAAGTCCAGCATTTAGAATTACACTGGAAAAGGGATCTATTTGAAAACTGTCTGGAGTCTGACCAGCTAATTAACTCTTATTTTAAGAATTTAAAAGGAAGATGGGACTTCTGTGGGTGTGATGTCTGTTACTCTATAATATCTATGTTAAAGCAGCAAAAAGGAAGCACCATACTAGAGAAAGGCAGAATATGATGCTTACTGAATCCCTTCTGCCTTCACCACAGAAATGAAATTTATCTGAGTGAAACAGCTTATGAAAAAATCCCCCACACCCAGTTGATTTTATATATAGCTCTTACTGAGATCTCGTCAAAGAGAAGAAAAGCCTATTTGATATTCAGCTACCTCTTCAAAATATGTTTTCGCATCAGTAAAGCACAATACATTTGGAGATGGTCACATTTCACTTCTTAATGGACCTGATCTGGCATAAAACTTGGGACCATTCCAGAATAAATTATTGAGGGCAATTTTTTCAGATATAATTCTTGAGTCCTTCAATAGATTACTAAAATAAAATAACAACCAAAAAAGCCCCAAATAAAAAAATCCACCAGTTTTTATATTAATTGAAGACATATAAGGTTTTTTTGTTTAGTTTTAAATTTGATTTTCTCAAGTAGTTCAAGAAATCCATTCATTTTAAAATCCTCTTATGGTTCATTCTGATATTAATTCTGCTAATTCATTTTTTCCTTGTAAGACCTTAATCCTGTTTCAGTGGACAGAGATCTCACCTACATGACAGGTTAATTTGCAATATATTATTGAATTCTGGAGAATATTTATTTAATTAACTAAGATTAGACCTGCAAGTGAGTTGAAACCAATAAAACAATTCTTATTGGATTCCAATGTAACAAAGTTGAGGGGGTTTTTATGCTAAATGAATTATACAAGTGTAACCATCTTCAGCTGAATTAATTGAGAATGAGTGATGATATACTTCTCACATAGAGAAAGACTTAGACATCTACTGCAATTTATCATTATACCCTTTTAACACTAAGGATATATGAATATTTAGAGTAGGAATGTGTCACTATATGATTGCCAAGATAATTTGTGCTTTGCAGAGCCCCCAAGAACTGCAAATCCTAATTCACTTATTTTCTATTTGTCCTTGTCTCCTGAAGAATCATTTGGTTCCTAAATCCTCCCTGTGACTTTCAAAAGTAGTCTTAAAGCTCAACAAATTTATGGTTTTGATGCCAAATGAGTTTGTAACATGCATGCTGCTGGAATTACAGGGACTGAGAAAATGATCCACTCTGTATATTGTCAGAACCTGATATTCATGGGGAACTGAACATGTTCAAATCCTCAAAGAGCATATTTGAAAATGAAAACACTTTCTCTGCAAATAGCAGCATTTTGGAGGGTATGGAAAGGACATTCTGGTCTGTAACTGGGGTGCTTTTTGGATGGTTCATATTAACAACCTCATTGAGAAGATGAAAGGGTATCACCAGTGTAAACAAAACCTGTGTGAAACAAACAACCAATTCATATTTAGGGAGCTATAAGTAATCGAATGGGCAATGGAGCATGCTGTGAAAATGATAAGATTTGCATACTTTTCTGAGAATTTCAGAATTAACCCACAATGGTTCTCCTGATCACAACACTTCAGTAACAACACTGGATATATTATCCTTCCATGGCAAAGGAGACTTCAAAATCTGTTGTTAATTGTGTAATATTAATTAATCTGACAGACAGCCCTTTGCAAGCTGGGTCCAAAAGACTTTAGAGGGAGCTGATATCAACTGGTAGAGAGGACAAGTGACCAGCTTAGGAGAGCTGTATCTGCTGCTATCTGAGATTGTAATACTTGTCTCCAGCATAAGTTTTTGCTTGGGTGTCTGTATGTACAGACTTACATACATATTCACTCTGAGTGTGTACTTATGCTTGTTAATGTTTAACATGCAAGGATTTAAAAGGAGAAAAGACGAGCTATAAAATACCCTCATTGTTGTACAAAATTGATCAAATACATTAAAATAACAGCAAAAACATATATCAAGTGCAATTTAATGTAACATTTCTTACTCTTTTGGGGAATTTCATTCTTTTTGAGCAAGATTAAACACTGTGAACTGTGGCACAATATTCTCAATAATGATAAAAGCACAAAAGTACAAAGACTGATATGATGAATGATGTCTGACTGAAAAAGTCAGGGATCCTGTGAAAAATTATGCAACTGAAACTGATGGCAGGGTTAAAAAAGGCTGGCTGAGTGATGAACACCATGTACAGGGACTCATGTTTCCAAGCCTGAGACACTTTTGAACAACACAAGTGATGAATGCACATAGGAGTTAAGGTGGTAAGGAATTAAAGCTGTAGGAGCAATTCCAAATTTTTCACATCATAATTTTTTTTATTTCTTGGCTTTGCCCTTCTAAGACTTTCCAGTTAATGCTGGATTTTCCTTCTTTCTTTCTTGTTTTTGCCCTTTAAGCCCAAAGTTAGAATGCAGACTGTTTGAGAAATGCTTAAGACAAAAGGACCTTCTGTCAGGCCAGCCAAGTGTGTGACATGATGCAGTTTTTTTACTTATAGGCTCAGTCTTAAATCAAAACTGGAATTTTACTTTCTTAATTTCCATTGTAAGATGTTAAAATCATGGGGGGTTGGAGCAATTTAGTTTGGGAAGGACCTCTGCTGGTCATCTGGTCTAACCACTTCCCAAGGCAAAATCTCCATCTTCAAAAGTTAGATCAGGTTTTTCGAGCTCTTGTATTGTCCAGGTTTTAATATCTCTATGTATGGAGATGCCAAAATCTCTATGGGCAACCCTTTTGGCCATGGTCTTGGTGAAATAAAAATTTGAATATTTCCACTGAGAATTTCCATTGCTCCATTGCCTTTCTTTGATCCTGTTTCTGAGGTGAGCCTAACAGGCTCTCTTCAGGCTGAGTGGTTCCAGCTCTCCCAGCCTCTTCTCAATGTTCCAAGTCCTTAATGACCATCACAGACCCTCACTGAACCTATTCCAGTTTATCCATGTCTCTCTTAAACTGGGGAAGGATTCATTCCCTGTAGCAGATACTCTGCTCAATGCACCACAGGATGCTGTTGGCTTTCTCTGCTGCAAGGGTGGTTTTCTGGCTGATA
The DNA here is from genome assembly GCA_013400955.1 of Drymodes brunneopygia. Lineage (NCBI taxonomy): Eukaryota > Metazoa > Chordata > Aves > Passeriformes > Petroicidae > Drymodes > Drymodes brunneopygia. The sequence goes on from VZTZ01023245.1 coordinate 102,852, forward strand.
TTCAAATTCGTGTCCGCAAGGAACTCCAGGTCCTTTTAATCACAGGAATCTGAAGTCTTACCTAACACCCTTTCACAATACTTGAGGAAAGGAGGTAATTTTATGCATGTCAGATACAACAGTAGAAATGATACTCTATCAAAAGCATCCCATTGTGCAACGGGGAAACTCTAAGAAATGTTTCAGTCTGTAGGCAGCCAGCTAAAGTTTTATTTCTAGCTTCCTGAGGGACAAACAATGTAGCTCTTTCATTTTTGTTTACAGTTGTTTAAAATTAATTTCAAATACATAATTGTTCATTTGCATGTTTTAATATTTTCTCTCCCTGTTGGGCAATGCAATACCAAATATTATTAAATTAATTAGGACATATTTATAATGTATAAACATCACAGATGACCACAGCAAGTGAAAAAACTTTACATTTCAGTACTCCTGTACTTTTTGCTTTCTGTTTGGCAATATAGAAGTAAGGAAGAGGTCTGCACTTCCAAGGGAATTAAAGGAAGTGGTTCACACCAATTTACAGTGCTAATAAAAGACCAGTGTTCCTCCCCCTCTTCCCCCTGAATGATTATCAAAATCAGAAACACAGAGGAAACACTGTAGCTGTAAGAGGCTTCATGTATAAGAAACAGATGTGGATAACTTTCATATCCTAAAGATATAGCATATAATTCTAAAATGTTACAGTACAACTACATTTAAAAGCTATATTACAATAATATTCCACTGGGGAATAGTTTTATAATTCCCCATAAAGCTTTCAAGCCCCTTGTTGTTATTTTCAAATTCTGCTATCTCTGTCAGTAATATGCTAAGACATTAAAGAAAAATCCAATAAATGTTTCATAAAACTATGCAAATTAACAACTAGACTTAATCTTCCAGTATCTGTGAAATTTTATATTGTAGCTGTAGTTACAATTAAGTTTAATGTCAGAGACCAGCTCTGTGGAAGAGTCAGTGAAACTTTCATTGACTGTATTACAAACCTAACACCTAGACTGGTTACAGACGGAATGATAGCAACATAAGGTATGAAAAAGTAATAAGGCTATACCATCCTCTCATTACTAACAAAGTTATAGGGAGAGAAGTTTATGATAAAGAGGTCTTAAGGCTCTCCTATGTTGGCAAAAATACCAACAGCACATTTCTGAAACATGCACTGATGAAAACTGTTTCACCTACTTAATAATAAAGGAATGGAACAATATTTGAAGAATAGCTATGAACACCACATCCTTTGGTCCATGCATTTGGTCTCACTTTCCAAAATGAAGTAATTTTTATCTTGCTTGCTGTAAATACAATAGTAAAACTGTGATCTCAGTCTCACAGGTATGTCTGTCATGAGCTCTCCTGAAATATGTTGTCTTATGTGTATTTGAAGTTTTGGCTCATTATCCAGGACTCTGTGTTCTGTTTCAGAAACACAAAGTACTGCAGATCTTTCTTGCACTCTGGGTCTTTGTCTCCCTTGCAGACACATAGACAAACACACATTCTCCACACGCACATAAAAATATAAGTCCCTTCAGAGAACAAGCAAATTACATTTAAAAAGCAACTAGAGCACACTCTCTGAAAGACAAATGCAGGCTACATAGAAAGCTTTACTTAGAGGCCAGAAAATTTCACTGGATTCAAAGTTATTTTTGCTAATAATGAGATCTGAAGATCTGGACCAAAATAAATCTAAATTTATACCTTGATAAACATTGCTTTTACATATTGTTCTTTGTTGATAAGTTATTAGAATGCATAATAATGTCAATCGATTTTCTCAGTCATACTGGCAGCATGATGTGTCATGTTGCAATTTTGTTATAGAACATCTTGAGCTGGTAGGGATACACAAGGATCACTGAGTCCAATTCCTGAGTCCAAATATCCCATCTTGTGCCCAAGAGCATTGTCCAAATGCTTCTTGAACTCTATCAAGCTAAGGGCCATGACTGCTTCCTGGGGATCCCATTCTAGAGTCCAACCACCCTCTGCATGGACAGTCTTTAACTAACATTCAACCTAAACCTCCCCTGACTCAGCTTCAGGTCATTTCCTTGGGTCTTGTGACTGGGCACTACAGAGAAGAGATCAGAGCTTGCCCCTCTTCTTCCCCTCACCAGGAAGTTGTAACAGCAGTGAGGTGTCCCCTCAGTCTCCTCCAGGTTGAACAGACCAAGTGACCTCAGCTGCTCCTAGTAAGGCTTTGCTTCCAGGTTCTTTACCACCTTTATAAACATCCTTTGGATGCTCTCTCACAGCTTTATATCCTTCTTACACTGTGGCACCCAAAACTGCCACCAGCACTGGAGGTGAGGCTGCCCCAGTGCAGAGCAGAGCAGGACAATCCCCTCCCTTGCCTGGCTGGTGATGCTGTCCCTGATGCCCCCAGGACAGGGCTGGCCCTACAGTGCACTGCTGGCTCGTGTTCAACTTGCCACGGACCAGGACCCCCAGGTCCCTTTCCACAGGGCCACTCCCCAGCCCCTTGTTTCCCAGTCTGTGTGTGCGTACAGGATTGCCCTACCCCAGGTGCAGAATCTGCCTTCTCTGGCTCATCTGACTGCCACTGAGCTATTATGGCTCCTATGTCAGTCTTGTACTGACAGAATTTTGGTCTATAATCAAAGAAGTTTCACAATGAAACTGCAGTACTACATGTACATGAAAATGAGATAATTGTACTTCTTCAAAAGGAATAGCAAACACCAGCAAGTACAGTGAGTTTGAGGGTTCCTCAGGTAGTTTTCCCTGTCAGCGAACCCTATTGCCAAATGACCTGGTTCTTGAGTTTCTCCAGGCTCTGATCTCCAATTCACTGTCAATATAGCAGGTCTGCCTCTGCCTCTGCAGAACACCTCCAACACTGTTGCAGCATGTTCTGTCTTTTTATCGTCTCCACATGCTCTCACACCAAGCCCAGCATTCCCTCAAAACTTTGAGCAGGAAAAGAAAGTAAATGAGTGCGTGTCTGTGTGCATGTTTAATGACTCAGGTCAAGACAAAGGACACATAGAAAATGTGAAATGCAGCTATTGCCCATATTTAGTCCTTTAACTATTCAATGGGAAAACCTATATTAAGTCATGAAATTACTGTCTTACGTGATGCTGGTAGAGCAACAGTATTTATCAGCAGTTACATGGAACTCTTTATACAAATTCCTCAAAATCAATTTTCAAAGTCTTTTAGACCTCTATAATGCCAGAATTACTCTGTTTGAGTGTTATAAACTAGAATCCATAAACAGTCATTAAGAACAAAAATTCTGATATATATGATCATGTTATCTGATAGTATAAGAAATTTTACAAAGAGGAATTTCTAAGTGTGAGAAAGTATTTCCTGCACATCACTCACACTTCTTATGCAGTGTTTTTTAAAAAAGGTTACATGTATTACATGTTTTCATGCTACTGGTGTTCACTGGAAAAGTTTCAAATATCTAAGCATAGAAATCACAAAGCTAGAACATGTCCATAGGTGGTTATGTCCATAGACCAATGGTTAAATATTTAAACAAGGGTCTATTAAAAAACAAAAACCCCAAGCATGAGCTACTCCACACTTTTGATCACAACGTTACACAAGACAAAACAGCCATAAAAGATCCACTCCAGGTGTCTGATTCCTCTATATAACATCACTAGAAAACTCTTTGTTTTTAAACAAAATGAAGCACAGACTAATTTCTGAGCCTAGAATTCAGTTTCTAAACTTTCAAAGGTGCTGACATTCTAGACTGTAAGTTTTGACCCCCAAGTAATAACAGTCACAGAACACTCCCATGCTATAAGGTGGGTCATTTACATTTATGTACCTTAACTGAATCCTAAAAGACACAAAATTCTTCCCCTTTGAATAATTTGGCTCATTGTCTTGACTGCCCATGAATTTCTCAGATAGGCAATTCATGTTTCTGATCACAAGTGACATTAATACACCAGCTGTCATGTAATGCATTTAAACTTGCCTTTTACTGTACAATGCAAATGTGTTTTCTCTGAGCATTCTGAGTGCAACTTAACAGCCAGGCAGGAAATGGGATAATTGGTTAAAGGGATTCACAGTGCACTATTAGTGTTTTTATTACTGCTGTAATTTAATTGTGCATTTGACTTATGAGGGGGAGGAAAAATGAAAAGGCATTCTGTATCTTTTCAGTTCCACTAAAATGCTTTGCAACCAGAAGTTAAAGTGCTGACTAAGATGCTATAATGAACCTTAGGAATAATCATGAATATTTTTCCTGATTTTGCATTTGTATCAGTCTCAGCAAGAGGAGAAATATTACAAGACTATGTTTTTCACCAGCACTTAGAGCTGTATTAGGAGTTGACACCATTATAAATGTTGCCATTAAAGCCTTATTTGGATAAGGAAAAAGGAAAATCTCATAGAACCAAGATAAAATACTAACTGAAGAAACTTAACTTTGAATATAAAGTTTCTGTGGCAAGTTGCCTGGTTGAAACTGAAAGTTTGCATTCTCCTTCACAATTTTTACAGCATCTTTCTGCAGTTGCCTTTACTGTGGCATTCTGTGTGGCATATTGTATGTTCTAAGAGATAACTGTTAGTCAGATCCAGGTTTTTTTACCCAGACATAATGCCTACAGAAAACAATGGGGTCTGCCAGAGCAAGAGTGAAATGGAGGATTAAGGCATGCTGAGAGAAACATCAGAGGAGTGCAAACAGTGATGGAGAGTTGAATATTGAGAAGATGCAAAATACACATTTATTTTCCTTGAGCATGTTTGTATTCTGACCTTTTTCAACTGCTTTAGAAACAACCACAGATTTAAAATGTCTATGCAACACCAGCTATTTACATCTCCTTGCTAGCCCTTTGACAGGGTTAAGAGACTGCATTTTTGTGGCAATCTAAATAGAGGAAAATTGAAATTAAGTATGATATTGAAACTCACGAATCAAAAAAAAGATAGAAATAAAATATCTCATGTCACTAGAAAAATATTAAAATTTGTTATTAGGTAGATGGAACTTTCTATGTGAGTCAACAGCAGTCTGAATCACTCTGTGAAAGGCAATGCTGTCTCAGGGCAGTTAGTCAGATCCAGACTGGACAAATAGAGTCTAATAAATCTCAGGGTGGGGACTGGAATTCAAAATGCACTCTTGGTGGCAGGGAGAAAGAAGAAAAATAGTCCTGGTCAAATGACCAGCTTGTGATAGCAGACAGCAAGCCACACATGACTTCAGAGGGCTGACAAGAACGAGTCAGTGCTGCTCATTTCCAGATCTTGAAAGGGGTGCAATGGACAGCTGGAAGAGCTTTGAGAGCTAGCAAAAAATCCCACAAGTGGTTTCAACTGATATTTCATTTTTGTTGCCTTTTCTATTTAATAAAAACAAAAAAGGTGCTTTCAGAATTGTACATTTGGACAATGTGGATCTCTAGCAGCCTTCTCTTTCGGACTCTACGTGGAAGGCAGTTAAATTATTTTTCTCAGCCTGGGAATTACTTGCTGGAAAATCACTGGTGACTTAGAAACTATCAGAAATTATCAGGGAAGTGGAAATTTAAGTCTCTGCCCATGTCACTTACTGCTGTGACTTATCTCATTTCCAAATAGAAGTCACAGATCAAGCCTGAGTCTATTTCACACCAAGAAATAGCTTTCTTTTTCTTTTCCTTAATTTGTTCAGCAAAGCTAATGGTTTACTGTGAAGTCATTTTCAAATTCTAGTTTACTAATGTAAATCTGTCTACCTAAAATACCTTCTACAGTATTAATTGGATATATTATTATTCCTTTCTTCCTGCCAAAAACTGTTGCACAGTTTTGCTTTGTGTTTTTTAGCAGTAATTAGATTTCAGATGATTACTAGTGCTTCAAAATCTGAAACTAGCTTATGGGCTATGTCTGTACAGTACTTGATAACTAAATGCTTTATATACATTAATGTTATTGTTCTCAGTAAGATCTATTTGTGATATGCAGAGCTGAATTATTGGTGACTTCAGAGTGACAGTCTTTGCTTCTCTTGTTTATAAAAGGTATTATAAAAGGCTAGCCACAATTGATAATTATTATTTCATGTGCTGTATAAAATATTTTTTCCCAAAATGTGGAGTTGAGGATTCTGACATGGACATCTGTGTCAATCACCATCTGTGATTTTGGTTACAAGCCTATATCACCTTCCTAGCTGCACTTATTTTAAAACAGAGCTTGCCTGTAAAACATCATGATTTAGAGCTGATCATATAAATATCCAACCTTCTGTTGTGTGCCTTCTTGAAGAGTACTGTTTGTACGTTCACATTTTCAAGCTATGATGAAGTGTGCCCCTTTCCCTTGCTACATGTTCAGGCATCTGCAAAGCCCATATTTAAATGGCTGAGTGAAAAGATTGTAAAACATATTTTGAAATGTAAGAGTCTCCAATAAAATGCATTTGCCTGCCTTGTGAACTTTGAATTGAAGGCTATCTCTCAGTACATTACATTCATTGCTTGCTTTTATTATCCCAAACCTGTAGTGACTTTGCTTTCCCTTTTGCTCTGTTTGCTCTTATTTGTTTTTGTCATTCCTCTCAAGGGTATCATGCCCTGGGTAATAATAAAATAAAAGGTTCATTTCTCTTGCAGCATTCTGCACACTGACTGAATTGTTCTAAACTCCAGAGGCTGAGAAAGGCAAACCAACGTGAATGATGATAGGTGAAAAGGTCATTGTTTCATTCTTGTATAAAATAATTTTTGGTGCCCACACTTTTTCACTTTTTTTCCCTTCCTTTCCTGAAGGCTTTTGTTTTAAGTCTCTTTTTAACTCTCTTTAAATGATTTATGATCTCTTTCACAGTTTGTTACCTTTCTCTGCATTGTAAATGCCAGTGTGCCACATCTGAGAGATGGGAAGTTAACATGCCGTGGGGTTTTATTGACGAGTCTGTGTCAGTGCAAAAAGAAAATGTTTTTAGCTGGTAAAGCACTGCATTTGTTATCCAAAACCTCCTGACAGTAGTAATGATAACACATGAATGAGATGAAATACTGTCAAGACCTTTTCAGTGTGCTGGAGCAGAAGACGAGTGAGACAGGGAGAAAACTCCAAGATTTCAGAAAGTTGTTTCTTTAATAAGTAAATCACACATCACATACTTGGCCCATATGTGTACATCTATGTACCTGGCATTTGTACACAATCATATTTGCATAAAGATGCATATCAGAAGACAGTTTTCTTTTATTCTCCCAGCTCAGGGGCAGCATTCCCAGATGCCTGGTGAAACCAATTGGGATCCCAGCCCTGCATTAACCTCTCTATCAGTTACTAGCCTCCAGCTGGCCTTGAAAAATTCACTTCAGCTCTCCTTTCCCAGTCTCTTGATATGCAAAATGGAATTATTGATCCCCCTCTTTTTGGCAAAATGCATTTGAGAAGCACTAATAAGGCATGAAATAGGTAGAAAAGCTGTGAAACATCATACACCCATATTTATAGCCCCAAAAGATGCATTATGGAAATGAGAGCTGGCAAAAACTTTCTAGATCACCTTTCATGGGTATGTTTCCTGACTGAGGAAACTTAATAATTCTGTGTACTTGAAAGTCAATGAAAGGGCTTCTCCTAAATTCACAAAAGCATCTAAAATTTTTTTTTGAAAAATCTTCATACTATAGTGACAGAGAAAAAAATAAAAATGGAGAAATGAACTATGAGTTATGAGAAAAAGTTTTCAATCCCTTATTCAAATTAGGGAGCACTAATACTGCACTCACTGTACACAGAGTCTTACGACAGCTGTCAAATACTGTCACCACTGAACTTCTCTGTGATGGCTACACAATTAGCAGGGCACAGAGTCAGCTTTGTACAGACCCTGGAGTTTCTCTAAACAGGAAGAAGCACTAAGTACATCTTTTCAGTTTGCATTTTCATACAGTTAACCTATCCCATTTCTACTGCTGTACTAGCTGCTGGAATCAGCAAAACTTAAGTTTTCCTTCCAAGAATATTTACTTTCTCTTAGTTCCTTTATATGATTGATATAATTTCTGTTGTAGCCCATGAAATTCCATGGTAATAACAATTAATGTCTAGTTTGCATCAAACAGCTGATTATTTTCTAAACCCCCAACTGTTAGAACAATTCTTCAGCCAGAACACTATATGTTATATATAGGCACATATGCCCACCTTTATGTTTTTGCTTATTCTTCAGGAAAAATGTAAGAGACCAGGTTGGTAAAAATCTGACTTCCAATTATTTTGCAGTGGAAAAATAAAGGTTTGGGTGAGCTTTTGTCTAGAAAGGAAGGTAGCCCTTTTCTGGATCGGTTAGCTGGTGTGATGGGTGAAAAAATTGACTACAAATTGACCACATTCTGTTGTAAAAGAGACCTAGCTTTAATTAAGAGCAAGAAGAAGAACAAAATTGGATCCAGAATAGTCTGGATTGACCGCTGAGGTAACTATTAAATAGGCAGCAAGAGCAACTGGCTGTACATGTGCATTAATTTTATACTACAGAGTCATTAGATAAGAGAATAAGGAAGAAAAGGCAGAGGTGAGTGGATAATCAGAGTACAGCTGTTTAGTTCAGAGGAATGCTCAAAGGAAATGGGACCTTAGGGCTGTATCACACAATCTGAGAAATAGCTTAGATATTTGTGCAAAGGAATGCACACCAACAATGATAAAGGATGTCTGAAAAAAAAATTAGGAGATAGGAAAAACATCTTGAAATGTGTTAAAGATACAGAATATCCTTTTGAGCCTTAGAGAATAGAAAATGCCTCTCAGTGTAACTGAGGGAGAACAGGCACCAGATTTCTTAGGAGAAATAAGTGCTCAAGCAGAAAATCTGACAAAGAGCTCTTGGGAAACCATGAAGTTTCATCAGCTCAGTAGCTCTCCAAGAAAATTTAAAAATAGCAAGCACTGAGGTAGGCATGAATGCAGAAGCTACAGCAAATTTAGCTTATTAAATGTGAGAGGTAGAGTATTTGCCATGACATTTCAGGAATAAATAAAGGTATCTGTGGGAGTAGGGGCATTGAAGGGGCAGACCAGGTTTAGATCAACACAACTGCTCAGCTGCTTGTGTTGGAACAGATGCTGAGTAATTTTCCAGTACAGAAATTAGGATATTACTAAAATTTGATAGACTCTAAATAGGCTTTTGATAGTATATTAAAAAAGACAACTTTGTAAAGTGTGTATTATTCTTTAGAAATCGATCAAGCTGGTAGTTTACCTTTTCAGTAAACTGAGGGGTTCAGTGAGAATAGATAAAAGATTGACTGTCATGAGATATATCCATTTTACTGCTAGAAGAATTCATATTTTTAGCTTTCAGATGTGAAATAGAAATCATGCTCTTTTAGGGAATTGTGAGGAACTGTATATTCACTGATGGTAATGACTTCACAGACCTGAGGAGACTGATTTATCAAGATTAATTTATGATGGAGATGAAAAAGCAGAAAATATGAAGAGACTAACAGGAAAAATTAAAAAATAATAGCATGCAAGAACAATAGCAGAAGAACGGTATAAAAATTAAGAAACCAAGGACTAAAATAGATAGGAGAAAAAGAACTTTTTTGAAAGAGTATGTTTTACCGAAGATATCTGAGAAGTCCAGTTACTGTAGAATTTGTAAAAATCAACAAGAATTGAAGGATTTTTTTTTTAAGTACAAATAACTGATTAGAAGTCATGACTGTGTCATACAGAGCTACTGTTTTACGGGTGGGAATACAAAAACTAGACAACAGACAAAGGTACTGCCTCTACAGATGAGTTTCCTGAGGGGAAATATGCAGAAAAAAAAAAAAAAAAACAAAGAAAAAAAAACCTGATAATGAAATGGTTTGGACAAGAAATAATAACTTTACAGATGATCTAAGGCAATTGACTGTGGTTAGATTTGTGTCAATTGTAAAACTAACAAATGTCAGATTTGATGAAACCAAGTTCAAGCAATGAAACACAGACGATCAATGACAGGTTGGGCAGATTAATGAGAAAATTATATAAAAGAGAAAGAGCTTTTAAATTATCAGTAAAAGACAGGAGGAAAAGTCTTTTGGAGTATTCAATTCAAAGAGATAAATTATACACACGAAAGATATGAGAAAATACATAGCGAAAAACACAGGTGTAAAAACACATTCCAGTGTTGCACTAGCACAAATAAACTTCTTTTTGTGGTTTTTCTTTTAATGAGAGGAATTTACCATACTGCAAGTAGAAACCCCACTTAGGCAGAAGGATGCCATCATCATTACATTTTAACTTGAGCATTAGAAATGTGCTTGAACCTATTTGTAGCTGAGAATGACTGCACACAAGCATGGAACCCCTTTGTCACCTGAATTTGAGGTTTTTTGGCTGTGTGTCAGTGAAGATCTAGCTGAGACATGGGCCTAGAGGATGTTTAGAACATCAAGTTTTTATTTGGCAGTAAACTGGAAAGTTCTCTGAAGTTTCTGTTAATTGCATTCACTAGCTGTCTGCACTACATTTCTAGCTTATATTTAAGCAAACGTTTAAGTTTTTAAACTTAATTTTTAAATTTAAATTTAACTTAATTTTTAATTTTAACTCAAACATTTAAGGTGTTTGAGTTCACTTCTGTGAGCTAAACCTAACCCAGAAGATCAGGGCAGTCTCCTGCAACCTACTTTGATTGCTCGGAGGTATGAACTTAATGCAGTATCTAATAGGATCTGAGATATCCTACTGTGATGGTCCCCAGGACCTGTGGGAGATCTGTGACATTTAGATGGCAGAAAGGAGCATCTGAAATGTCATTAGCCAGCATATATGGGCAACTGAATTAAGTCTTCACGATATATTACATTTATCATATGCAAAATAAATGAACAGTAGACTGGAGAGCAGTTTGAGCTTAAGCAAAATTCAGATGGCTTTGAAAAGAGTGCAGAAAAAGATTTCAAAATAGGCTTATAGTTCACAGAATTTCATGTACTGCTAAATAACATATATATCATTTCTTTTTATTATTTTTAAAAAATAAAACAGCAAAATGTCCTTCATGGAACATGTGCCCTTAAATTGACAATATTTCTTGCACTTTTGTGAAAACAATGCACTTTTTGACATTTGTAAAAAATGGCAATTACCTGTGGTCAGAACAAAAACCTCAACAAATAAAGACATGACATATTTTAAATGTGTTCAAAACCATGCTTAAAATTGGTTCTGCAAATACAGTTAGTGAAGTGATTTTCTGTCAAAGAAATAGACCTGGTCAAAATATCCATCACCAGTGAACTGAACCAAAGCACAAACCCTGTGCTAGACCTGTGCTGGACAAGCACTGTAGCTATTAACTCCTTTTCAGAAAGTTCAGCTTCACTTGTCTTTCATGTCCAGTTCTTTGCCTATTGAAGGCAAATTTTGTAGCCAGCAAGAAAGTTTAGCTACTAAGTAAATTATTACCATGTGCTTGTATCTGTTATTCCCAGCAAAACAAATAAATTCAGTATGACCCTAATAAAATTAGTGACGCTTTTTTCCCTACTAATTTCTTTCTGGAGGTTTTGGGGAATTGGGGGATATAAACTGATGATAAAGAAACAAAACTTTTAAAATATAGGATAGACTTACACAATAGTAGGTCAACCAAAATACTGAGGAGAAATCAGAGGTTGGAATGGAAATATATGTTTAAAATTTTTTGCAAGTATTAAAGACTGTATAATGTTTAACTGTGAGACAATAACTCTGCTACTCAACATGTATAAATTCAGTAAATACAATTAGACCTCTAGCCTTAAAACATTTCTTTAAATCTGAATCATAAAGGCAAATGCTAACCAATCTTCTAATGAATGGTATTAGAATAAGCTCTAGAATTGTTAGAAACGGAAATAAAGGAAAAGGTGAAATAACTTTATAACAAAACATAGATAAACATAAAAAATATGCCTCCCAGTAACATTTGCATACCTAGATAGTTCCAAAAACAACAAAGATGAGAATCACATAAAAAATATTCAAAAACATTTTTTGGGGGTTGTTTTGTCTTGCTTGGTTCTGGTTTTTTGGGGGGTGGGGTTTTTTTTTGGCATATTAACCCATTCAAGTAAATTTTATATCTACGTCATTGCAGAGCAGGGACACTAATTTTGGGAATAACCCAAAAAGCTATTACTTTTCTGTATTTCCTGTTAATTAATGTAAAAATAAATTTTTAGATTGAAAGTCACAATATTAATAGGCAATGATAAGCTCCAGTCATATTCACAGTGAAGAAACAGAAAATAAAATCTCACTATCCATTGTTTCATAATTTTTTCATGTTCATTTGTTTATTGCTGTTGTGAGCAAGAGTTTCTTTTGAATTTTGTCCTCATGGAAGGCACTCAGTCACAGAAACCTCAGCCTCCCTTCAGTTTATGAACCAGCCCTGTTTTTCATGTAACAGCTTTGTCAGTACAAAAGTGCAGGCACTGAAGAGTCAAACTTTGGAGATGAATAGTGGAAAAAAAATCTTTTAGCACACAAGAAGAAAATCGAATAACAAGGCTAAATGGAACTTGTGCAGAAAACCCATAAAAGTATGTATCATTGTAACAAGGCCCCCTTTTCCATCAGTTCATGCAGGATCACGGTCATGAACATGTATTTTTGGAAGTAAGCTGCAACTCTTAAGCATTAGGAATGCACTATTTTCTTTACAAAGTCTTTGTTTTTCAGTTGTGTTGTATATTGCTTCAAAATATCAGTTTTATACAGATAACAAAGGGATTTTCTGCTTTCAGTCAAGAGAAAAGAAAGAATAACTCATCTACAGTGTGGTGTCACTCAGAACAGGATTAAGCTGTATAAGATTGTGTACCAGTAAAAAAATGGAATTTGCTCATGGCTGTGTGCTATAGAACCCTACAGCTGTGTTACTTCTCATGCCCTGGGCCAGTGGGGTTTCCAGAGGAAATGCACACCTGGTAAGATGTTGGTCTCTGTTGTGGTTTAACCCCAGTTGGCAACTGAGTACCATGCAGCCCCTCACACTGGACCAGCTACTAGGAACAAAATTGACTCTACCCCATTCAAAACCAAGACAGCCTCATAAAGAAATTTCAAAATATTAAAATACTCTGATTTTTGTCTCTGTGTTTTTCCCAGTGATTTGATCTCTGTCCTGAAGGAAGAGCCAGTGGGGTTTGGGCTTCAGCTTTCCCACATATCAGTTTTTACATGTCTTTTTTTTTTTTTAACTGGGCATCCCAGATTTCCATATCTTTTCAGGACATTTTTTATGAATTCCCTTTTCAGCACCCTTATGTTATTTGGCAGTGTCTTAACCCAGACATGTTTTTGTCTCTCTAACCTGTCTTTGAGATCTGCTTTGCTTATATGGGCTGGCTACTACAACATTCACATGATTTACAGCCATCAGTGAAATTCACCCTTCCTTTGCCCCCAAGAGAAGGGGAGGGAAGCACAGGGGGCCAGATCATCCCTGCCATGCCCGTGTTGGATTCCTGAGAGCAGCAGAAACTACATTGTGTTCTGCCCAGCCATGCAACAGCCTCAGGAAGGCTATAGTTAGTCCCATCATCTCACAGCAAAGTATGGCAGAGACCTGGATAGTGAATAGATTTCTTGTACTTTTCATTACCAATTTCAAAGGTGTCTCCAAGGAGGAAAAAAGTCCCTTTCCATTAATAAATAAATTCTACGTGCCTGTATTCATTGTTACCTTCTTGGTTCTTACTGGGCACTGTCAAGTTTTGTTCTTGCTTGATTTTACTAGGCATGCAGAGGAAATGAGAAAGGGTGTTCAGACACCAAGGTGTTGAAGTCTGCCCTACTCATATATGTTACCAGGAAATGTGGTACTTACTTGCTCACTTAAAACAATTAATGCTTATCTAATGCTTTATCCCCAGGGTCCACCTTTCCACTCAAAGAATTTCTGAAAACTTTACTCCTTGTTTGACAGTGTGTTTAGTGTGATTTTACTGGGAAGCAAATAGTAAACAGTACAGGAAATTCATTTCAATACAAGGAATAAAATAGAGAATATAATGATTTTCCTTATACAATGTACACGCAAGAGAGTCTTGTTCAGGTATATACTAATAAATGGTGACTACACACATAAACATTTGTGTGTGCATGCAAATATATATGTGTGCACATGAGTGTATTTCATTAGTAACAGCATGAACATGAATTTTGATGGTGCCAGAGGAAGGCCCCAGAATGTGGCACAGAGAAACTGTAGATGTGTGTCACGTAATTTCCTATGGAAGTTATGGCATGATGCATAAAGGTATTTCATCATGATGCTTGTCCAGCATAAAATATTAACATTCATGTGTGTAGAGTACATTTACAGATGTCTATACATATGCATGCATACGTTCAAAGAATGTGTCATTTCATTTCTTGTTGAAATTAGTTATTACTGAATCTGAATAAGTTATATGACGCTAACTAATCATAATGAAAAGAGATGCCTTAAATTCTTTGTGATGTTATCATTCTAGTCACTCCTCCAGGCAGAAATAGTGAAAATTTATAAGAAATAAAGCACCTAGACCTATCTCTGTTCCCTACAATGTTTCTTGGTAGGTACAAACACTACTGTTTGGTGGTTTTTACACCTACTTGGTGTCAGTGGTGTGCTCCAGAAGAGTCAGATCCTTTGCTGCTTGGATTTCCTACTTTTTGTTCAATTTTCTTTTTCATGTCATGGTCAATTATATACTACATGTTTTTAGAAGGACAGTGAAATAATTCCAAAGAGTTATTCCAAGGCTTGAAATGACAATACCAAAAAAGTAATTCTTGATATGGAATAACATAACTATATAACAATTTAACTCTCAAACAAGTGAAGGGCAAATGAAAGGGAGTAGTGGGGAGTAGAAAAGCCCAGCAAGTTCCTCACTGTCTGCCCTGTGAAATGGATGAGGTCAAGGAATAATCCTTTATCTTATTTCTTCACAAATAATAGCACAAATATTTCAATGATGTTCTGGAGACTAAATTTTTAATACTGGGCACCATCTTTTGGCTGTAGCTCTGCCTCATCCTCCTTGAAACTGCTGCTGTGATCTCTCTTCCAAACCTTTTCGGTCAGAGTAAATCAGGTGACTGCTAACAGCTTAAATAATAGGCAGAACCCCTTAATCTAAAGAACCTTTGTCAGAGGCCTTTTCTCAGAGACCTTTTGTTGCTCTGCAAAAGGAGGCAGTGGCAGCAGCACACCTCCTGTGCATCACCAGCACAGGGAATGAAGCTCCCACTCCTTTCACTGCCTGTCCAGTAGGTTGGGTCGCCCCTAAAGTGAGACATAAAGGCATCTCCTCTTGTACAAAGATTAGGATAAAACCAGGGGGTGACCTTAAACCAGATGATCTCACACCTTCAGTGATTCTTTTATTAGAGTTTCTTTACCCATTGTGAGCTCCTCAGACAGTCCCTCAGTGGCTAAGGAAGAAGACAGCTCCAAGTGTTTTCATGTAAATTATTATTTCCTGAATTTCAGTACGAGGTTTGTCTAGTTACACTAGAAAAAAAGAACCTTAGAAATTAGGCATTCAGATTATCTTTTATGCTGAATATTTTAATTCAACTCAATCACACAACATTAAGTTTTAGGATGAATTTTGTTATTGAAAAAGACATTTTTCACACCTTAGCTGCATGACCATAGCAACAGTTGATGCCTGACCAAAACGACATCCCATCTGCATATTAAATACAAATTCTGAAGCATTAATCCTCTTATTTTATTAAATGTCCATTAAATTGGAATGTTTGATGTGTAATTTTTGAAAACAAGCAATGGCTAAGACACACTGTGTATAATTATTCTTTTTTTGTGTGTAGGTTGTCAAAACAAAACAAAAATAAACAAACAAAAAAAAATTTACAGCTCCAGAAACTCCTAACATGCAAGCAGATTCTGAATAAAGGGCTTCATGGATTTTTTTTCTTCAGGCATTTTCATAATAATGTACTATGTTTTGTGATTTCCATAAAATTACTCCAAACTACAGTGATTGTCCTGCGTGAGTCAGAAGGCTTCTTTGAGGTAGGCATATCACTCTTTCATTTCATAAAAAAGCAGACTGATGAAAAAAAAGGTTCATCTTCTTGTTTTGAAAGGTCTGATGTTCTGCCTTCACAATTGTTGAGGTCTGAAATTCTGTATACAATGTAGAAAAAAATCACTTTTTAATTATTACTCTCAAAGAAATGAGAAAGCTCATTGGTCTGATCACTGAGACAAATTTGTCTCTAGCATTTTTCATAATGAAGAGACACTAGATTAATGTCCACTTACATAACATGATTAATGGTATGATCAGAAGTAGCTCATGTTGGAACAGAATGAGTGCAAACCACCTAATCAAACAAAATGATTGGGGGTTTTAATTGTTTATAGCAGTATAAGGTCATATGAAGTCCCTTTTAGTAACTCATCTTTCTCTTCCTGTATTTTAGCTCTCCTTTTCTGTCCCTGACAATGATGATTAGTTACAATTAAATGAAAGCAAAGCAGTTAGCTTGACAAGCTCAGGATTTGGGAATTATTATGGTCATTAAAGGACTTTGTGATAACCAAATTAAACTTCATCATTCACATACTGTCAGGTTTCTCTCTGTCATACACAAAGCAAAGTACATCAAGTACAGCAGTGTTTTGAGACAGTGGAGCAAATGTATCACCTGATTTATCTTTTCTAACTCCAGGTTGATTTTGTCCCGTGAATTCTCAACATTCAGGTAGTTAAGAGTGAGACTAAACTGCCTGACTTAGAGGGGTTCTTTAAGTTTTTGCCACTGTTAGTGTGTGGTAATCTCATATGAGAACCTCAAATTCACACTTAGATTTGATTCATTGTTCAGCCTCATGTTCTGCTAGGACTCCCTGTGCAGAAAGTTTATAGAAATCTAATTTAAAGAGCTTTGTTGCCCTTTTAATGCTACCCAAGTCCCTGGCATTAATTTTGATGTCTTATACCATTTTAGTGTCACATCCTAATTAGGATGAAACATAAATAACTTTCTGAAAAATGAATAAACGTTTTCTGGAATTTATATTCATATGCAGGTTATTGTGTTTGTAGCACTTCATGATTTTTACTTTTAAAACCAATGAAAAGAAATTATGGCTAAGGCACAAGGAGTAAGTGACCTATTCAGGGACAGTATCTTAACCCTACAAACATGGGCAGAGACAAAAATTGTTCTTCCTAGTACAGCTCTGAACCCCTGACCCAGAGCAGCATAATGCACTATTTTAGCAGATCAATCACACAGCACAGAGTAACTTCACACAGAGCACAGCAGTGGCCTTCAGCATTTGCTTACCTGCAAGCCACTCACAGCAGTGGTCAAAGGTTACCAGCAAGATGATTAAAAATGTGCCTGCTAGACATGTTTCAATATGTCACAACATGTCATTTGGTGCTATGCATTTCAGAATGAAGTAACTTTCTCCTTTTAAGACATTGTCATTTACTCTGTCAGTTTGCTTTAGATTGCAGAAGTACCCAATTCCTTTTGATAACAGCTGCCCAAAATGTAGCAATTCTGGAAGAACAGAAAAAAATCCCTATATTTTGTCTACATCTAAGAGCAGTCATTCTGTGAGATTAAAAAAAATATTTCTGTCTTTTAAAAAAATTGTTTAATCAAATATAGTAAGAGTGAATTGCAAACACAAATCATACAGTATTTTCTTTCTCCTACTGCACAGTAGCATACTGCACATTTTTTAAGTACATAATAGAAGGAAAATAAGAGAATGTGATTGTGGCTGTTCAGTCTCAGCTGGAGATGTCAGGCTAGATTTTGTGTCATTTGTTCATTTTATATAAGGCACTTCCTCCAGATCTAGTGTATGAGTGTGAATTTTGCAGTGTTATGGAGAAAATTCAGCTTTTTATTGAACTGGATTTTTCTCCCTACAATTTAGTCTCAGATTTTTTTTTTTCTTGAAGTATAAGATACTATTTTTGCCTTTATTGCATCTCCTTTTTCAAAGACCTGATGTTAGGGAAACCTTCTAGATAGCAGTAGGAATTAGAGACTCTCTCTGGAAGCAGATATACCATTTAATGAATGTGCCACAGACAGAAGAACTTCTATCAAATTTAATAGGATCTGAAGCCATCAAAAAGAGAATTAATCTACAGAAGCCTGCAAAAAATTTTTAAACAAAATTAATGCTTCCCCTCTACAGAGAAATGGGAGGGAGACACCCACAGACTCATTAACCCACTAACTAATGACTGACATGGAGATTTATAGCCTTTATTAGGTGTGTTACTTCACTTTCCTTATGCTATGCTGGCAAGAGGTTTTCAGGGCTGAGTTTGCAGGGTAGTGGCAGTGACAGGTTTTGTTTGTTTGTTTGTTTGTTTTTAATGACTTTGCTTCCCAAGTTTACACACATGTAAAAGATGTACATACCTACATTAGAAGAGTATAGAGGGATTCCTGCCTAAATCACGTGCCAGGGAAGGCATTTAACACCAGAACTACAAAAGGACTTGGCTGCTCACTGTTTGACTTTCAAAATCTATCTCAGACCCTATCCAACCATTCATAATAAATGTTTCCTCTTTTCACAGTGGAAGTGTTTTGGGTGAAGTAGTTAGAGCCAACATCTTTGATGTAACCATTCATTCCAAATACAAATGAGCACAATGGAATTATTCCTGTAATGGGGTGCAATTCACCAGTACAATTTAGCCAGAAATTAGTTTTGTGTCATTGACATCAGTGTGAAACAGCAGATGACTAATGAAACAAATGACACAAAACTAATGAAGTAGCATAGCAAATTAATATGCAGACCTTCCTAGTTCTATAAGCAGCTAAGAAATATCTCTAATGGCTTTCATTTGTGATTATCTATAGCCAGTATTTTTTAAAGAATCATTGATCATATTCAAGCAAATAAGAACTGAACCTCACTTCTGCCTACAAAAGTCTGCCTTGCCTCCTACCACTTTGACAAATTGAACATGCCAATTGCCAGTTATGCTAATTTTTAGTGGTAATCTACTGTGCTGTTTATTACTGAACTGTCCAATTTCTTTTTATTAATATTCTCACTTCATTTTAAAATGGTAATATTCTCATGTTCTTTGTCTTTGGTCTTATTTATTTCACATGAAATGCATGGAAATTAAGCCTTTTAATTCTTTTCCCCCCTCTGCTGTAAAATGTGAGATGATATTCAAACACCAATATGATCTTTCTTTCTCCATATTGTTCTTGCATTTTTAGGGGTTAGAGGGGTAAAATGTCCTACAAAAGGAGTTTTGTTCAGCATTCAACCTGATGGCAAATTAGCAAACACATAACAATGTCACTGGCACAAGACATAAGGCTAATAAATCTTCATAGAGAATGATTTTTACCACCATTTAGACAATAGAATTATCTTATAATGTAGCAGCTCTTCATGTACTAGCCTCTATTTTTTCAGGCAGCTTTTTTGCATTTCCTTCTAAAACTTAGTAGATGTCCTTGGAATCCTGGAATTTAGATTATATTAAACTGTCTGACTAGCACTGAATAAATTTCAATTAAACACTTGTGACCTTGAATCGATGAGCTTTGTGAAAGCTTTCTTATGCTGAATTTTTACAAGAAATGTTAATGGAAAATGGAGAAACAAAGAGAAATTAATCATAAAGAAACCTTTCATTTTCAGAGCTTTGCAACAAGTTCTTTTACATAGACCCTATTCTTAGGGAGAAGGGTCATTTCTCCTAAGAAAGCCCCTGTAGAAAGTTCTATCTTTATTTTTTTTTCCTTGAATAATGTGTAAATTATTGCATTTGATGTCTTTCTTGCGCTATTTCAGTATTTCCAAATCCAATCTGTTCCAAAAGAAAGAATTACAGGGTTACAAAATCAAAACAGAAAGTCAGCTGTTTTCTTCTTCACATTAAAATAAGGTCTGGGTCTTGGTCAAAGGTTTTCATGGAAGAATTCAAGAGAGTTTCTTCTTTCAGTTAACACAGCTCAGATTTACTGAGACAAAATGTTCATGTATATTTGAGTATAATAATAATTATTCCAGTTCCCTCTTGCCACGATTTTCAGCACTGTCAGATCCACCAAATATGCCATTGTCATCTCATTGGACTCTATTACTTTTTCATAAATACCTCTCTGTTTTAGAAATGTTTCTTCTAACCCAGACACTAAGTAACCTAGCTCATGAGATATCTTTAGCAAGATTAGAAATGTGCAATTCTTGGAGGAATGACTTTATTGTGAAATGCTGACATCTGCCAACGTAAGCCAGACAGCCTCATAATGACATGTAGTGCATTAAATAATCTAAATTTGCAAACAAAAGTAAGAAAGTATTATGTATTAATTTCTAAGTCACACAAGAATACCCTTGGAATGACTTTAAATATTAGTCCAAGCTGGTTTTATTCAAATATCCAGGTGGAATTTTCCATGATTACTAGAAAATCATAGAATCATAGAATGTTAAGGGATAGCAATGGATATTAAAGGACATTTAATCCCAACCCCTCCTGCCATGTGTAGTGACACCTTCCATTAGGTGAGGTTGCTCAAGGCCTTCTCTAACCTGGTCTTCTTGGCAAAGAATCCCTCTTCAACTCCCCAGTAGGTCCTCTTCAGCTACTGGAAAGTTGCCATGAGGTCTCCATGCAACCTTCTCTTCTCCAGACTGAACAGCCCCAGCTTTCTCAGCCTGTCTTCATAGGGGAGGTGCTCTAGTCCTCTCATCAGCTTCATGGCCTTCCGCTGGACTTTCTCCAAGAGTTCCGAGTCCTTCTTATGTTGGGGGCATCAGAACTGTATTCCATACTCCAGGTAGGGTCTCAAAAGAGCAGAGGGGCAGGATCCCCTCCCTTGACCTGCTGGGCAGGCTCCTTTTGATGCAGCCCAGGATTCCTGTGGCTTGCTGGACTGTGAGCGCACACCACTGGCTCACGTTGAGTTTTTCATCAACCATCACCCCCAAGTCTTTCTCCACTGGGCTGCTCTCAATCACTTTTTCACCCAAACTGTTGGTGTGTCTGGGATTGCCACAGCCCAGGTGTAAGGCCTTGCACTTTGCTTTGTTGAACTTCATGAGATTTGCTTGGGCCCACTTCTCCAGGTCCCTCTGGGTGACATCCTTTCTCTCCAGAATGCTGACCACACCACACAGCTCGGTGTCATCAGCAAACCTGCACTCAAGCCCCTTCCATGTCACCAGTAAATATATTGTACAGTATCAGCCCCAGTGCTGACCTGATGAGGAACATCACTCATCACTGGTGTCCAGGTGGACCCTTGACCACAGCTCTGTGTGCAGCCATTGAGCCAGTTCTCAGTCCATGGAGCAGCCCAACCATCAAATCCATGTCTCTCCAATTTGGAGACAAGGATGTCATGCAGGACAGTGTCCAACACTTTGCCTGAGGCCAGGCAGATGATGTCAGTAGCTTTGGCCCCATCCACCAGTGTTGTAGCCCTGTCATAGAAGGTCACCACATATGTCAGGTGTGATTTCCCCTCTGTAAAGCCATGTTGGTTATTACCAATCATCTTTTTGTTTTCCTTGTTTTGGCATTTTTCCAGGAGATTCTGCTCCATGGTCTTGCCTGGCAGACAAGTGAGACTGACTTGTCTGTACTTCCCCAGGTCTTCCACTTTCCTCTTTTTAAAAATATTATTCGACAAATCAATTGAGCTTAATAAAGCATTCTGGACCAAAAGCATTTACGTGACTTAAATACAACATTGTACCATCTCATCAATCATTGATGCAGGTGTTACAGCCACAGAGCAAAACAATTCTCACCATAACTGAGAACTTACTATTTCTAATATTTTTTTTCCCATTTTTCCAAATTTTCTATCTATATTCCTTCTTCTCTTGAGTAATAAAAATACCGAGAAAGCAAATACTGATTCTACTCACCCTTCCTCAGTGTGTAACCCACCTTGTGCTAAAATTTTATTTCAATTTATGTCAGTACAAGTGCTGATCTTAGGCATACAAGTAAAATATAACACACAAATGAGAGAATATAAGACTTGAACATAGCAAACCCTGCTTGTGAAGCCCATTTTTGGATGAAAAACACCACAGAAAAGGCTAACAGAGTGAGCCAAAAAGCACGGAGCTGTAGTAAATGTTGAACTGTTACCAGGAGTAAACATTCAGATTCCTTTAGCTGACCATGAACTGATAAGATGACAGAATAAAGATCCACTGTTTCAGAAGAAACAGGAAACAACATCCACCAAAGCAAACTTTGACTTCTGCAGTACAAGGAATAGGAATGTAACCCCACAGCTTCTAGTTTTGTACTCTTACTGAAGGTGTACTATCAATAACAGTAATGATAGTAGTGAGAAATGGTTCATTACTTAAAGATTCCTATCAGCTTCTTTGAAAAAGAGGGATTGAGAAAACATTCAAGGGAAAACATTCATCTTATTTTTTGACACCCTTTGCATCTTAAGGCTTTGTTCTCTTCCAGACATCTGGAATTTCACATTTCTTAATGATTTTCCAAAATATCAGTGGTTCGGTATTTTGGGTGCTCTGGGCTCTCTTTTCTGTTCTGTTTGTCTCTAAAGAATACAGCTGTCTCAAGCAGAAATAGCAAAGCTGCTTCTGAATTGAAAATTTGCAACTCACGTCAGCACAGTACTCCCTATAAGTGAATTCATATTCAGGTGTGGATCTTGTTTATGCATTTATAAATTTGTGATTTCTTTTGTACTGAAATAATAATAAAATAAGCCAAGCCTGGGAATTCTGTGCAGTGTTCTGTCTCTGATTACAAATGAAGCTCCTCTGTGTCCTCTGCTATTCCTCTAATCAGGAGTAAATGTATATTACTTTCAGAAATTAACAATAATTTCTCAGAAACCATACATGTAGGACCCTATTCCTGAAGATATACAAGTGATACAGAATTCCCATCTCATAATTACCTATAAAAGTGATAGTAATGCTTAAGATCCTATCGCCTTCAAGGTTACATCAAGGCCAGACATATTTAGACACCTGATTGTTTGAGAGTGTCCAGTGAATCTTTTGAAAAGCTTTGAAGCACCTCCTATCCTCATGTGATGGATCCAACTCAGGACAGCTTAGGGCAGACCCTACAAATGACTGCAGAAGGATGTAGCTACTATAATGTTTAGCTTAAATCTTAGGCGTCTACAGGTTAATAATTCCAGCTTGAAACCAGCAATTCCTACTTTTCACCTGAGTTCAAAACATGCTGCATTTGTATAAAAGTGTAAATAGTCTAGGAACACCTAGACTAACATTTATAGATGCTGATATAAAGAGAACCGAAATGACTAATCTAGAAAAGAGATATCATCTAGGTTTCCAAATCTTTTAGTTATAAAAGTGAATTTTGCACACCCCCCCCACGCTCCCCCAATTCTATTTGAACATACATTGTCTTTTGGTTTCTATTTGAACATACATTGTCTTTTGGTGAAAGTTACAGGATAAGCTTCAGTATCTTTCTAAAATGTATTTCCAGGCAAAGCAGTATCTAACCAGAATATTAGTTTGTTTCCTTTCTTCTGTCACCAATAAAATCTGCAAAGATATATTTTTTTTAATATCAGGTACAATGACTGATAACAGATCCAGGGCTCTGAAAAATTCACATAAATAAGCATACTCACATGCAAAAAGCTTTCCATCTTATTTTAATAGAAATCAGACCAAATACCACATTCTTGGATAAATGCATTTTGTGCATGAAGGGGAATCATATAACTGATCATTAAATGCTAACTTTATTATAGATATTACAATGGCTGAATGAGCACTTCACTGGGGGCTTGTTGTTGTTGGTTTTCGTTGCTTGTTTTCTTAAGGGAAGTAGTTTAAGTCTGATCACATCAACACATTCCTAAGCAAAACTAAGCTTCTGCCCAATGGGATTGTGCTGAGAATGATTATAGTTTATGGATGGGTACTTTCCACTCAGCAAATCACAGACAGAAGAAGGATAGGCTGAGAGAAAAAAAAAAAAGAAAACCAAAGAATAACAACAACAACTACAAAAAAATCACATACTTCACACTGACTACCAAAAG
Organism: Drymodes brunneopygia; assembly: GCA_013400955.1. Classification (NCBI taxonomy): domain Eukaryota; kingdom Metazoa; phylum Chordata; class Aves; order Passeriformes; family Petroicidae; genus Drymodes; species Drymodes brunneopygia. The sequence goes on from VZTZ01023245.1 coordinate 126,951, forward strand.
ATATTCTATATGGCTTGGATATATCTAAGAATGGGATGAAAATAAACATTAATAAAGCTTCATTAATATTTTAATTGCCTCAGAGTCTAACAGAAAATGGTATAAGTATTAAATAATACTCAAGAGCATGCAAGACAGTGCTGAGAGAAACCTTTAAAAATCCAGCCTGTAACTGCCCTTCCCCCAGGAACCAAACTGTATCTCATGAGAAATGCCTTCCAAATGCAATGCTGATTCTTACCTGGAAGAGTGCCACTTACATACTCTGGCATATTTAAGGGCAAAACATATCTCAAAAAGAGATGTTCAATGCTATCAGAAAAGGGGAGGCTCTGGCAAAGCAATTTACTACAAATGAGTATGCTGGAAAGATCTTATATTAGGAGCTGGCAGAGGGAACAAAATATTGGTGCCTGATATTTAGTGAGCAGAGCAAATAGCCAGCAAGTCAGGAGTTTTGGGGTTCTATTCCACTGTTACACAGTTTGAACTCCTCTTGCATAATCATTTCTGTAAGATGTTAAAGTTTCTGCCAAGGTGACCTTCATGCCAATTAAGTGTAATCTTCATAAGAGAATGTTTGCACATCCATTGTCTTTCTATCTGGGCTCTCAATACTTGTGGGCAAGTAAATTCACAGCTAGAAATGGATTTAAAACCTCTCACCTATGAAAAAAAGACATAAACAGACTTTTATACATGAGAAGCTGATGAAAGTCTTCCCTGATGCTCTAGGGTGTTTTGAATGGTATCACAGAAGGACTGAGTACAGCTAAAGGGTGCAAACATCCTTCATGTTGTAGTAACAAGTGATGAAAAATGAAATAATGGTCACTAACAGCAGTCTCAGTGGGGTAAGATGGGTTTTTTTCATTATGTAAAACTGACTCATCTTGTACCTTGCCACAATAGCTATTTCCTGACAGAAGTACAGGCAGCAAAGGCATTTTTTCGCATACTCTGCCCCAGAGACAATTCCTTGTGGAAGGAAATCATCATTCACTCTCCCGTTCTCAGTTGGACTCACCAGCCTGGCTGCAGCACCCAGCAATCAGATCATCTGCAGTACCACACACACAACAGGTTCCTAAAGTCACTCTAAGAAACTTGTCATTTGTACATGGAAACAAGTCAGCCCTGGAGCACTCTTTTGGGAGCTGCCATTTCAGAGTCTGTGCCTTACACTGGAAGTTTGCCTACTGTCAATTCCCCTGGAAAAAGAGCATTCAAGTTCTTCAGAGTGCAGGATGACAGTTTAGTGGCACCATCTGGCAATATTATCTGATAGTGACATTTTCCAGGTACAGATAAAGTTTTCTTAACTTCATTGATTTCAGGAGTTGTGATAAATGCAAAAGAGCATAAAATCAGTAGTGGAGTGAACATCACTGCATGAAACACTAATGCAGTATAAGCAGAGTTATAGAAAGGAGATATCACACATTCTTGTTCTAGTACTACACCATAAAATGCAAATGTATTTTCTGTTACCAGAACAGATGTAATTTTGCATTTCAGTTCAAAAGAAGAATATAGCCAAGGAGGTCACTGTATTCCCATTTTCTTATAGAAATTTCAGATTTGTTGTCTATTTTCTTCATTCTGAAATAAGCTCTTCAAGCAACAGATACTATTCAGAGCAACTGTGCTAGTGAAAATGTAGTCCCTGCTTACTGGAAAAGCCTTGATATGGCAGAGACATAGCTGCCTCTGTATACAGAGATGTGGGAGAAGCTATGCTCACAGTATTCAAAATCTAGTAGATTACACAAATTGTGTTACAGAGCACTTTGCTGAGTCCTTTCTAAGATTTTAATACTGTAATCTTTATTAAAAAATATAAAAAATTCTAATGAGGGTAAATAATTGAGATTATTAAGGGGAAAAAACTCGACACTAACAACAGTAATGGGCATAGTCCTTAAGAAGTCTCAGTTGAGACTGCTTTGCTAAACTTTGGACATATATTTTCTCTTTGTGCAGTGATAATTTCATCTTTTTCCTCTAAGCGGCAAATTATTTTTTGAAATAATACACATTTTGTTATTGCCCTGTCTGCATTTGTTGACTCAATTTTTTTTGGTCTTATGGCCTTTATGTGTAGGAAGTACATGTTGGTCTTTGTTACTGATCAGTTTTTCCATTTATAAACTAGGGAATATATTATTCATATTTCTGACAGAAATTCTACAGTCTGATTTAATGTACTTTGGGCTGTACTCTAAAATCCAAAATGCATTAAGATCTGGCAAAGTCCACAAAATGTTACTCAAGATCATGCTGCTCCAAGGATGGGCTAAGGCTTCTTGCACCTCCTGGGATAACATATGAAGACATTACACTATGAGAAAAATAGCCAATTTCTATAGCATTGCAGGCTTGTGAATGTGTTTGAATTAGTGTAAATGTGACTGAGGCACAGAACTGCAGTGAAATACAGCATATTAGGAATGTCACATCAACGAGGAGTCTTGATGATATTTCCAGCTAAATAAATCCAGACATGTTTTTCATATCTGAAAAACAAAAATAATTTTCAAGTTTGCTTTTCTTAAAAGCCTGCCAAAATTTCAAAGGCTTTGGAAGAAGTACTGAAAATTTCAATGATCTTTAAATGAAAGACATCTAAGAGGCATGTAGACAGGGCTGCTGCTTGTTCTGCTCTGTTATACAAAAGAATGGAAGAGGGGACTTTCTAGAAGGAGATCAGACATTGTGCAGCAGATAAATGCTGTGTCCAAAATTCTCATTTATCCTGAACAAGAAGGGTTTCCTTTTAACCGTGTTGCAAACTCTGTAGAATAAAACTGCCCAAAGAAGAATATTTCCTCATAGGAAATCGGAAGATGAACTGTAATCCCAAAAGAATCCTTTAGATTCTAGCTTCTTTTTGCATCAAAAAGAAAGTCAATATTTAAGCAATTCTAAAGATTTTCCCCAGCTTGGTGAAAGAAAGTAAGGGAGAGAGTTTTTTTAGTTCACCTAATCTGATACATATTCACAATGGAGAGTCTGGTGTGCAATCAAATGCAATTTTCTGTTAGTTTATTTAGATTTCCAATCTTCATAATATTGGAACCATTTACAATCACAGCTCTGTTCCTGGGCAGAGAAGCAGTTGTTCTTGCTTTGATGATATGGAACATGAGCATAGAGCAGCTTAAAACCAAGTTTTTAGACACTGGGATTTCCAAAATTCACTGATTTTCAAAAGGGTATTGAGCCATAGATATTGCCAGGCCTGTGCTGCTTTGGATTCTTGATGGCTACTGTGGCAGGACAACTACCCTATCACCTCCTCCTCCTGTGTGTCCCAGATAACTGGTGCATAAAGAGATAACCCAAGGGCACAAAGGCCCAACAGGGGTCATCTCTGACACCAGGGGGGCTTAAGCCTCAGCTAAGAATTAACATCTTAGTCTGCAGAGCTGATGAAAGGAGAGATAAAAGAAAAAATAATGACTAAGAGCCGTGGTTTTACACTATAAAAGATACACGAACCATCACTGAGGTAGAAGCTTCTTACACCCTGAAAAGTGTTCGACGTTTCTCCCTGAAGCTTGGATGCAGGTATCGTGGTTACTTCCCCGGGGATTGAGAGAAAGGATCTCGATGCGCTGCACCAGCAATTGGATGGTGAGATACATTGAATCCTAAGCTTATACTATTTCTTTGCTAGCTGTAACTGAAAAAGGTACCATTCTCATGCACTGTATATTAACTACTAGTAGTCTTTCTTTTTGTTTTATTCCTGTGTAGTATTGGTTTACTTTAAGTCTTATGTTTGTTAGTTTCCTCGTCTATTAATAAAACGACTCATTCTATAATAGACGGAATCAGTCATCATTAAAAGAACTTATACACGAGAGTGGGTTTTGGGATGCTGGTTACCTCAATAAGGTTACTACCTGCTGCCAAGACCTGGGCAGAAGGTAACGACTGATTATAACTCCCACATCCATTTGTGACAGCTACATGACTGTAATAATCCCACACTGTATCCAATAGCCCTTTTGCATTGTGTCCATCACTTCAAGGACTCACAAAGTATCTGGGAACAGAGGTACCTGGGACATGTTACTTTGCAATGTCAATATACTGTATTTGTTGTCAAAATTCAGGCATAATCAAGTTTAGCTGCTTTTAAGAATTCAGAACTGTGTATCTCCTGCTGAGTTATGTATAAATCCATTGACTAGTGCATTTATCAGGCTTTCCTGGTATTGCAATGTGTTCCTTTCTGTGGAAGAACATTGAAAATTGTGTCGTTTATAAACAGTGTTTATAGTCTCAGGAGCAATGAATATACCAGGTTTCTGTTTTATATTTTCCTTTTTCCTGAGTGACTGCAAATGGCAATTTATCAGAAGCTGTTTGTTTTTACCAGAATTTTATATAATCCATTTGCAAATTGGGAAATAAAATATTTTCTCACATCTCTAATAATAATTAGCTTGACACTCAAGGCAATAAAACAAAATCATTTAGATAATTGGAAGCATCTAAGTAACCAATTATTTGAAGATGTCTTTGTGGCTTAAGGAGAACAAATAAGAAAGAACTCCCCAAGTGAATATCCAATGCACAGTCTCTGCAAATGCTTCCCATGCAGACGCTGTTATGGATGCGTCACTTGCAGTTACTTGCAGAACATTGTCATTTCACATCCAATGGTGATGTGGTGAAACAGAGTGTGCTTCTGCAATGCCATGAGAGGAATGCAGAGCATCTGTCTGAAACACCTCTGAAAGTCCCTTCCAGATTCTGGGTCCTGTTGAGACATTCTGCTGAATTCTCAATTGCACCACCCTCCAAAATTGTTAGGGGATTCACAACTGCACCTAATCCCCAGATCTACAGGCCTCTGCTGGAATAACAAAAACAAATTGATATTTTTCCGACTATATCTCTCTTCAAGTTGGCTTCATTTCTCATAACAAGGTGTAAACAAGTAGAAAAACATTCAATGATGATTCACTGAATACTTTTGGCTAGGGAGCAACGGGGATTGTTAACCACTTATTATGACTGGTAGGCTGTGCCTCAATGAAGCCAATAAATTGTACTTTTCTGAGAACACCCAGCCCTAAATTACACAAATAGTTACTCATATGCTCTGCCAACAGCTGAGCACTCAGGTCAGTAAAATACTGGAATTCATTTTGTGTAGCTTGGCACTTTTCACAGCGATCGATCTTTCTTTCTTCCTTGGCAAAGCTCTCTTCTTGGGGTGATTAACAATAACAACAGAAAAAGCATTATAATCTTCCTGCAAAGGCAGGGTTTTAGCTTCCTGCTGCAGGGAAGTGTCAATTGTCAGCATCTTGTTTGGTTTGTTTAGCTGGCTTTTATTCTTCTCTGACATTTAGAGATTATGTGTTTTCCTTTTCCTCCTCCTCATTGCTGGAGCCATCTGTGGGCCTTTACACAGACACATCCATTAGGAATATCAGATAGACAAAGCTAATGTGCACTGGAGTAAGATGACAAGCTCCTTTTCTTAATTAATGCCATCACTGCTGCTCAAGTGAGGATTGCAAGCTTCTGAAGGAGTTTGAAAATGAATTGTTCTTAATTTCCATGAACATTTTTCTACTACATTTAGACTGTTCCATAAATTAAACAGTGAGGGGTCCGAGGATCCTGATCCCCTGAAACCACATCTCTACCTGTGCATTAGTACTCTCTGGGACCAGTTCTGGATGCTGGACCTGTGTGGTCTGCACAGTTTGACCATCAGGAGCTCCCCTGTTGGGGGTTCAGTCTGTCCAGGGAGGGCTCCCCAAACCACCCCCAAGGCCCCCCTGCTCAGGGCTTTGCATGAGCCCCTTCTGATCCATAAAAACTTCACATGAGATTCCTCAGTTCTGGAGGATAAGGGAACTTACTAGGATGTCTCTGACTGTCCAGTGGAGCAAACATTACTTTACTCATTCTATGTCCTGAGCTTTCTGTCTGTGCAAGCTATAATGGAAGAGGATTTCAATCCAAGCACTGAAAACTGATCCCAATAAATACTAAAGATTAGCTGGAACACGTACCCATGTGGAACATGTTCCATTGGAATACTTCACAGTTGCAAATGACCCACATGGAGCTGAAAGAAGAAGTATGAACATTGTACACAGGGGCCCCACATATCATATTGGCTAAAACCCCATTATGTTAAAAGATTCATGCAGATAGCAGAGATGGGAAAGCGTTAAAGTCTGCCCCTATTGCATCTTTATATGGCAGTATTTTCAGCATGAAGGAATGAAGTTGCCAACACCATCTGATCACTGCATCTCATCATTATTATTAGCGACCATCATTTCCTTCTGAGAAACTGAGAATACTTGTTAATATTCAAATTTCCCTGAATGTTTCCTTACTCCTACCTCCTATTTCCATGCCATTTCAGCTAAGCTAAATCTTAAAATAGTGTCCTTATAATTTCTTTTCATTCTTTGTTTCATTCTTGTATGCAAAGTCTGCTTTTCTCTTGTGTATTCTGTCATCTTTAAAAAAAATTTGGAGTGTATGTATGATCATTTCTCTTGGTCAGCTATCAGGGAGGTAGCCAAGTTTTGAAACATTTTGACTCGCTTTTAACTGTGTGTTCCAAGATGATGTCTCTGTTTATCTTAGTCTTAATTTCATCAGCTTTAGATTTTTTCGTCGTAACTTTTTTCCTACATTGGTCTGTAAATGTCTGCGCAGTATTTGTGCTAAATATTTAAAATTATTTTTGAAAACAAAACCCAGGAAATTCAACCTTTAGAAGGTCTGAACATTTTATTTCAGACACACATAGCATGAACTTTCATAATTTGAATATATACAAATACTTTAAAGTAATTTTGTCATTGAATTTCATTTTACTTTGTGAAGACCCTCTATGCTTTATTATGTTGAACAAGACATTAATTTATAGCAGTTTTAAAATCTCTCTCATGTCTACTTATAGCTTATTACATAGAATTACATTTCAGTAGATCCTGGGCAAATACATCCAGAAAAGCATATTAATCAAAACTGGGAGATTATTGTTTGGATTGCTTTGGCTTCTGAAAAGTTCAGCCATAATTCAGAGCAAAATATTTCTAGGGACACAGACTAACAGTGAGAAGACATTAGGATTCTTTTTTACTAGTTGAAAATGTAATGATTTGTTTAGAGTCTGCTAAAAAAAAAAGAGTGAAAATATTTAAGCTGTAATTATATCAAACTCATAATTTGCCATAGCTCAAAATTAATCCACATCACCATAAAAATGACATTAAGGTGTCATGTTCCTTTAGCAACACCTCTCCACTGAGATCCCTGACTAACAACTGTGCTCCATAGCGTGCTATGATCTCTGTCTTCTGGCTCAGATGCTGAAGTGTACAGTGATTAAAGCACAGCAGGAATGCCTATTGCTCATTAAAGACATTACTGAAAGTCATCCAAACTACAACACTTTGTAGTGGTTCAGAAGACATTACAGCTACGTCCATGCTAGCAAACTAGTGTTGAAAGAAGCTTTATGACAGAGGTTTGATTTGAAATTTCTGCATTGCCGTGGAGAGAAAATCTCTACTATGCTCTGAAACTTGTTTTAAATTTTGGATTAAATATATTCATTTATTTAATCTCTTAAATATATATATATTCAGAAATATATATGCATACATACATATATATTTAATTTTTCTAATATATATGTGTGTATATATGTTCAGAGTGTATGAATATATGCTCCATAAATATATTCAGAGTCTGTGGACAAGTCTGTGAACACTCTTAGCCTTCTTTTGCTAAGATAAAATAGATTAAACTCTTCACATACCTTGATGTTGATTTTAAATCCTTTAATCAGTACTGTGGACTGTCTCTGAACTGTTTCCCGTGTGTCAACACCTTTCTTGAAGCACATATAACAATTCTAGGCATACAATTCCTGAATCACCTGCATTACCATCAGTCAGAAAGTACTGCTGCTCTAAGTATTCTCTCATTTTCATGTGCAAGAGTCAGTCCTTTTAGCCATCACAGAGTCTGGCAGTCTTAGTGGATCATCATTCATCTCCATCAGCCCCCTCTCTCTGTGTATTTGATCTGTTCAAATTGGAATGTTTCCAAACCATTTCTGGGCAGAGTTCAGGTGCTGAGTATGGGCAAGAGGCCATTTTAAATAGGCTTTTCTCATCTGGAAAACATATTTTGAAGGAGTCTTTCATTTTATATAGGAACACAATTGTCTATCCAGATGCCTGAGTCCTTTTCAGAGTGGCTCCTTTTTCAGGACTATTTCATCCCATATTGTCCCTGCTTTTACATATATGATTTTGTCAATGTTAAAACCCAAATTTTTGTCTGTGTTGGTGGTATTCATCAATCCAGATTGCCCAGCTTCATTAGATGGGTAAGCTTTTTTCTGTTCAATTAAAACTTTTCCAACTTTCTGGCATTTGCAGGATTTACTGGAGACCATCTTAAGCTTTCTAAATCATTGACGAAATAGCATGGGATGAAGAATCAAAATCTATGAGAGTTTTTCAGAAACATCCACTCACTGATGATTAGTCATTTGCAACTTGATGTAGAGTTCCCTTAATTAACAGGTCTTAATCCTTTTAACATGTTGATAGCATATTGTTCAAGTTCTTTAATCAAAAGGGCATGTGATATGAAATCAAAAACATAATCGTATTACATGAACACTATTATCTTTATCAGACAAATATTTAATCTCATCAAAAAAGATATTAGGTTTCTTTGACATGATTCATTTTGCTGAACCCATGTTGATTGGCATCAATTGTATTTTCTTTAATTCTTTGTTAATTAAAGTTCCATAAATCAAGTCCAGTATCAGCCATTCTACTACTACTCACTGAAAAACCATTTCTACTCCTTTGGAATGACTGAAACATGAAAGAATGGACTGTAATCAAAGGTAGTGAATTATATAAGAAGGAATAAGGAAATGGTACATGTTTGCTTCTTTAAAGACACTGTAACTATAAGCAGTCACCTAAAATCAGCATTTCCCCAGATTTAAGTTCCCAAATAATAACTTGATCATTAGTTCTAATAATCCCTAAGTAAAAACTTGATTGAAGTGAAGGACTTTTTAAGTGTAGAGCAATACCTAAACTTGTGGCTATGAGGAAAGTTGAAACTCAAAAAACCTCCCAGCAGTTATATTGTTTTCAAGTGACCTTATATTCAACTAAGTATGAAATCAATGATATTTAAATTCAATATTTATTTATATTTATATTTTGATTTTAGAACAAAATTACATAATCTTATTTTTTTCTGAATATAACTTTATGCTTAATCACCAAATATTCAGTTCATATTACTTTTTAGAAATTATTTTTTAGACAGATATGCCTGTTTAGAAAGAAAATTAACTTTTATTATTGAAAGATTTCCTGATATTTTTTGGGATTTCTGTTTTTCAATAGACACCAGCTGTTTAATTTCAAATTAGGCTTAGTTAAATTGCATTTTCATTTTGTGAAAGACTGGGCAAATGTAAAATTCTGTTCCTTTGGGCAAAGAAGTGGATAAAATAAGCATGGATATCAAACTCCACTATAACCACAACTTTACAGATGATCAAATGTTGACCTGGCACGACAAAGAATCACAGAGAAATGCTAATTAATGGTGGAGAAAATGTTAGAGCTGCGTGCTGGTTTTGGCTGGAATAAAGTGCATTTTCTTCACAGTAGCTGGTGTGGTGCTGTGTTTTGGATTTGTGACAAAAGCAGCATTGGGAACAGGGATGGTTAAATATCCCTGAGCAGGGCTTGCTCTGTGTCAAGGCCTTTCTGCCTCTCACCCAACCAGCAAGGAGGGACACAAGGAGCTGGGAAGGGACACAACTGGGACGGTATATCCCACACCAAACAGCTTCATGCTCAGCATATAAAATGGGAGGAAGAAGAAGGAAGCAGGGGATGTTCAAAGCAATGGGATTTGTCTTCCCAAGCCACCATTACACATGATGGAGCCCTGCTGTCCTGGGGATGGCTGAACACCTGCCTGCCCATGGGAAATATCAAGTGAATTCCTTGTTTTGTTTTGTTTCTGTGCACTGGTTTTACTTTACCTATTAAAATGCTTTCATCCCTGCCCACAAGTTTTTCTCATTTTTACACTTCTGATTATCTCCCCCATCCCTCTGCGGATGAGTGAGTGAGCGGCTGCGTGGGACTGAGCTGTTGACTGGGGTTAAACCATGGCAGGCTGGTAGAAAATATAAGGTCAGATGTTAAATTCAGTATTTTACACAATGTGTTCTCATTTATTGCTTTTATGAAAAGAAGAATTTGATTAATGAAAGTCTTTTTCGCTTTAAATTTTGACATGTCATTATGCTTCAGGACTTCACATCTGAACTGTAAAATGAGATTCCCTAGGTCTGATTCACAAGTCCTTCAAGTATTATTGAAGAATACATATCCTTTCTAAACACATTCAGGATTTAAGTAGAAGTTTAGTTATTACATGTTCAATAAGACAGAAGAGATTTATCTGATCTTTTTTGCTGTTTGCATTGCTTCCTGAAAAACACATTTTCAAAAACGTAAGGGAAAAAAGGCTGTATCCTGCTGAAGAATCAGTACTGTGTCAGTACTCATATCGTGATGATTCTACTCACAAAGTCATCTATTCAAATCCCTTAAAAATACCCACACCTTTGAATCTCTAAGGGTTAGAATTTAGTGCATTTAGCTTTCAAAGTTCAGAGCAGTAGTTATCTAATAAAAGTCCCCTGCCATTGATGCAAATCCTTCCATAGACTTCAAAGGATTTTGGAGTCAGTCCTAACATTACAGATAGTGGATAATTGTCAGTAAATGGCACATCAGACACAAGTGGACACTTTCCCCCTGCAGGAAACATCAATAAGGCCATTCAAATCCAAAATTCTTAATGCTATAATAATTTCTGAGTACTTGATTTTGATTTTTTTTATTACATCAAAAGGAAATCTTGTCAAAATATTTTAACTATTGACTTGCACCTTTTAAACATAGTAAATCAGAGAAACATGCCCCTATTATCCATAGGATAATGATGGCTCTATGAGCCTTTTAAATAATATAATGTAGACAACTGTCAGCACCTTCCCCTGGTGGTTTGGAATCATTACATATAGGCCATGATGTCACCTTTGACAGTCACTGAGCCTCACTAGGAAGCCCTGAACCTGTGAACAGTCACTTTTTGGTGACTGCCTCTATGTTCATACTCTGAGTAGCAATTTAATTGATCAAGGATAATAATTCCTTGATTTTGTGAGAAAACCGTGAATCACTCAGTTTCAGCAATATGAGCACTCAATTTCAGCAATATTAATCACTGAGTTCAAGTCTCTAGAGAGAGGATGAAGGGGTGTGAACAAAATTAAAACAAGGAGAAGGTTTTAAGAAAGGACATGTTTTCTGATTCAGCTTTCCTGAATTGATTTAATTAGTATATCTCAAAAAATAGTGACAATGTGAAGGAAATGACAAAGGAACTGATTAACAGTGTTTCTTACAATAAGTGCACTTGAGTCGTCAAAGGAAACTCCTATGAAAGGGCTTTGAAATAAAAAGGTGTCTATCTCCAAATAGCCTGTGGAGATAGACAGAGATCCCTGAGACCTATTGTGTGGCCTGAATTTGTACAAAGGGAATTCATCCCAAAATTACAGGTCTATGATGATTAACACATGTAGTCTGATATAAAAGTTTGAGACTTGATAAGAATTTGTTTTTTCATCTTTTAACGCAGAAATGTGAAAATTAAACAGCTTCATACTTTCCCCACAAAAAAAGTACTGGATGTATGCCATAGTTATCACATTTATCTTTTCCAAAGAGTTATACTGCATAAAGAAAGGAGGATTCTAAAATGTGCTTGATCTTTCTGAGTTAGTAAATACCAGTTTAGAATGGCTTTCATTACTCTTTCCTCCAAAATGGTATTTTGAAACTTAAAGAGTCTTACAGACAAAAAAATGCCAAGTTGAGTGCAGAAAGGTTTTAAAATGCAGTGTATTTTGCAGTCATTCCCAGAAGTAGTTCAAAACTGCTCCACCTTCTCTCCAGAGCCAGGAATCAAAGACGAATCATTTCAAATGCAATGAACTTTGAGCCATTTCTTCAGGCAGGTGATCGATATTCAGTGTGTAGTAAATGTTAACATATTCCAGGGCTAGGAATAGAACCAGAAACATGATTTTACTTGGTGTTCTCCAGACTCATGCTACATTTAGAAAGAGAAAACAGGCCTAAAAAGAGATTTATCTCTTTTAAAGTGTAATATGAAGTTTTAATAGGTAGGGAAATAAAAGTCTGTGTCTTAGGGAAGGTATTTCAGTAGTGTCAATCAAGGGATGTGCAGTTGTGTGGCTCAGTTGCAACAAAAGAAACTTGTATGCAAAAGCAACTACCTTTCAGCTTCTTAAAAGTGATTAGAAATAGGGAGAATATTAAACCAGATATTCACTGACAGAGTGAAAGCATAGGGTTTTACTTTAAAGATGAATATACTATTAATGTTGTTGCTTACAGGAAGAAACATGCATAACTTGAAAGAAGACGGATTATAGGAATGGAACTCTGTAAGAAAGGGGATGTGTGACCTTGGAAAATCAGAAATGTTTTAAGCAAAAGCTGTTAGGTCCATTTGGGATGCTTGCATGCATTCTCACTGGGCTTCAATCACTTTTGGCAATAAAAATAATTCAAATCTTTGTGTAAAAAACCTGTCACCTAAAGACTAATTTAACAACCAGAATTACTTTTTTTTGTGTTGTCCTCTAGAGAGCAATGGGACTTTTTATGTTTGCTGTGTGTTTTTCTCATGTTTTTACAGAAAGAAACAGACCACTTCCCAAATTTCCATGTCATCACAACTCCTACTTGATAAATTCTTGATCTAGCTAAAACTAACTGAGAGCAATATAAAATATAAATTCTTGATTACTACTGCAGAATGTATTTCAAAGACTTTAGCATATAAACTTCTTGTTCTGGAGAAATATTTAAAACCTGGAATTCTTTGCCATATCTGAACCTCTAAAAGGTACGGGTAGTCATTATAAATTTTTCAAAACATGAAAAAATATTTAGTAAAGATTGGAGGTTTTTTTACCACAATATTTGGCAAGGTTGAAATAGCTCCTTTTTAACACTGCTTCATTCATGTGATGATGTCATAGCCTAATGTTGGTACAAAACCTGTTGTCTAGTATCTGAGTTTTAAAAGACCATGTTAATAATTCATTCTTCATTATTTTAATGTTATAAGGAAACTGATTCATTTCTTCTTCTACAATTTACTGATGTAAAGTCTTTTTTTTTTTTGCACACAACTCACCCTACTTTGTCTTCTCTACAGTTTCTCTGGTACTGTAACTCATCCTGAGGGACTCATTTGCCAGTGGTGCATGAAGAACATTGAGGGGCACTTCATATGCTAGAAAGATGTTGACATAGTCAACAATCAAAGTCAGGACAGTGGTAAAGTATTTTAATTTTTATTGTATTTTTCTTTCTTTCCAGAATTTGCATCTCTCATGATTGTGATGGTGATGAGTGAATATATAAGAGTGAGTCACTATATAGGAGTGAAAGAATTTGCATGATAAAAGTCTCTGAAATAATCATAGAAAATTATTAAATGCAAAGAAAGATTTTGCTGATGCACTTAATCTTTAGTTAGACTTATAAATGAGACATCAGAATCAGAAGTTTTACAATAGTCCTCATTGTCCTTTTGTCTTGGCTTTTCTGTTGTGAATCTGGGAAGAATCTACTGTTACAGTGGAGTAACAAAGAGAACACTGTGAAAAATAAGCTGAGATAATGCAAATCACATCTGAGAGTGCACTAAACAACCATACAGTACTTTCATCTAATTTTAAATTTGATTGTTCTAGGTTGTTTGGATTTATGAAAATGTCTGTTATTTTAAAAATGAAGCATATTCCAAAATAATATGCAAGATAAAACCTATTCAGTTCATTTGTCATCCAAACAACAGACAATCCATCTTAGACTGCACAGCAAATCAAAATATATTCCCAAATATCACTGTACTTAGCATTCTGGTTGTTTTACTGCTTCTTATCTTTCATGATAGACAGGGATATGTATTTTCATGTAAGCTAATCCAGTTGCTAAATTAAAAGAACATGAGAAAATAATACTACTGATACTGTTTTACTGTGAGATTCTAAACCACCTTTTGAAAAATGAACAGTGTTCATTTTCTGCTAGAAAATAAACATCAGACTCTGTTAAAACTATTGACATCTGCAAGGCAGTCATTTCTCTACATACCAATAATATCAATTCTTACCAGAGCATCTGTTTCCTTCTCAAGAATAACCTTGTTGACTAAAAAAATGTGCCACGGATCATCAAGAGGAAAAATAAAAAGGTACTGGTGCAAGTAAAATTGCATTAAAAATAAATTTTAAAAGCTCCATGGATTTTTAGCTTACCTTCGGATTCGCTCCTGATTTTCTCCTGTTGCACACATCTTAAGAATGTTTTGCTCAGTCTTTGAACCACAAACCTGATTGATGCAAACTAGTTTCTAAGAGCTCTCTAAGCTCAAAATACCCATTTAACTGAAGCCAATCTACTCATCATCACAATTCTCTTAATCACTCTCATCATCATCATCCCCATCATCTTCCAATTCTCTCTATCTCATGGATTTTTCCATTAATAGTATCTTTTGAGTGTCAGACATAATTCCCTCTCTCAGAGCCCGTTGCAATTTCATGTCAAACAATCTCAAACTCACTCAAATGTGAAACTTCTCTTGACGTAGAACCTGGAAGCACGGTGAGATATTAACTGTTCCAAGAGAGAAGTATTTTCTTGATGAGTAAGTTTTCTGCAGATCAAGGTGTCAGAAAGCTTGTGCAATGACATTTACAGTTTGTGTAGGCTGTGCTCCATGTAGAATCCTCTAGATGACGTGATATGGAAAAATGTGGCTTTGTAGTAAGCTCAGACCAAAGCCACTGTGACCTTTGTGCTGAGTAAATTTTGGAAAAAGATATTCTCTTGTCTCTCTTCACATGATTCGATCTCAAACAACCAGCTCCTTCATCTTATCCAGCAAACTGTTTTACAGGAACTCATTCCAAAAGTGATAAATCACATGTCTTGCTATTGGGAATTTAAGGGAATTCTAAAGGAGAAAAAGGAAAATGCTTAAAAATTGACAATTCAAAACTCTTTGATTCAAAATTCAGATTTGAGAGGTATAGCCTTCTTCAATGTTTACCCTGAAGTCAGGGGAGTTCTTGCCTCACTGTCTGAGGACTCTGGTTCACTTCAATGTTTTTCCAATTTTTTTCATAGCAGGAGTAGATAATGTAATTTAATGTAAACACAGAAACTAAACCTTTCCATACAAAGGGTAATAGTTTCCCTCATGTCCAATGCAATAAGTTGGGTACATCTGTAGGGCTGATTTATTGTAACCTTCCATATGCATACTAACTTTGGGATTAAAATATTGAATGAAAAGTGGTGGAAAATTCACAAAGATATATCCTTCATTAAATATGCTTGTTTAAGGTCAAGTTAGACTAAAATTCCATGAATTATATGTTTATACTTCTATTAATAATACCTTTATGTTAGTTATAACATTTTTTAGAGCTATAAGAGCTAAATTCCACCACTCAGCCCCATCAGGATAAAAGCCATCTGGCTCCTATATACAGCATGAGTTTGATTTTGGCTGATAAATGTCACACACAGCTGAGAAGGTCCAGTTAACCAACTGTCTTGTCTCTGGTAGTGGCCATCAGCAGACACTTGAGGAGGGAAAGCAGAATTCTTCTGAAGCATTTTCCATTCTCCACCTTCAAGACCTGCTGAGTCACGGATGGTGTAAATGTACCTAATATTTTCCACCTTTTTTTTTTGGTCAATTTTTGATTGATTTTCCAACTTATAAAACTTTTATGTGAACAAAGTAATGGGAAAATAAATTCCTCATTTTAACTGTGTGTGTAATAAGACTTGTGCTTATTTTAAACCAGGTACATTTGTTGCCTTGGTTCTTTAACTGAAGGCGCATAAAAAGAACCTTGCTTACTTGTAGCTGTCTCTGCACACAATGAAAAATGGGTTAGCTCACATTAAGATCATGTCAGTATCATTACTCCATGCTGCTTTAATATTTTGTGATTTACTCTAAACCCACATGGTTTTCTTAAGTAATACATATTAAATTACTGTGAAGCATTTCTGGATTTTGTTATCTTTCTCTGCACTCCGGACCAAATCTTTGCCAATACTCCAGATTCCTTATTAAATATACTCTTACATTACACAGGATGAGAAGGGCCCTTAGAGTTTTATATATTAAACAGGTGGCTTTTATTGACACAGCATGCTGTGTTCTTACACTACACAGCAAGCCTAATGTCTCACACAATGGTTTAGTTTGCTCTTTGCTGCTATAAGGTGTGCAATGTACATTCACTTAGAGGATGGAAAGTCAACGTGTGTGGAGATGAAAGGGGTAAGGTCCTCTTACAAATGTTCAACTTGGCAAGAGTGTCCTTTCTGCTGTTTATAAAACTCCTCCACAAAATCATCATCCTACATCCCAATTGTTATGAACAGAAGATCCAGTTCTTCCCATGGAATAAAAATGTTCATTCCAAGTTAATTGGAACGGGGTTGTTTTTTCATTGTTTTACCGGTTGATTTGCATAAGTAAGCTGCAGGGATGTGAAATAACAATTTATTCCCTCGTGCCTCAGCTATGAAGAAGAGGGAAAGCATCACTGGGGCTCACAGGTGGTCTGGAGTTTGCTCTCAAAATGTTCTCAATATTTGGTCTCTTCTCAGGCACCTTGCAGCCATTTTCTGCTCACTGCAGTTGTCTGAAACAGGAGGGATTTCATTCAAAGTCCCAAAGCTAGTTAGATTTGAACCAAAACCTGAACTATTTAGATTGACTCTCTAGAGCCTTACAATACCACAAGGAGCTGCTTTTTGGCAGCAGCCTGTGCACACCTTTCCAGCCCTTTTTCTTTTTTCACCCCTTCCGTAAAACAAAAGGACAGTGGAGTTGGCCTTCTTGAACAGACTTGGCTGGCTTAACATTTCCCTTCAAATGAGCACCCTCACATAAACACCTTAATCAACAAATAGCCACAAGGGAAGCTGAGTCAATGCTATTCATCACCTCACTTTTCCTCAGCCCCTCGAATGCTCCTAGCATTTACACTTACTCCAAATGCTGACAGTAATCAGAAATACAGAAATCTTTTAGGGCCAGCCTAATCCTTTCCTGCAAACTACTGCTGTAATTGAAGTGCCATCACTTAAGGCTCTAATGTGCTCTGTATCTTTTCAAATTTGAAAAATCTGGGAAACAGGATGCAGCCTTTTGCTCACAGCCTCAGCAAATTAACAGATTTCAAATTAAAAAAAAATTACTTAACAAAACATCCCTGAGGTATGTCTAAAAGACATGTTGATTTCATTCTTTTCTTTAGTTATGCCACTTCCTCAGCACTATTCTTGCAGAAGCAGCAGGAAAAATATATAATGACTGGGTCAAATGCTGAAGAAAGAATTTGCAGCCTTTTTACTGAAACCTTGCAGCACGCAGACTCAGCATGATGAAAACCATTGAATTTTTTTCTATGCCTAACTGGTGTTTTCATTACTGCATTTCTATAGCAATGCTCTCCATCTCTACCTTCATACATGCCAACTGTCCCATTTTCAGCTAGACAATTCTCATTTTTCTTATCTGTTTTTGGCTGTCGCATGCCTTATCTGTCCTGTTTGTTTTGTTTACCCATGCACATTGCTGCAGCTGAACCAGTGAACAGTCACATTTCTGTGCAACAGGTCTGGATTGTTGGAGGGTGCTGTGTTTGGAGCAGGCTGAGTTAAGATGAGCACTATTTAATCTGTTCAGTTTGATGGTGCAGGGTGTGACTAGCTTTTCAGTCTTATGGCTGTTAGCACTGCACTAAAGATAGCTTCAAAGCAAAGTAAAACCTCATGGCATACTCTGTGCACAGCCTTCGTGTAATGTAAGTTGAAAAGAAATATTTATGTATTCATACAATTGCACTTCCTTGTTGTATAAAACATCAGAGCCCTTTTTAATACATGACATTCTGATGCCTAAGTCTCAAGCAAATCAATCCCTTAAAGCACAAATGAGCGTAATCATTTTAGGTGCCCCTTCTTCTTCTTTCAAAAATAAATGCTGTATTAAATAGATTTTGGGGACAAAAATAAATGAGATGAGAGGCCTGAAGTACTGATCTCCTCTGTTACCTCTCAGCTTTTCAAGTGGCTAAATTAAAGTCCAGTACTTTTATTATCATCACCTGTTGAACAAATAGCACACTATGTAATTGCCTCTTTTTGAGAGAGAGAGGGACAATTCCTGGTTTCCTGGCAAAAATAATCCCATTGAATTTGGGGCATAATTTTGTGACCCACCCTAATACGATGATATGAGGATTTCTGATCTTGTTTTCTTCTTTATATGTCCTCCTAATGGAGAGATCTGACTTGAATAACTAGCCTCAAATGGTCTGTGTGGATTTCTTGTATGGAATAGTAACAAAAGTAATACGAATAAAATTAACAACAACAACAATAATAATAGAGAGGGCTCTGGTAACTCTGTTAAATAACTTGATAGGGCTTTCAGTGGCAGGCACCATAGCAAGAGGATGATTCACACAGCACACATGAATGCTTGTCATCCTTAGGGGCAAACTACATCAAGTCCTATTAATGATTCATAGGGTGGAGTTTCCTGGTAGAGCTGCATGTCCCAGCTTAGCAGATTGACTTTAACATTATCACTAGATCAACAGCATTCAAATAAATGCTGAGCTCACTCGGTCCCAGGCAAAAATTCCAAGGGAATACCAGTTAGATACATGGCACAAATGAAGGGAAGGAATAATTAAAGCCACTCGAAGCAAAAATAAAGGGATCTCAGCTATGCATTCATCATAACGAATATACACTGGTGGCATTCTTGAGACTTGTTGTTGTAGATATATCTGGCCAAAACCACCAGGAATATATCAGGGGCACAATATTCATATGCATATGTCCAGCAACACAAAGAGGGCAAAATGGGCCAACCACACATTTGATTTTATATGGGTGGTTTTGATGGTATCCCATCAAAATGCCAGCTGTTTCCAGTGTCAGTGTGGCTGATGCCCTGGCAGGCTGCTGGGACATCATGAGCTTACATTTCCTAATCAGATATGCCAATCAGATTTACTTTAGCCGGAAAGCCCCTCAGGACCTGACCTGCAGGAAGTAGCCACAGAATGCATTTCCAGGGACTGGGGACTGTCTCATTCCCTGGTTGTTCTCCTGGAGCAGGGAGCCTGAAGAGGAAGCTCGTTACCAGGACAGCCCCGTAGGGTTCGACCAGGGCTGGTGACACAGCTGGGCTTCACTCCAGAAATCACAAAAATCTCCCAGGACTGCTGCTCTCCTAGCCTCTGTTGGATCATTATATGAGCTTCAGAAGTCTCTCGATGCTGTTTCTGGTCCCAAGTTTCTCAGACCAGTTCTATCATCTTTTCAGGCTTTTTTTTGTTTTCGGAAGGAGGAAAAGGTGGAATAGGAAAAAGAAATTAGGCTGATCTTGAATGAAAACTTTTTTGAATTCATGTCTGTAGAAAATGTCAGGATTTTACTGTTTGTATACTAGCCTAGACTAAAAGCTTTGAAAAACACCAAAATATCCTACATATCGTCAAATCAGCATTTGACCTACTCCAGTTATAGTCACATGGAAACATCTTAATAAAAAGAGTCTGTTGTAGAGGGATCTATTATTAGTATATTTTCCATCTGTCTGTATTTATTCATAATGGAGCATACAGTCACTTTCACATTTTTTAAGTAATAAAATATATCAGCATTCTGTGAATTGGTGGCATTATGGTGAGGGATATTTTGCTTTTAAGAGATTGATAGCTCAGGAGACCAGCAGATGAACAGACAGATGAGTAGAATGCTCTCTGCTCTGAAGTTTACAGCAAAAGCATGTAACTCTACTTGTCTACTTTGAAGCCAGACTTCAAAGTAGTCATGTGTTAAAATGTACACAATATGACTATTTACCATATTAATGAGAGAATATGGCAATACTCTCTTATTAGAAAAAAGTATTTGTGTCACTTCTTTTCTTTTGAAGTCAGCTGTTGATTTTAAATCAAGCAGTTAATGCAAGTTTTGTCAGTCCCATTCTGGATGTATGTGGGTCACTGTGTTTGCATTAAGTGTCAGGATGGGAAGCTGCCTTGGTGAAAGTTATGCTTTCATGTAGTCAGTTTGAAAGATTTTCATTCCTCCATTACTCATGTTTCCTCATTCCATCGGAGAATGATGACATTCTAAAGCAGGTAGTCAGACATACAAAGGGTAGCACTTGGAGCCCATCTATCTTGCTTGGAGGAAAATTCAGAGGCCTAATTCATTACAGTTCTTTGAAACTGTAAGATGAAGGCACTATAGAATTGCAAAGTACTTTTATTATTAAGGGAGCAGGGGAAAATTTCACCTTTTAAAATTCAAAATAAAACAGAGAAAATCTTCCCCCAGGAAAGTGCACTGGCTCAATCTGCTTCACTCATCATCATTTTTAACCTCCATATATACCTTAACCTCAGTTCCCCTCAACCCCCCCTCCCCCAAACACCCTCTTGCTCTGTTCTTGCCCTTTCTTGAAGTTTCTCTGTAGAGTCTATATTTTGTCACTCTCTTTGGTGCTTAGAAGAGTGGGAAAACTCCCCTACCAGATGTTTGTCTAAACCTGTTTTGACAAAGTTCCCAAGAGTAATCCACAGCCTCTCCAGCCAGTTTGTTCAAATTATGCTCACAATAACACACAGAAATAGAATGGTTTCTCTTATGCCTGAACTGAGCCCTTTTTACTGTAACCACACATTTGGAAAAATAACTGCCACTTCATGTTTAATCCACATAGGTGAAGGATTCTAAGGCTTTTGGAATTTCTTTTCCTGTCAGTTTCATTCCAGAGAGAGGTTATAATGTTTTTAAATATAATTTCCCACCACATCACATCTACATATTTAAAATGATCCAATTTAAAGTCAAGCTTTATTATTTGCTTCATCTCTTCTGTGCCACTTCAAATGAGTAACAGAAATCACAACCAGCTAAAACAACCTGTGTCTACCCACACAAGTCCAGTTGGCTGAATGTTTGCTTCAGCAATTCCATTTACACCCCTCCTTTGACAACACAGCTATTGGAAAATGCCTGGGATTTGCTTGTGCTGCTGAGATATACTGTACATCACAGAGCTCCCACTCTTTTATATTGCTGCATGCCAGGCTCTGTGCACAAAGCCAGCACACATTCTATTTCCTCCCACTTGAACACACTGTTGTAATTAGGTGCAAGTCACAGAGAGCATTTCTTTCTTTCCTTATCCTTAAAATCACAGATCAGAGCTAGAGTCGCAGAGGAGAGAACTAATTTATTATTTTAGTCTTGATCTTTTCTCACTATTCTTGCTGCTAAGAAAAATATAAGGAATATATAAATGAATTGAAAATATTGAAATGCTATCAAAAGGATTTTCTAAATATAGTTTCAAGCACAAGTTATTTTTTTATTTAGCCTTAATTCTGGTCCAGTTGGGCAAGAAGACCCAGAAGGCCAGGTAGGGAATCTTAAACTCACAAATGGAAGAGAATAATGACACTGCTGAGATCCATAAAGCAGTCAGAGACTGGCCTGGAAGGATTCTTTCCCAACCAGACCATTTTCTGCCAGCCCCAGGGACACGGACAGAAGAGACTATGGGAATCAGAGCTGGATGAAGTTCTTTAGAGATTTCAGTCTGCACTATTGCACTTTGGAAATTTTAAATAATGTTAAAATTTAGTTGATTCCCGAAAAAGCACTGAGAGCAGAAGAATGCTATGGCATCCTAATCTCAGTACACTTAATCTGGAAGCTTGCATTTTGCTTCTTTGATTACAGTCTATTAAGAAGTCCAATCATAAATGCTTTGTGCTACCTACCATGTCCAGATTTTGACTGATTCCTCCCATTCCCCATTTTCCATTGTGAAGGTTAGCTAGGCTTTCCCAAGCATTCCTAGATAGTCAGTTAACACCAGCTCCCTAGGAGAAAAGAAAGGAAGGTTATGTAAATTATGTATGTCTGAAAAAATTCTGTATGAGTAGCCAGTTAGGGTTTAGTGTTCAGATAGCTTCAGATCTGACTAAATATCTAATATGACAGAATACCTAACTTCAGAAGATGTAATTCAGTTGCTGTCACTGCCCTAGAATTGTTGAGATCTTTAATCCTTCAAACACAAAATTATTCTTGCAGAGCTCACAGCAGGGGATTGCAGAGAAAGTCTGTACAGTATTTACTTTTTTAAATGCATATTTTTACATGCAGTATTAAGAAAAAAGGGTGGTGAATGCACAGCAAAAAACCAGCACAGACTTGATTTCATTTCTCTAGCTAGAGTATCCGAGGTGATACAATCTGATATCCCACTCAAATATAACTCTTCCGTCACATATCTACAGCTGCAACCTACCAGAGAAAAAGATTAAGTGGAAAGAAATTTAAGCCACAGTAGGCCTAGCAAGTCACCTGCTAAAGACTTTGGATGAGAGTCAAGGGGTTAGCTGAATTCCCAGTTAAGTCATTCTGTACTCTTTCTCTGAAAACATCTGTGCTGAGGAATGAGATGGCAATGCATACATATGGACTTTTTAAACTTCTTGTGCTTAGCTAAACGTATCTGCAGAATGATGATGCTTTGCAGATTGTACAGATTTGTTTACCTCTTCCTGAGAAGCATGGGTATAAATTTTTTCCTTTATATGCTATCTCATTTAAACCACTCACTTGCAGTTCTCTGAACATGACCAAAACAGGTAAATGTATGAAAATGAAAAGGCAAAATTCAGCTGTAGTACTACACAATCTTATTTCCATGATCAGGCAGCAAATTCTAGAGTCTTTCAGTCTGTAATGGAACAACTAAGAAAAAAACAAAAGTGTGTGAAGGTGTATTTTTTTCTTGTATTTCATGTATTTTTTTTTCTCAGGTAACCTTCAATTAAATGTGAAAAGAAAATGAAAATCACTCTGAAAATGAAATAATTTGTTTTGCTAGGTGATACTGTAGTCAATGGAAGGAGTGGGCCACAGACTAGAAATTGTATTAGTTTTTGTTCAAATATACTTCTAGTCTAGGAGATAAATCACCATGCAAACCCATGTCTGACAACAATGGAATACAAAATTTACCACTGGCTGTCACTGGTCCTTTCTCTGCCTGTATTTTTTATGCCAATTTGATGCTTGAATGAAGCTTTCCCTAGATGTCTTTAGGGAAGCAGAAATCCCACTTAATTATTATATTTGTTTTAAGTCTTCTTTGTTTCAGCAAAGGAGCTATGAGAAGGCTTTAGAAGTTCAATAAACCTGACTGATTTAAAGATAAGACTGCAGCATCCTCTTTTACTTTCCCTTCCTTATATTCCTGTTAGTACTCTGTCAAGTTCAGCCTTTTGTTCTGAAGTTTTTCTTGTTTCACAGTGAATTCAGGCATCTTTTACAGGAATGTGGAACTGGACAAGACCACGAGGAACTTGCATATTAATGCCCTTGAAATCACAGGAAATACTGTGTTTGATTTCTAATTTCAGGGAATCCAAATAGTTTCTGCAGTACATGTTCCCATGCAGTATCCTTTTCACCATCCATTTAAAAAATATAAAACCTGCAATGTAAGATCAAAAAGAAGAAATATAATTTCCCATGGAAACAGAGCAGGAAGGACCAAGAAGGGGTAACAAATTCGGTATGGAAAAATGGCAATGGGTCCAGGGAAAACTGTTAGGATTACTTATGCTCCTGTGGAGGACCCAATCAAAGAAACACCTTCAGTTCCCTTCACTTTGACCTAGTCCTGTGCTCAGTTAAATTTTGATTATGCAAGGAAAACATGACACCTGAATTTTGAGAGATTGAAATTCTCCTTGTTACCTCTTCACATCTTGTCTCATGTCCCTGTGTGTCATGGCACATCTCTGCCCTACAGGAAGGCACAAAAGCCACAAAGGTAGGAGTTGCTAGGAGGCTTCCTCCTTCCTCAGCCATTAGAGCCCACTGGAAGCCCCAAAGCGTGGGTTTAATGTAATTTAAGTGCAGAGCAAACAGACAGCAATCCTGATACATCCAGCCACATCCTCTTTGTGTAGGGCAGGGGATCATGGTGAAGCTAAAAATGTAGCCTTTTTGTGAATAGACAATGAGGAAAAAGACCTAGAGAGCCCTGCCTTCCTTGGGAATGGGACAGTTATAACATCTGTTTTCACAGAGGCTGCCTCCTGTGGGATGAGAGCACAAAGGTGAATGCACAGAGTCAGTTGTTCCTCCTCTCAGCAGTCAGAGCTGAACACACAGTAACATACTGGTTTTAAAAAGGAAAGTACAAATAATTTTCAAGTATCTTCTACAAAATATTCAAGTCACCAAAATCTATTTTCAGCATAAAAAATACACATTTTCCGTTCTTCATATGCTACCCAATGTTCCTGAAACTGGGATTTCCACCAGAAAAAAACACAGTTATAGTTTTTGTGATGGGGAAGATCCTTAAAAATTTTCACAAGAGGTAAGAAGAAATAGTGCTACAATGTACCATTCACAGTGAGATGCAAAGCAAGATAATCAGGTTTGTCAGACATTGTTTTAACCTTTCTATCAATTATTTGTCTTGGATCTATTTTTCTCCAAGGGCGAAAATTATTAGCAATTGTAAAAAAAGAGCAGATCTCTTGAACTCAGTGGAGCTGCATTCAAATCAAATAAAATTGATAAGCATGTCTCATTTAAATACACTCAGAGCAGATGTTAATAAGATAGGTTTGAACACTAAAAGACACCCTTTAAATGTCATGTTTAGTAATTAATTTATTGATATTATTATTGGTAAAGAGATACTAAGATATGCTTCAAGGTGCAATTTAGCCCACACCAGGATGTCTAAAACAGGTTATGAGGTCTGTGCCAAAATTGTTTTTGTCGGAGTAAAAGGTGTTTATATAGACCCATGCAGTACAGCTTTGGATCTTCAAACAAGGGAAAAATGGCTCTACTGTGACTAGTTGGTTTTCATATTTCTTGTGAACTGTGATGAAAATAGCTGCTTTGCAAGCTGCACCAAAACATAATTATGAAGATGCTAAAGTGCTCTTTAAGTTAAAACAAAGCAAACAGAACCTTGCATTTCTGTTCAGCTATAAGATGCAATTGATTCAAATGCTGGCATGGATCACTGTAGAGGAAAAGAAGGTTGAAAAGCAGCTGAGAAGGGACACAACAGTCAATATCCACATCAAACTGATGGAATTGCTTCCACACAGTTGATAGGTTTCTGCTTGTACACTCTGTAGGGTTGGTAGTGCCACCAGTAACTCAGTCATGGGGGAGACACCCGGTCTGATTCCAACCAGGACAGGGCTGATTTTCCCAGCAGCAAGGAGGGGCAGGGCCAGGACCTTGGGGGTATTAATGTCACCTCACACCATGCCCAGAGCGGTGGAGGGAGGAAGGGGGGTGTTCTTTCCAGTTTGCTGGGGGATGTGGTCAGGTAGTGCCCTGTTCTGCTGGATGAGCAACTGCCTGAGAATCATTCACCGACCTTGGACACTCTCTTACTGGCACTGGTGTCATTACTGTTTGTTTTCTTATCTCATTGCTGTTTCTGCTAAATTGCTCTTATTTCAACCCCTGTCCTTTACTTTTCTGTTCCTCCAATTCTCCTCTTTACCCTGCTACAAGGCAGGGAAGTGAGTGAGCAGTGAGTAGTCTGGTGTGTTTCAGCAGGAACAATAAATTAGGGGATACCATTGCTAAACTATGACAAGATTTAAACTGTTTCATGACTGTTAAACATGGAGAGAGAATTCTTGTGGGATGGATGCTGCACTGGACTTGAGGGTACAAGTACAATAAAATAAAAAGGGGGAAAAAACTGTAAAAAGGTCAAAAAGCAGAGGCTTCTTCATTTATTTGGAACACGATTATGGGAATGTTATCAGTTGAGTGAAAATCTTGTGTATTAGGCAAAAGCATCTCTTCAGAACCGGTTCTAAGCAATTAGGCCAAAGTTTGGATGACAACAACAAGTCCACAACCAGAAATCCAACAGGCTACAAATACTGACAGATCCTGCCACCTCAGTGGAAGACCTAAGGAAGAATCAGAAAATGCCACACAGCCTGATTATAAATTAATCATCTGCTCTAAGAAAGTAAAATCAATTATATAAATATTCCTTGATAAACAAGTCCTTTAGTACAAATCCAGCAGTAGAAGGAAAATTAAAACTTTCAGCAACAGAAAGGATCTCAGTGGTTTAAGACGTCTCCTAGTGGCATTTTTCTACTTGTCCTTGAATCTGGCAGCTCCAGCCAGAAAATATCCTGGAAAACAGAAATATTTGGTCAGAACCTAGCTCTAATAAAAGTTCCTAATTTTCTCTTAAGTAGGACTAGTTTGGACAGTAAATCTATTATTTACAAAATAATACATTTTGTTACATCATGGCAGAAAATCAGCTTAGAAGAAAATGCTGCATTATGGTTGTTTGTAGATAAAATAAAGTTTTCCTTTCTAACACAATCAGTTTACTGATGTAGAGGTTTTGGCTTTTGTGTGTCATTCTGAGATAGAAATAATTTCTTCTTTCTCAGGAGAATGGAAGTCACTAGCAAGTGTGGTCTTCTGTGGCATTGCCATAGAAGTCTATAGTTCTAAGGAATATCAAAAGATCTAATTTATTTTCAAATTTAAATGAGAAAAAATAGTCAGAAAGTATTAGCATGAAATAGTGTTCTTAGATTGTATATAGCTATGTAATGGAACTAATCAAATAGACTGAAGTGTTTATTTAATTAATTGTTATTTATTAGATTATTACAGTTTCCATTCATGTAGCAACATTAATTTTCATAAAGCTGTGAAAGCTTGAAGTCCTACTGGGTAAAATCCTGTAAATATAATGCATTTCTTAGAAGAACAATGTATTAACTTTGTTTTCTGATAGTGTTAGCTGTGTAACAGCTTTCCAGTGTTCTCCTAACCCCTTAGGGCGTCTAAAGAGCTCCAGGAAACAAAGGTATCTTTGGTGCCTTCTGTTGTTTCTACAAGCATTTAATATTTGATGTAAAATACATGCCCTAATAGCACATGAAACACTAGAGCCTGGTGTGAACACGGCATATACCAGATACCCAGTGCAGCCTCCTGTTTTTTCCAATTTTGTTTTTCTATTTGGTATGCAAATCCACTCCCTGGTAACCTTATCCATGTGCTGCTTGTTCTGCTCATGCAAATCTTTGTAGATATCCTGGATTCTGATGCCATCTGCATCTGCTTACATGCCTTGCCTTTAACAAAGAATCAGGAGCTAGCTAGACAGATGGCAAAGCAAAACTATTATCAGAGATTATCAGGAAAATATGCTATTTTAAAGACTTTAAAAAATGTAATCACCCTTATTCAGGGTACCATTAACACAGTAACATATTGTGCAATTACTGTCAGAGTTCCATTGCTTCAGTACAGACAGCATTACAGCAGGGTGGGAAAAAAGACATTTAACTTTTTATAACATTCTCAATGACCCTGTTTTACAGCAGTTCTACCATTGAGGGATTGCGGTTATATTCAAGTGATTTTGTTTAGTAATAACTGCAACACCTACTTAAAATCTCCTTTTGAGAGAGTACTGCTTACTTGACACTGAGCATTACTTACTGGATTCTACTTCTGCTAAGAATCCCATTTCCCCACAGTTGCTGAAAGGAGAGGCATCACCCATGCAAATGCATGGATTAGTTGACTTGTGATCAAATGCCCTGTGTAGGTGAGCAGGTGTAGCTTAAATTTACAACTGTGAAGAAGCCTTTCAAGACAAATCTTGTCCCATAGAATTCATCTTTAATATTTGATTTCTAAATGATGTATTTAAAAATCTGCATTATTCAGCCTTGAACCTCTGAATGGTCATTGAAAAGAAATAGGCATTTGAGATTGACACATCAGATCTGCCTCAGATAACTGTATTAAAATGAGTCAATCTGGAAAAGCACCCCATTGCTCTCCTCCGGTCATAACAAATACCATTTTAGACTTATTCATCTAATATTGGACACTTTAGTAAAAATATATAAATGGTCCACCTGAGATATCTGAAATTTCAGTACCAAGATGTATGTTCTTTCCATATTTCAAAGAACTAGATATTTTAAAATGCAAAATATACAAGTAAAGGGTTGCCAGGGAAGTTGGAAAGGCTGGCATGAGGTTTCTCACACCTCATAGACCACTGCATGACTTAAATGTTCATCTCACTTCCCTTTCATATAAATCACTGTGTTGACTCAGATGATGACTTGGTGTGTACACCAGGATAAAGATGTGCAGCTTTTGCAGTTTGGATTGTCTTGTAATCATAATTCTGAATATGATGGACAACACATCATTTCCAGTGTTTTCATTTTTAGGCATAAGGCTCCTGCACATTTTATAGTTCCTGCTGCATATCATGAACTAACAGCAAGTATTTGTCTAAACTTATAAAAGTGAAAGGAAAAACACATCTCAAAGTGCATTCTCCTGAAGTTTTTGACCCATCAAAGATGCAACAAAAAAAATCAATGATCATATTCTCTTTTTGACTTCCAGCTTTTAGTGTGTCCTCATCCATTTAATTATCCAAGTTGTATAAAATACTCAGATGGACAGGATAAATTCAGTTCAAATCAGTAAGAGAATTACCCAAACGAGGTACAGAAGTGAGAAAATAAATCAGAACTTCTGTAAGAACAGCTGTAGTCATCTGTCTTTACAGAATTACAGAACAAGTCAGATCTTGAAACTTGACAAGGAAATCACAGAGAGGGTTATCAAGAAACAAGAAGCATTTTATTAAGGTAAGATTTTTGGAAAATTGTGTACTAGTCACCAAGTTGTCACCTGGCAGATACCACTGCAATTTCACTGCAGTCAAGGACCTCACACTAATTTATCCTAACTAAGAACATCCTAGAGTAAATCTAAATTCAGTAATTAAAAAGATAATTTAATAGTTTACAAAATTCTCCTCATTCTGTTTCTTAATTATTCTCCTGGTATAGACAAGTTAACAGAAAAAAGCCATTATCACAAGTCTTTTGGAGTTGTAATTAATTTCTTTCCCCCAGCGTATTACTAAACCCATTTTCTCTAATACTTCTTTAGCCTTCTTACATTTCAAAGGCCTTTCTCATTGTCCTTGTGCTGGCAAAGATGCCCCCTTGGCTCTTTATACTGTTTACCTTCACTCATTTTCTTAGTTTCTCACCCCTTTTTTCTTTTTATTGCTGCTCTACAGAATAATTAATTCTGTTTTGCACACCGGAAGTACATTTCAAATCATTTAACTTCAGCCAATTTTTCTTCCTGATTAGTTAAAGCCTGTTGAAAACATCCAGTGTTTGTGACCTCAGGAAACAGTACATCTTCTTAAATGGAGATGATGGCACTTACAGGTTGTATTTCAAACCCTCTCAATCCTAGAGAAGTGAAACTAATTGTACAGTAAATATATGTGAACCAGTTACACCTTTGCCTGAATAACTTTCACATAACTTGGTGATTTTCATTTGGAAAAGGATTCAACTGCTACAAGTGCTGAGTTTGTATGGATTTGACTACATTTCTATCAGCATATTTAAGTCAGTACATTTTTTGAATAGAGATGAAGATAAAAAATGGAGCTTTTCACTATAATTATTAGTCTGCAGTACTGATTGTCTCTCTACTTTTAACTTTATGAGGTGGGACAAGACTCTCTTAGGTGAATTAAAAGTCCTAAAACTTATTAATAATTTCATTAGTTTATATTAAGTCTTGTAATTTCTTATTCATAAATAAATAAATGGCAGTTCTGTTCCTTCTTAAGAACAATGATTCATCTGTATTATCCCTACAATTAAAGATATACATCTATTTTCTTTTTATAGAAAGCAAATGTTTTTAAATATCCCTGGCTTTGCTAAATCTGCTATCAGCAAGGTAGGTTAGATTGTTATTTCCTGTGGATTTGTAGTCATAACACTGAGTGATGGAATAAAAGTCAATTGTGTCAGGAGTTGTTCAAATACAGAACAAAATTGTCACCTCCCCAAGTTTGAACAGAAGAGACAACACATAAGGAAGTCAGAAATATGTGTTTAGTTGGATTTAATTATGTTATTTCTATTAAATGAGCTTAGCAGACCATGTTTAGTGTTCTTCAGAATTAATATGGCTTTGGCAAAATGGCATCAATGTATTTTAAATTAAGACCACATATTTTTGTGATTATCCTTAAAATTTATTTAATTGCTGCTCCATTTTGTTCTATCATCACTCGAGTGTTACCTCAAGAGCACTAACTCAAAGCTCTTGAGTTAGTCACCATCATCTAAAATTATATAGCTTTAGAGAACAAAATCATTCTGTTTATCAAAAAGAAGCCTTTCAAAAATTTTCAGGCAGAAAAAAGTAATCATGAAAGCACAGAGGTGAGAGATGGAAAAAGACCTTTTAAACATATTCTTGCACTCTATCACTGCAATGTTTTCCCCTACAGTCTTTTATTTTATCTTGTTTAAATCTCTTAAGGTTTCCTATTCAGTTTTCATTGGGAAACTATTTCAGTGTCAATCTGCACCTCAGGAAATTTCCTCCAATGTTCAGCTTATGGTTATATTACATAAAATGACAGATATAAAATGCTTTTTGGTAAGCAACTTACATATCTTATTTTCTTAATCTATTCAGACATTGCTGGAAGAAGTGGTTGAATGGGGACAAAAAAATATATTTATGAGCATACTTCCTAACACTGACTAAATTATGCCACATTTGTGTCTCTCTGTATACAGGTTTCCATAAAGATAGGGTTGATATTTTGTATTTTGATATTTGTGGTTGGAATCTGGAATATTAGTTGACAGAAAGAAGGCGCAGGGTATGAGACTGAGGAAACCAAGGCTCTGCAATGTGATACACTGAGTGTCATTTTCTGCAGAAATAGTTTTGTGAAGGAGTAGGCCAGACAGAAGAGGCTGATGCAGTAGGAGGCAAGCCCATATGTGTAGCCTACTACAGTGATGCTTCATGTGCATAAGGAAAAGGGTTATAAGGATAAGGAGGCAAATGAACAAAGCTGGGGGGGGAAAGGACATTTCACTGAAAAAACATTACCTTTGTATGCTCAAAAACCTAGAAAATTCAGAATGCCTTACAAATAATGTTTTAATCTTTCAATTTCTATCATTCATTTGCCACCTAATTTCTTAAGTGAAAGCTGCAGTTTTACATAAAACTTTGCCAATCAAAGCAGTTAACAAAACCTGAAGAATATCTAACTTAGA
Source organism: Drymodes brunneopygia (assembly GCA_013400955.1). Lineage (NCBI taxonomy): Eukaryota > Metazoa > Chordata > Aves > Passeriformes > Petroicidae > Drymodes > Drymodes brunneopygia. The sequence continues at coordinate 158,443 of VZTZ01023245.1, forward strand.
TAACAGGCCATGATGAATTAGCTGTGGATTTCACTTGACAGGTCAGTAAATGAAATCCATCTTGATGGCATATATGATCTGGTAAATTATTTTAAAAAACACCCAGAAGAATCATACTGGTTGTATTAAAACGTGCTGTAGTTCAGCGGTCCATTGTTTCTTGTGAGCAAACTACCCAGATCTCTGACAGATAACGCTGCGCACAATTCTAAAGTTATACACAATTTTCCATAAATATGCAAATTCTGGATAGATGTAATAAGTAACTACAAATGCTTGTATGTAGGATGCTGATGTAGGTTAATATTCGTGTTGTGTGCTGTTATTTCAGCATCATAGACCATGGCTCTTAGGAGCAGGTATGCAGCATAGTGCAAAGGAACCCGATCACAACTTTTTGCAGAAAAGATTTAAAGAGGAAAATGCCAAGATTTTTGTTCTGCTTTGCATTCTATTTTTAGGGTTTGTTTTGCTACAAGACAAAATGGACACCTGCTTTGGAAAAAGTCTTTGTGTAATTCTAGAGTGTAGGAATGGAACAGCTGTGTTGACTGTACCGAAAAAAGTAGGACGTCCAAGAAAATTTCACGAAGATTCATACTTTGCACTTGATTTGTTTTTTGAAACTCAGGTTTAGAAACTTTAAAGTTCAAATAACTTTTTTGCTAATAAAGCTGCCATGCAGTGCAATACTAGCAGCTATTAATGTTCAGGAATATTACTGTCCTTTGCATGTATTAAAAGTTAAGGAATTCATGCAAAAGATGCCAAATTTCCCATAAACTACATAAAAAGATGTTTACTTTCAAAGCAAGAAGAGAGTACAAATGGGAGTTGTGAGAAAATAAATCAGTGAGCCTTACAGGTCCATGTCTAATTGCCCATGCTGCTCTGTGACCAGTGGGTGAAGCGCAGCTGGTGAGAAGCGTAAAACAGATTTGTTACCAGTGGTCAGTCATTCAGACATCTAAGGCTGCCATAAATGCAGCAACTGCCTGTCCAGGTGACTCCCTGAAAACCTGACATTACTTGTAGACTACAGAGCACAAAGCTCATGTTGCTGCTGATCTCAAAAAATATTAGCAAAAGGAAACCTGAATTCAGAGTAATCTTGCATGCATCAAGCTTTAACATGTAGCGGCTGGGCTGTTATGGATTGCTCACTACCCTTTCTGCGGTGCTGAATTTGATGATTTGATGTGACATATTGGCAGATATTCTACTGTTCAACCAAGAACCTAATGTACCATTCAAATTTCTATTCAAATGAGGCTGAATTGGAAGGTGAAGATGTATTTCCATGGGAAAAAATGTTCTCCCCTAGTCTAACTACAGGCCAGAAACCATAGCTACAGTTGCCCAATGACAGAACTTTACACAGAAAAGTTCTAGATATTCTCACTAACTGACTGGAAAGAAAGAGATGAAGCAAAAGATATCAGTTACTGTAAATTTCCAGCTATTTCCCTAAAGATGAGCACATGTAGTATAAGACTCACAAGTACAATGAATGCTCTACATTCACATATTTTCCTATGGCTTTGTTGGTGTCAAGTATTTTATAAACAATTCACATAGGGAATTCCACACATGCACCAGACATCTGGTTCATCTGAAACTGGAGTGTTCTGAAAGTTGTATTCACCAGGAATTTTACATCAGTCAATTAACTTGCAACTGCTGTCTTAGTAAATGCTCTTAATAAAAGAGTGTGTGCATATTTTTCATCATGGACATTTTGGGTTTCTTTTTCAGGCTGAATGCAGTTTATATAATGAAATGTTTTGTTTTCATGAAAGTACACCTGACTGTAAGATTTTCCAAATACTCTTTCTAACAAAAACAAAACAAAACAAAGAAACCCACACCAACTCAATACTCCCCCTAAAAAAAAAAAAAAAAACAAAAAACACAGAAACACTTAAAAGCAAACATTTCAAGAAAAACAGACATATTTTGTATCACTTAATGTATGATTTTTTGGTCGATTTTGGAGAGACCTTTGACCACATTCTCTCCTTTGTCAAAAGAAAGTTTTCACCCTGAATTATTGAAGATTGAAAGCTGGGCTTCTCACATCACATATTATACCTCAAAAAATTTAATGATGGAACAAGTCATCCTTGGGTCTGACAAATCTCAGGTATAAATTGAAATAAATCATAACTTGGATATTTAAAGATCAAATAAAATGGAATATTCAATCACATATTTGTAGGTGTTTGGGTGATGGTATGAGAGGAGCACTTTCTTCCGTTTCCTGCCCACACACTTTTGTGTGTTCCTTCTGCATGAGAAGAGCTGGGACTGAATGCCCATCCCACACCTTCCTTGACCTCGCAGAGCTTTGGCTTCAGCTTCTTAATCTTTCTGCTGCAAGAGCAAAAGGTTCCCTGAGGAGCTGGAATTGAATAGCAGAAAATCTTCTTTGACCTTCAGTGTCTTAGGTCTCAGTAGATACTGTGCCTGTTTGTATGTTCTCCCTATATGGAGTAGGATCTGATGATTCAAATTAACTCTAATTATTTTACTATTATCATCATATAAATTGACAGAATACATTAGCAGAGGTCTGTGTTGCTAGTCATTGCTAGTCCTTAACCTCACTAGAGGAATTGTACCCATCTGAGCATTAATCCTGCTGCTTATCATGAACACAAATGTATTTTTACTTTTGTACCTCTACCCCTCTGCAAAGTAGTGTGAACAGATTTTCAAAATCTCAGTTATCTGTATAAATTAGAAAAGAAATATTACCACTGAATTTCTTCTGTAAGGATGTGTTGGCCTGCATGTTCAGAAGAGACTGTTCTTCCAGCCCCTCAAAGTAATCTTCTGTGCTCCTTATCATCTCTTGCAGAAAAGGAAAAATCTCATGTACCGAGCTGCCACACCAAGTTAGAGAATACCACAAGTTGGTAGATCAATTCTAGCAGATGCATATAACTTCTCAGATTAGTATTGTTCTCAGTTTCAAACTGAACACTGTACCTAAAAATGACTAACAAAGCAGCAAATGAAAATCGCTTGAAGCAGAAAATACTCTGTAGTGTGCTCTCTATTGCTTCTGAACTACACCAGGCAGCAGTCTCTCTTCTCTTACTGCACTCTATCTTTCATAATCCCCCTTAGATCAAGTTTTTAAAGGATATTGTGTGTTTAGAAGGAAGGCTTCTAAAATTTAATAAATGTTGCTGGGCTTTTTGTAAATCTAATATCATCTGTTATCTCTACTTCAAAGGGCAGAAAGAAGAGCTGCTGTTACCAGCTGGAATCTCTGACTTTTTAAAACGAAAAAGTAACTGAGCCCACATTCCTTATACAGGTCAGGGAAACGGGATACTATTGTAACTCTGGTTAAAAAACATCAGAGAGGGAACTGAAGAGGCACCAAGTGAATTTTTATTCCATTTTTTGTTAACTGTCAAAGTGATTTGTAACAATTCAGACAATGACAGTCTTCCTCATTAAACTAAGCACTGGACTCAGTCAAAAATACCCTGCCTTTACTATTATTCTTCATGCCATGGTCAGTGTTTTCCAAGTCAAAAGGTATAACTAAAACAAGGTTTGCAGAAAGAAGTAATGCCTTTTAGGAAGCCAACTGAAATGTTACAATACTTGCTCTTTCAAATCATTATAGTGACTGCAGCATTTCTATCACTACTGTGGTAGTGAGAGCTACCACACAAAAGATTTCTCCCAAATGAAGGTTATAATGACAGATAGATGACTGCTTTAGAAAGAGACATTTGAAGTGTTTTGTGCATATAATCTGACTTTCTGGACTGTATTAAAATATGGATATGAAAAACATGATTAAGTTTTGCTATTCAAAAGTTCTTTCCAGGTTCCTATTGCAGTATATACATTTGTACAGCCTTACTCATGTCCTTGTCCAGACAAAGCAATGTGCTGTACTGAACTGATAAAAACACCTCAGTAAATACATTTCCATGGGTTTTAGCAGAGTTTGGATTATAAACCACCTATAGTTCCCCTATTGAAGTCAGAGCTCCTGTGAAATGATCCTGTGATCATTCGTATTTTCAGAGAGTGAAAGGAGAATAGAGATAATGAGGATGAGTTACATTTCCACATTAATAATCAAAACATATCAAACCTCTTCTAAACTCTGTGGAGAAACAGGCACATCTGGAAGGCAGGTCCACAGACAGTGTCTAAGAATGCTAATAGATTCTCCCTCTCGAACTGTTTCTTTCTAGTCCCATTGGCAATTGGGGAGCATAGAAAACAAGTTCAAATATTTTAGAGGTTAATTTAAGTGAGAGAAATTCTAATCAAAGATACATCATCATATGTCTATCCTGCCTAATTATTTCTTTTAAAATCTAAATTTTATCATTATTTATATTTTTAAGCTATTTTTAAATGCATATCAGTCTCACATTGAAAAAACTTGTCCCACCTTTCAAGGCCCTGAAGTATATTTTTGAAATGTTCAGTCACCACTGAGAATTTCTCATTTTCAGCTTTTGACTTTTATTCTTTCTTTACACCTTTTCTTACTTTAAGAAGTAATTATTTTCCTGCAGTGCACATGAATTTCTACTAGAATACTTGACTTAGACTTTCAACTCTCTGCTCTATATTTAGGCTACCTAGAGAAAAGATAATGGAATCTGCCCAAAGAGAAGATATCAGCCCTTTGATTCTATTGAATGATGTGTTTGGCCTTTGGACTAAGAAGCTTGGACTGTGTTGATCCGGTTGCTCCTAAGAGGGGTTTGCCTCCAAATGTTGACCCCACACAACCTTTGTTAGCTTGTGAATTGACAAGATCGTAGTGCATGATTGTATGGTTCCTCTTAATTAATTTGCCAGTACATTTCCACAGTTTTGAGATAGAAAGTGATTTTTAGTGCTTTATTCATTTTCTAATATCTGTCCCTTGGCTGCAGTCCTGAAGTTAATGCTCACTAATAATGTGCTCTTTGTCTGCCCAGTTACCAGGGTCACCATTTTTCAAGAGGTCTCCAGAATGTAGAAATGATTCTTCAGACACTGCTTTTCTTTTTAACAGAGACCTTTTCTGTGTTCCTTTTTCCTTTATAGCCTACAGCTCAGATGTTTTGCTCTGCCAATTTTTTATTTGCTGCACAATCCAATTCTTCAGTCATTAGAGAGTGAACTTTGCATTTGATTGTTTTAATAGACAAAGTCACAGTAGAAACTGGCATAAATAATCCTAACCAGAGAGTAGTTTGATCTGATTTTAGTTTATACATAACCACCAAAATATTTCTTTTAAGTTTTCTTCTTTCAGTATGACATTACTGACAATTACAAAGAGATAAGCATGGGTATGGGCTTGTAAAGAAGAGAAGAAATTACAACTAAAACTGTTATCCAGAAGGAGGTGTTCTGGTTATCTCAATGGAGAAGAGAAATAAATAAATGTTTGTTTTCAGTAGAATATTGATTTTTTTCTTACTTTTTCAATTTAAAAAAGAACCAATAAAACTACAAAACCTAGAAAATATCTTTTTTTATCAAGGAACTGAAATATTCTAAAGTTTGCACATAGCTGGAAAATTAAAGGAGTGAGAGCATAAAAAGGAAACAGTTCTTTAGATTTCATGACCGGCCTTTGGGCTGTGTGATGGCAATCTGTGTGGTTTCATTCAACATTGACCATGATGGCAGAAAAAGAGCTTGAAGTGGGATCTGAAAAAACCCTAGTTATGGTAAAAAAATATTAGTTTCAATAGGGTGAGGAAGACTGTATTCCATTTGTAATGGAAGTGCTTTGCTTTTCAAATACAGTGGACATATTTAGCTTTCTAAAACAGCTTTCTTTCATCCACCAAACTATTCTGTTCACCTTTAAAAATAGAATATCCACAACGTTTTTTCTTAAATTCTCAATGTAGTGTATCAAAACTTATAAAATAATTATATATTTCCTTGGGCATGAGTTATGCCTGTCATTTGGTGGTGAACAGAACTTCACATCTTCAGACAATAATGAGAGGAAAAAGATATGAGGGCTCTGGAGTTCAGCATTACAACTTGATAAGAAAAAAGGATTTCCACATGGCAAGGACCTGAAGCCCTACTCACAGATTTCCTACTGGGATGTATTCAAAAGCCTTCAGAGTACTTCATGAACTTTAAATTTCGGCTGACCTACATCTCTGCATTAAATGCCCTTGATCTTTTAAAATCTTCCCATTCCCTTTTATTATAAAACCTCACTGATCTATCTATTGGACATATCCATCCTTTCCATAAAGTGCCATAATTTAAAATATGCACCAGTAGCCTGCTAAATTCATAGAATCACTGATTCAAAGATTTGTTTGGATGGAAGGGACCTTAAAGATCATCTTGTTCCATTCCACAGGCAGGGAGGGACACTTTCCACTAGACCAGGTTGTTCAAAACTCCATCCAACCTGGCCTTGAACACTTACAGGAATGGGACATCCACAAGTGATCCCCAAATTCCAGTGAAATCAAACATGCTTTAGAAAGAATTTAAGTCATTTTCTATAAATAAATGGGAGAAGCTTGTCTTAGGTAAACATGAAACTGAGTCGTGTTGAAGATTGCTTCAGGTACTTAGGTGTTTGGCAAGCACTATGAAATAATTTTAAATATTAATCCAGTTACATTATTGACATATTTTGCATTCCGTTCTTAGATAAAAATATACACAGGTATTCAGCCATTCAAGAGCTGGTAATCTGTTATTTCAAGTATGATATGATTTATCTACCTTTCTAAAAGTACTAAGAAAGCCTACTTCTTCACATTCTATATTTTCAAGAGAGTTTACGGTTTATGCAGGCTGGTCACAGTTGAGTATAATATATCTATGTGTCAGAAACTGGAACAGGCAGTAGACATTATAGATGAATTGCCAGGAAATTACCCCAGTGTGCTGACTTCCCAAATTCCTTCAAACGACTTAACAGGCTTGACATGGCAGCTCAGTGTTCAGTTTGCTTAGGGGACTTTAGGAGAATCAGTGGTTCCAATCCATTGCTAAGGTTGGAGTTTTTCACATTTACATAGCAATAAGGAGCTTAAGGAATCTGTAACTGGCAAAGAAAAAAGCATTTAAGGCAATGTTATTGCCAATAACAGTATTTAATCTCATGGTACAATTAAAATTAAAAGCCTTTATTTTTCTAAAAACACTAAATGGGCAGATGCTATTATTATTGCTGAATTGTTGATAAGCAGCAGCACCTTTGATCTGAACAGCTTTTGGATCATGGCAGCACTGGCAGTAGCAGACATGCTCATTTTTGATGAGACAATGAAGTGTGTAGGGGTGACAGGCTTTATGGCAAAAGGCATCACATATCTTCCACAAATCACTCATTTGTCTAGTTTGGGATGGTGTAATTCTGTGACCTATGAAATTAAAAGCAGAAACCCTGATTTTCTCTTTATATAGCTCCTTGCATCCTGCAGAATAGGAAATAGCTGTCAGGCTCTCATTGCTACATAAAATTACAGGCATTTTGCAGCCATAGCATCATTCTGCTGAGATTAAGGAATTCCCCTCAAATGTAACACACTGTGGTCTGGCTTCTTGGAACTTACACATGAGGCGTATACGATAAAATAAATTTTCTTGTTTATAATAAATTTGCCCTTGCTGCATTTTCTGCTACTATTTCACAGAACCATTATATTAGCAAAAAACTGAAAAAAATAAGGCTTGCCTAGATCTAGTGAGTGATGGGAAAATGGCCTCCAATGAGATTCTTCTAATAACAATTGCACTTAAGGTGTGTCAAACTGTTGTTAATGCTACAACTAAAATATTATACATGTTGTTAGAGCTTGGCTGATTTCCAAAACAACTACAATCTAAACATAAAAGACAACTGAACTAAAAATTACTGCAAAATTGTGCCACATTAGATAGACCAATAAAGATACCAGGAGGTAATTGTTTTGACTATACCAATGTCCCTTTTTTTACTATGATATAACTGTACAGCAATTAAGTTTTTCTTGTAAATGCATGGTGACTACAGCAGCAAAAAGACATCACTGCCATCTTCTGGTAACAGCTCATTCAGCTTGCCAGCATGTGGGTTTTCATTTATTTATTTCTCTTTTTATAGAACACTACACATGCAGTCAAGCTTTTTTTTTTGTTTTTTTACAAGAGCAGGGAAATGTAAGTATTGTGTTTTAGCATTCAGAATTTTTTTGATCAATAAGTTCATCCCATTCCAGAATTTCTGCACTGCTATATGACTCCTAGTGGCGAAACATTCTTGAGACTGCTCTTCCTTTGAGGATGAAGATGCCATAAGTCCAGAAATTTGCATGTCATAGCACAATCTTTTATTATACTTTCATCCCACAATGTGAGTTACCTGATGACTGAATGCATGGAAATAGAAATGCTATGTATCATGAAGATCAAGTTCAACTGAAAGTCAATGATGCTGATATGATCACCCTCATTTATATTTGCTGAGTGTCTAAACCTCTTAGGCAAGTTAGAGTTAAGAATTTGTCAGTGTGAAAAAACACTGCTTTCTGCTTCCTCCAGAACCTTTAGTGCCCCAGCTTTACCTCTGATAACTTAGTGGGTTATGTTTGTTGCTGATCATCAAACAGAAACAAAATAGCAGCAGTCTGTCTTGCTCAAGGAGATGCAGCTCAGTTTTTGACATGATCTTTACTCATCTTAGCTTCAAATATAATTGCTACTAATAAGTAATAATACTGCTATTAATAACTAATTCCAATCTTAATTGAGATGCATTCTCAATGTCTCCTCCTGGACATAGATAGCAAGTAATGCAATTGCTTTATAAAATGTAATAATCATTCCCCTAAGTATTTGTTTGGAAACCATTTATCATAACTTTGGAATTTCCCCAGGTAGTAATTTAAAATGTAAATGCTTTTCTTTTTTTTCTTTTTCTTCATTCTCTTAAATGTTACCATTGCTCAGTTTATGAAAAATTAATAAATACACACACACACGTTTTTGTGTATGAATGTAGACGTAGGACAGAAGAATATGGACTGCTTTTAAACAATGATTCAGGTATGTGAATTGCTGTGTCCTCACACAGCAGCAGTAGAGGATTTCAGGTCAATTCTTCCGTGCAAAGCTTTATTTACAGTCCTGAGACAGTCAGAGACTATGGAGATTCAATGGCAGATCCAGGTGGCACGAAGCTACTCAGTACTTTAACCACTCCAAAGTAAGCAGTGGAGATGAGAACTTGCTGGCCTTGCTGGATGTGCAGCAAAGGCAGCCAAAGGGGTTTCATTGATTTCTGAAGTTATCCTATTGGCAGGAATGATGAGTTACTCTCACAGCTCATGCGGCTCTTCAGCAGCCTTATTTTTGCTTTATTGCTTGCCACCCCATTAGAAACTGGACAAAATTTGGCCCAAAAGTGTCTCTGTAGGCAAAAAGTAACTTTTGTGTAGATGTTGCCATGATCAGCATGCCTTGAGGCTTGTTTCTGCAATAAGCAAGCATTTGGTCCAGAGGTCTGCTGACCACACAGTAGTCTTTTTTTCTGGCCCCAACTCAGCACACACAGAACAGGGTGAGCAAAAGTGGCAGATCCTGCCAAGCATCCCCTGCCTTTGCTGGCTTCCTCTTCATTGAGCCACAGCCCCACCCCCAGTATCTCTGCCTGACTGGTTTTTCAGAAGGGGAAATATATTTCCCTTGTACTTTCTCTGTATTGCAAGCCTAGCCTCGATTTGCAGTCTATATATTTAAGCATAAATCTTGCATTCAAGTCCTCACAGCCACTGTGAGAGTCATATCACTCTTGGAGATATTTCCCTTTCAAAGCAGCCAGCCTGTCCTCAGAAGAAGAGATCTGAGATAGTAAATTTTTCTAAATCATTTTTTATTGCAAGCAGAGCTGTTCTCCATAAATGCAGGAGCCAACCATGTTTAAACCCAGGGCTGGAGAGTGGGTTTTCACTGTCCATTCATGCCAGTGACAGATGCCTGGCAATCAGGAGCTGCTTGTCAGCTCCCAGACAGGAGGCATGGAAGATACACTTCTGTTAAAAGAGCAGAGAGGCTGTTGGTTAGCACAAGCTTTTATGATGAGCCTGGCACACATTTTCACCCAATGTCGCTCAAAACCTTTTTCACCGCAGCGCATCCCCCAGCTGTAAGCCAGCTGGTGATGTTGAGGGAGGAAAAACAGAGGTACAGAAAAATGCTTCTCCTGGTAAGCAACTTTGCAAAAATGTAGTTGTGACTCTGAAGAGCCCTCCTAAAGCACACATCTCTTTGCCTTACCCGCTGAATATTTTTCCATTTTATCAGTCCACTGCTGATTTGGCGGTTTGTGGTTTGTCAGTGTACAGTGACTTTCTGCACACTGATTTAAAAGCAAACTGAATAAAGAGATGTAAAGAAAGGATTACAGAACAGGCTTCATTTTGCAGTTCATCAGTCCAAGCTGGTTTTATATTTACTAATCACTACTTTCCAAAGCTTCCAGAAAACCACCGTGAAAACATGGGATACCATTCTTACAATTTACCCATTAGCAGTGGGTTTAAATCAAATCCAGCCCCCTCAATCAGCCCTTCAGAAGTACCTTGCTGCTAGTAGAAGGTTTCTGTGCTCAAGTGAGTGCTTTTGATAATATACCAAAACTTAAGTAAACTCAATTTTATTTATTTTTTAGATTCACTCCGATCCCAAATTTCACAATACAGTGCAGCACAATCTAATCAATAGTGGTGACATAGGGGGGAAAACTGTAGAATGGAAAAATCAGTGACAAAGTAACTAGACACAGATGTAGTACTGGAAGGTCCCTTATTCCTGGACTTTTTTCCTGGTTTAGTGTTCTTTATAAGAAATGAAATGAAATAAAATTGAGGATCAGCAGCAAATAGGAAACCATGCAATAGCCATCACACCATAATGTCATTTATGATAGTCCTTTCTCCACACTTATTTTGTAAGCTGTTTTATATCTTCATTCTGCCTAGAAGTTGACCTGAATTGTGGCACATTCCCAGGAGTTCCTTAAGAAATGCATTATCTATTTTTATCATATTAACCTCAGCAACTCATTAAAAAGCCATCTTCCTCCAGTGGTCTTCTCTTTACAACCAGTCCCAGTAGATTGGCAGCTGAAAGAGTGCATAGGAGTAGTAAAATTTCTGATTTTCTGAGTTATTAATCAATTAAAACAGCACTTGTACCAATGCAGTCTTGGTCTGCAGTTTTTCAGAAACTAAGATTGACTGGCAGTAGTGAAATTAATGTGGATTTGTAATGGCAAAAGTCAGCTTTTATTTGTACATTATTTGTATACTATGTTAGCTTTATTTCAAAGTTAACTATCAAATGCTGCTTTGTTTATAGCATTAAAGGTTCTATTGGTTTTACCCACAGTTTTCAGTGGGGAGATTCATAAAAATTGGCATATAAATTAACTATTGTAATATTCATATATGACATTTGCTTATAAAAGAATCATGAAGCAAGCATAATAAATCAATGTAGAGGTCTTGATGACTCTCCTGGTACCATATTATCACAGGCATTTTAAGATTGTTAGTGACTCTGAAACACTCTAAACTTCCTTTGTAACCCAGATCATTAGGTTATGTGAATGACTGTACCCCCAGTTTGGAATTTCTCTGCTTCTTTTCAGCTTTTTTCCTTTCCTGGTTAATTCATACTTAAGTCAGTGCTATACAGGACATGAAATAGAGCCCAGAGTGGCTGTCCTTCTGTATCACAGTCTAAAAAGACATTTATGAGATTATTCATATTGCAGCAGTTGTGAGAGTTTTTGATAAAGCTTAAAATATGCTCTAAATTCCTTCTGAGCTGAGTACCAATCCCCCCAGACCCTGGAAAGAAGAAGATAAAGATATTAGGAAGCCTTTGCGATGACAAGCATTTTTAGTAGCCTGCAGAGCTCCTTCTTCAGGTGGTAGTTTTTTTGTTCTATATATTTTAAAACCTAACAAAATTTGAGAAAGACTTTGTCTTGTATCTGCAAGCTAGTAGGATGGGAATTCTCAGGCACCAGCTGTGGTTTCCTGCTCCTGGGAACCATTGTTTGCTGGTGCTGGCAAGAATTGGAGGAGTCTGATAAAACCATAGCACTGGGTGTTTTTTTCTTCCCGTGAAATATTATTCCATGATTAATAGGATATTTTTCCTTTCAAGTGTGGAACGCCAGCACCTTTCCAAAGCCTGTTCAAATCTGGCATGTGTGATACAGTGCTGCTCTACACGTCTGGCTGTAAGAGACATGATGTCAGCTTTAGTAATACCTTCCAGCCATGTTATCTTGCTGCTTCTATACTCTACACCCAGACGTTTGGAATTCCGCATCAACCACTAAAACACAATGTTCAGATTGGAGACCCATTGATCATTTTAACAGCTTGAGTGGCCAGAAGTCACCCTTACTAATCATTACTGCCTTTAATCACTATCATTGCACTAATTACAGGCTGATATTCTCAAACTGCTCGAAAATGCTGAATGGTTGAAAGCGAAAATAATACAATACAAGCAAATTGGATTCTGAAATTGCTTCCTTATTCAGTAAGACCCACAAGAAGGTCTAAGAATGCCAATAAATTTATGCCACCCTAGAAATGTTTGCTGTTAAAAATAGAAATCACAAATAAAAAAAAGAGCCCCCACTTCTCTTCCACCATTTTTTTCCATAATTAAAAGCCTTCCGATTTTTTTTGAAATAGAGTATCTGGTAATGCTCCCTGTTACAGATATTCTCTTTTAAAATGCAGTTTAGCAATTCTGACATTTATATAAAAGACATACGGATTCCAAGACCCTCAGTGCATATACTTGCATTTTTTCAACTTTTACAAATGTTAGGCAGATTTAGGAAGTGGGAAGTGACTACTGTTTGTTGTGAACTGTATTCATAAATCTGCCTTGGATGGACCTAAAGTAGATATGAGTAAATGACTAATGGACCTGAATTATTGAACTGTTACTTGCAGTTCATAAATAACACACTTTTCCTTAAAGCTGCCTTTATTTTGTATTGTAAGCTGAGGATCTAAAAGCTGCTGCATCAAAGTGAGTCTGGACTAAGAAGCTTTTTCAGAAACTGCCGGAGCAGGAAATGTCATATATTAAAAAGCAAGCAACATTTCTATGCCACAAGAAATAGGCACATTCCTTTTGACATGTTTATCTCTAAAATATAGTTATATGAAATTTACTATGTCTCTTCCAGATTTGCCTCACAAGCCCACTGGACTGGACAAACAATTTCAAAGAGTATAACATGATAAGAATAGAAAATAATATTTCAATATATGCCCCTCTTTTGCCAGTGCTCATCTTCAAGAACTGATCAAATAACACATAAACCTCACAAAACTTTTTAAAGCTGGGTATTACATACAGGGAACATTTTCCCTGCAATTGAAATGCAGTAGCTGCTCCAGTAGGCACTTTTTTTATTTTTATTTCTTTAGGAAAGACATGGTATATGAAATATATTTGTAACTTGTTTCTTAATAACTTATTTCCTTCTCTAATAACTTAAACAGTTATGAAAAATTGTTGTAAGGCAGTATAGCTGTTTGTATATAACAATCCCTGTAATCTTTTATCCTGTTTAAGACTGCATAGAGCTTTGGATAATTGTTGTGTTTAGAGAAACCTTTTTCTTCCAGCCATGTTTGTTTCTAAACTGTTCTGCAAGTGGTAGCAAGGCTTATTTGTTGATGTTTATTATTTGAACTTTGATCAGTGGAAGAATTATTTTCAATTAGCTCTTATTCTAAAAGGTAAAAACAGTTCTTGCAATGGTGTCACTGATGCCTTTGCCAATTCTTTTTTAACTACTGTCTAACAATTTCTGCAAACTCTGAGCATTGCTAGCAATGAGCAAACAGTGCCTATGAGTGCTCTGTTAGAAACCAAATTTCAGGAATAATTTTGCAAGGGACAATTGTGTGAGCTTCATTCAAGAATTAGGCCACTGGACCATAACACAAGCATTTTTGAAAGACATGTTCAAAACTGAATCTACAGCTGGTCTCTACCACTATTTTCTCCCTTGCTTTTCCCTACACATTCCTCCATTCCAGATTTATTATCAACAAACTTCCTAAAGGTGATTATCTCAATTTAAAGGTGATGAAACTTGAAAAGTGTTCATGCATGTATATCCCATTCTCTTCATCCAGTACATTTTCTGGTTATATCAGATAAAGATATTTGTTATTTTTGGCATGGCTTGACATTGCCATTTTAAGGTTCGTGATTCTGTTACCTTCTACTGCTAACATGCACTTTTGTGAGGAAGCAACAAAATGTTTTCCATTTGGTTCATCTTCATCTTAGTTGCTAAGAAATAGAGATTTTAAAATTTGCCTGAAGATGTTTCTAAAAGTATATTTTGCTTCCATCTCTTTGTGGAGGTTTTGCTGAGGTCCCATTTACTGGTGGTTCTGACAGTAACTACCAAGAGTGAAATATCCATCATGGACATCTGTAAACATTTTAAGCTCTTTTGGGGTAGGATTCCCTCTGATTTAAGAGTCAAAGGAATATTGATATAGTGCTTATGAACTGTTTTATGGTTGAGCTGATGCAAGAAGTTCTGCATATGGATTCAAATTTACTTGGATGTTCCTCTCAGGATAAGAAAAAAATATTCTGACTATTTTATGATCTGCTCAGCATGTCAGCTTTAGGTCTTGAAAATTTTTACAGAATAGTGTTCTGTTAGAATATTAATTGAAAATTTTCTTTAAATCACTTTCCAGTGTGAGTCAATATTGCTGTCCTTTTGTGTCTGAGGAAAAGAGAAATTTTACACAATGTAACACTCCATTTCAAAATAATTTTTAAGAGGAAGATTTTCCTTTTCAATTCTGAACTTATTGTTATTATATCATATAAAAATTTTATTTAATAGGTACAATAAATTTTTCACTCTATTAGACAAATTTTAACTTATCTGACTATTTTTCCCATTTGAGTGAGAGTTTTGATGCTTGACACTATTTCCTCAGCTCATGATGAAACCTGCCTGTTTCATCCAAGCTTGGGAGAGCACCAAGCATGCAGGCTTGGACACAAGCCCTTTCTAAATATAAGTATATCTAAGCAGAGTAGTTGTACCCAGAGCCTGGAGGATTCCTGTTTGATTATTCCAATGCCTCTGCTCTGTCACCCATGAGATCAGGAACACATCAGAAGATCTTTTTGCATGTGATTACCCAGAAAAGATTAATCTGGATTTAGCACAGGAATCCAGGAAAAAAAAGATTGATTAATGATTACAGATATTCAGGATATAATGCAGTGAAAAGACATGTTCAAATTTGATATTAAGCATGTGATGCTGGTAAAGGCACTATTTGCTTAAATCTTGACTGTGATAAACTGCAGCAAAGTTTTCCATCTGAATCAGGCTATAATGAGTCAGAATTACAAAGAAAACTATTTTGGCATCATTCTTGATCAGAAGCAAAGTATGACAATTACTTTTTTACACTAAAATTTTTAAATTCTAATATTGGATAGCACAGCAGACACTTAATAGATAGGAGCTATAAACAAATAAAATCTATCAGAATAGCTCAGGCACAGGGATTTAGAATTAAAGAGCTAATCAAAGCCAGGATCTTCAGCACTGCACCAAACCCCAGTGACTCAGCTAACAGCTCTGAAAATCATGCATGGAGAAAACCTACCCTCCCACCCTGCAGAAAATAAAAATAAAACAGGACTCTTCTCTGATAATTACTCCAGTGTAGTGCCCAGATTTCAACTCCATGGACACCCCATTTGACACTGATACAAAGAAATTATTTATTTGGCTCCATGCTTCTGATTTCCCCTCACTGGCCTGCATTCATGACAATAAAATTGTCTGACAGTGTAGACATGATATAATTCAAGTTTTCTACCCAGTGTTTTTCCTGGGTGCCTTCCCTTTGCTGTCATCAGTACTCTGCCAGATCTGCAACAAAGACAAAAGTCAAAGCCTGCTACTCCTGCTTCTGGTTTTAAGTCAATTAAGAAATATTTTTTCCCCCTAGGAGCAAACTATTACAGAGGACATTTTCATTTTAAAATTTAAGTTAAAAAACCCAAACTCTCAGGAAATCTATTTCCTCTGCAATCTTTCTCACACACTCAGAGGTTCCTCAGAGGTTTGAAGTCTCTGTCCCTCAGGGAAGCACAGCAATGCTGCTGGGGAGGGAGGGTATTTGCAGGGAACAAATAGTTGGAGAAATGCTTGAAGGTGCTCAATTATTACTCATAGAAGAAAAATCTGTGCACAGAGGATCCTTTGTGATCAAGTAAATCAAATTAAGATATTTTGGCAAAATGAAATTTATGTTAACCTGTCCATGGTTCAGAGTTCGGCTTTTTATTTGTCCAGAAGAGCAGCAGTGTTTGCAAACATGGAGTTTTCATGACTCATTGCCTAAACTATGAAGTACTCTGTCTTCTTCTTAATAGCTTAAGCATATCCCAAACAATCCCCTTCAGTTTTGGTCAAAATTCAGAACATCACAGTTTAGTCTATACAATCTTAATATTCTACATTTTTATATTTTCTTCTGATATCTATACTCCTTCCAGGTTCCCTTTCACTGTTTAAATTATTGGCCTGTTTTTCTGAAATGAATAACGCAGGAACCTGAGTGAGAAGAAAAACAAATTTTTTAGAGCCTTTGTGCATGTTTCTTTTTTAAAGTTTCCTGTTGGCTTAGGCACATTGTGTTCCTCTGTATCACATCCTTTTAGAGCCATATGTGGAAGCAATAAAGTGTATCCTTGCCTTCAAAAATACGGAGCATTTGTTTAGCCAACTGACTAAGGAAAATACTATGAACCCATTAACAAATATGGTTTTATGTGGTCAATTAATCATAGACAGCAGGCTGCAGAGCATAGCTCAGGAAATATTAGTCAGCACAGGCAATGGGGAGCTGTCAGTTACTGATCCCAGGATTTCTTGCCAGGGGAAGGCAGACAGCACGTTAGCAACAAAACACACCAAGTCTGCCAGCACTTTCCATTAAGATCAGATTTCCAACCCTAGAAATGCTTGCAGATATTGGTGATGATAGCTGATGAAATTCAAAAGGAGAGTTTTCTTCCTTAAACCAAAGACATGTCCATTAAAGTCACAGCCTGTTTCCTCTCCATATTACCTCAGAATGCCTCAGTCAAAAATGAAGTTTTCATGGCTCTGCAAATGTAGAACATGCACTGAAGAAACCTGCCTTACACGACTGCGAAGTGCACATGCCCTGAATACTTCACAACCAAAACACTGGAAGATAATACCTTTTTCCTTCTTGTTAATAAAGAAAGGATTTATGTTTTCCTGTCAGATGCTGTCCTGCATAAGTTATGCCTGAGGATGATTGCATTATCAGGCTACCAGATTTGCCTGTCCCATTGAGAGAGAGAAAGTTTAAGAGGAAATCAAGACAAGTAATAGCCCAATTACGCTGTAGAAGAAATACTTAGAAGGAAGTGGCCTTTTTTAGACTTGGATGAAATTCACAGAAACAGCATCTGATTTTAAAATTCTATTATTTTTACAGGTAAAATTAGAAAGAATTCCATTAACATTTGAAAATTATTGTGTTTTGTTATGCCTGCTATTTTGGGAGCTGAGGTTTATGAGTTTTGAAAGATTTGCAAATATTTGTGATTTTTTTCAGTCTTCTCAACCTCTAAAATTTGGCAAAACTCAGATTTCTTTTTTTTAGGTACCTTATTAATAGCTTGTGTAAGACTGGCAATTCTCAATCTCTGATCTCAACCAACAGTTACATCACAGTAGGAATTGTCCATGTGTTGTAACTACAGCTCCTTACACCACTGCTTTGATCCCCACCTCCTGGCATGGGCATTCCTTCTGTGCCACATCCCCTCAGAGGGCTGACAAGCTGTACAAAGCCACTGCCTGTAAAACCTCAGCTTTATTTGCTTCAGAAGCTGGAATTCGTTGATGGGTCAATTTGGGAAGAGAAATCTGGGACCCACAGTCAAGTCATGAAAGTATAAACCCCAGGGATTAGCTACTGTGCTTGTAAATCTCTATGTGAAGATGTGCACATTATTAAGTCTACAATTCAACTTGATATATAAATGTGATTAATCAGACTAAATAGAGAAGTCTATAAAGTAGCTTGCCTCCACTGTCAACGGAGATCTAGTCAATATAATCAGTGGAGTATAAGACACAGTTCATCTCATTTTAAAGATGCTGTCTAAAATTTGCCAAATTAATTAGCCCTTAACTGCGCATTATATTTTCTTCTGTTGAAAAAAAGGCAGACAGCCCAAAAATGGAAAACCAAAGTTCAAACAGAATAACCATAAAATACAAAAAAGGATTTAATCTGGCACCTTTAAAGTATTCTCATCATTGATAGGCATTAACAGTTAATAGTGCAATTACAAGCACTTTTTAATTGTAGTTAATGCTTTGTTTTTAATTCCCATCTTTCTCTGCCTCAATGACTGTAGGCAGCTTTACTGAAGCATGTCAGAGAAGTGGAATTTCATTCTCTATCCTTCACACAGGACTCAAAGCTATAATTAAATCCAAAGAATGCCATGAGGAAATAGATCATTCTGTGTCCGGGATTGTATTCAGAAGATTTGTGGTGAATGTAAAAAAGGTCACAGAGGTAGAGCTGCCCAAGAGCAAGAGATCATCTTTCTTGAACTGAACCAGGAAGGCCTTATGGAAACAAAAGCTTCATATATATACATCTTTATGTTTTATATCTTCTAAGACTTACAGTTTCTCCAAACTCAGCTGAGGAGAGCAACAAATTGTCTTTCTGTTATTTTAAGAAAACCTTGCTATTTTTCATTACAGATTGCTTTAAGTGTAGCAACACTGCTGGGTCTGAACAATGATGCATATTCCATGATATATGGAGGTTTTTTGGATGACCTTGTCTATTCAGCTGCCACGCTTGCTCAGCTGCTGCCCTGTCACTAAAAAGGACTGTCACTGGTTCCATTATAAAGTGCAGATAGTGTAATAGAAACACACACCAGTAACTCTTCTACAATGATTTTAAAAGATCTCATCTCTAGAATTATTTTACACTACATATGAAATTTTACAGATCATTAGTCCAGAATGTGAGGTAGTTGTTTGACAAAATGAATGAAAAAGTCTAGAATTATTTCATGTAGAAAAGTGTAGTCTGCACATGTGTCATAATTATTTTCTCTAGAAATTCACAAACACTATTGTATCTGCAGAGTTGCACTGTGTAATTAAAGACTCTGTATGTGGTACGGTGGGGACATCAGTGCTATGCAGCCTAAAAGCTCTGAATTGGCTCTTGAAATATAATAAATATATGACAGATGAAAGAGTTCTGCAAAAACAGAAAGCTGCTCAAACCCCTGCTGTTGCCAAAACACAGCCAGTTTCTTACCAAGGAATTTCATCTTGTGTGAAACTGCACAATGTCCTTATACTGGATAAGGGAAATAGAGGTTATCTTTACAGCTATGAAAATCAACACTGAATTTCCAAATATTTACAGATAGAATAAGTATCAATTTATTTCATTAGAAGCCTTGTTGTATATATAATATAAATTTCTATTACGAGAAAGCAAGAGGTCATTTATGGCTTCTAAATTTACATACTGTGGTCCAGCACATTGAGCTCAGTCCTAAATACATGTAACTTATGGATGTCAATCCAACTACTCTGTCTGACATCATATAAAGTCCTGGGTTTTTATTTACTTGTCTTTCCAAAGTAAATGAAAGATGTAATTTTTTTCCCATTCCTCCCTTCTCCCCAACAGTACACAGACAGGAGCTAACTAGGTTTGAGTAGTGAGAACTGCTCCCCCCATTTACCAAGAGTAAAGTATTCCCTTTGTCTTCAAAGGTGTATAAAAGCCAATTTTTAGTTCAAGAGGAGGATGTGAACTTCTCTTTAACATTAAAAAGCCATGAGAAATTAAGAGTGCCTTTGAGAAAAAAAAATCATTTAAACACTATCTAAAAATAAAATTATTTTATTTCATCTTCTTTTGCTTTCACTTTCAGTACATTATTGAGGTTTTCATTACCAAAATACTGAGGCAGTAGCAGAAATATTTTCCTTTATGGTTTAAAATACCTGTTGAACCATAGCAGGATATTTAAGAAATAGCACACAATTATAAGCAGCTTTCATTAAACAAAAAACCACAGTGAATCTGCACTCTGGCAGTGATTTCTAGGAATGAAGAGCATGTGTATGTTTGTGTTTTCTGAATAGGACACTTATTAAGATTTTAATTTGCTGTCAAGAACAACTTACCATATCAAGATGAATCTTTTATGATTCATTTACAAAGTGTGGCTGAGGCAACTGACATTAATTTAATCTGTGATTGTGAACATTAGTATTCATAAAGAATCAGAAGCACAAATAGAACCATTTAGTCTTTCTTTTCTTCCGAAGCGATGGGTTTATGTTGTGAAGATCACATTGAGTTGTAGACTTTTAAATAAACGTTGAAATAGAAATACTGAACTGAAATAGTAATACTTGGAAAGATTTAGTTCTGCTCCTTAGAGATAGACTTGAGTGAAATACTGTAAAAAATATATACAAGTTTAATATTTACTCCCATAAAGCAGTGTTTAACCTCCACAGTCCTTGTCATTTCTCATTTAGCCCAGGACTTAAATTTTGGGGGAGTTCTAAACTTGATTTAGAATGAATTGGGAAAGGGATGAGAAATAGTTAACATAAAGTAAACTTTCATTTTTTATGTGTCCCATATTCTCCAGAACATAAAAACAAGACCAACCACATTTTGCCAAATCAATAGTACATAAAAAACCCCTATGTTTCATAAAAACAAGACAGCACCATTACATAATACACATGAAACTACAAGATGTTTAGTGCCAAATTGGTCACAAGATCATAGCTAACTCGAATCTGAAAATAAAATGTATGAGTTAGGCTTCCCAAACAACTTTTCCCTGAATTGGAATGCAAAGAGAGAAAGTACATTATCAACCAAAATACCACCTTCATTTCCTATCCACAGGGCTTGGAACTCGAGCTGCCTCTGTATGCCAGAGATTTTGGTGGTGGGGGGAGAATAAAATGCTCTGCCTGTGCATCTGCTCAGCACAAAACCTGACAGTGCAGTGGCTGCACCACTGTGAACCACAACATTGTCCCAAAAGTGCTGAGGCTGGCCTGTCAGAGGGAACATGCAGGGACAGATGTTCTTGTTGATTATGTGATTTGCACATTAATGTAACACCTGTGAACTTAAGATTTCTCCTGATTCCCACAAGTGTGATTGGGAAAAACTGTCAGCAATGGAACTAGTCGAGGAAACAGTATTCAAAAAAGAAAATTGCACAGAGTACCTACTGAGGACTTTCCCCAAAGACTTTGGTTTCTTACAGGTCTTCAAGTAACAGACTAATGCCAGTTAAATATGACTTCAGGTGCCAGCAAATAAGAGATGTAACCATTTAAGCTGCAGAAGAAGCGGAAATCCAAGGAATGACTAGAACCCAGATAGTTTATAGATTTCAAGAAACACATTCAATGATATAATGATTTAATCATTTCACATCTGATCACTTTTATTCCAGTACCAATTTTGCATTTCAGTCCAGACAACTTTCAGCAACTGCATGTTTATTTTTAAGTTCTGGCTCAAAAAATAGTAGAATGATTTTGAAATTAAGCTGCCTGGGAATACAAATATTGAGAGTTGCTGGCTGTGTAAAGACAGCCAATTAAGTAAACTACTGATTCTTTAATTTTCATAGACGTAGCCATAGGACACTAAAAATAGCTTGGAGACAGAAGTTGGTAGAGGAGAGAGTGAAGAAGTTTCTAAGCTGAAAAGTGAAATACATGTACTTATTTAAGAGAAACTAATTTAATTGTCTTGGCGTACTGAAATAACTAAGAATATAATTGTTGTATTTGTACTCTTTCAAAGGGAATAATAGAATGAATCTATACATTAATGGGTAAGCAGATTAATTCCATTAGAAAATATTTCACAGCTAAATTAAGTGGACCTAATTTTATCCACATTACATACATTAGTCCTAGAGTACAAAAAAAGATTCTACCTTTTACAGTTCACAGTATATAGTGAGATCTCTTTTCCCCCTATATTTGTTCTAATACTCCTTATATATATTGCTACTTCAGCTAAAATTCACAAAGTAAGAGATCTGTCTTTAAAGAAAATGAGCCTACTTAATTCTTGTGTTCCTTCCATATGTCAATACATGAAATTGTATATTATAACAATATTGGGAATTATCAGGAACTTATGGCTCAAACTTTTCATTAAATAGAACATTCGGTGAATTACTGAATTAATTCCTGCTTACAGCGAGCAATAGGAGAAGAAAGCAATCCCTTTCAGGATGAATGCTTTCACCTAAAGGGTTGCCAAGTATCTGAATGGGCTACTCAGGGAAGTGTGGAGTCGCCATCCCTAGCAGTGCTCAAGAAACAACTTGACGTGGCACTTAGTGCTGTGGTTTAGTTGATGCGGTGGTGTTAGGTCAGAGATTGGGCTTGGTGATCTAGGAGGTCTTTTCCTGTCGCCCTGGTTTTACAGGGCCTCATAAGTCGTAACACTGTAGCTGTAGTTTCCCATGCTTGTTCTGTAAACATGGTCCTTGTTTTCCTTAACCAACCAGGATTGTTTTGCACTTGTGGAATTGTTTTTCATTCCTTTCCCTGGGGTGGAGAAAGATAATTGACCATGTCTTTGTCCTGTAAACCTTCAAGGGTGTTGACCCCTTTCACCAATCTTTGACTGTCCTTAGAAACCTATAAAAATAGGTAAATAAAGAAGGGCAGGGCTTTTGGTCGGTCCTGCCTGGTGAAACCACTGCTGCTCTGTGACCCGCGTGTTTCTTCTGTTGCTAACTAACCAACATTTTCCAACCTAAATGATTCTATGATTCTCTTAATCTATGATTCTATGATTCCGTGATTCTATGATCTTGATTTTACAGCGCTTTTTTTTAAGCAATGGCTTTTCCTAAATACATCACCACCAAAAGGGGGATTTGCATTAGCATTTTGAAGTTAACATTTAACAGCTGCACAAAGATGAACCACCCAGCCCTTTCTTTGCCTTCCTTTCATCTGTTTCAGTTAGCAAACTTCCACAGGACTTGCATGTCTAGAAAGAAGGCCAGTAGTGCCCTGCCGTCACACACTGGCAGGATTTATTGGTGAGAGTAGAAAAAGTCTAGAGTTAAAACCAGCAGTCACCTTCATGTATTTAAAGGCTTACATCCCCTTTTTGAGGATCAACATCCAGACTGCATTTAAATTAACACTGAAATATCTTCTTGAACTGGGACCAAAGCAGCCTGAATAGTAAGATAACAAAAATGTGTGTGGTTTTGTGCTGCATAACAGCACTAGGGGACTTCAAACCACCACATGATAATGGTAGATTCCTTAAAAAGAATGAAGTAATGCAGTTAGTCAATCTAAGGTTGATCTAAATTTTAGGTTGGGTTTTGAGGTGTAGACTGGTATTTTTATTTTATTTGGAAACACTTTAGCTAAAATAAATTACCCAGTCATAAGCACTGTCAACGGATTGGAAATTCTAGCCTGAAGCTAATCTGTCAGAAATTACAACAATGCCTCTGTTATGTGAGGAGGGAGTGAAATCTGACTCACAAATATCTTCAAAAATCTTTCCATTAATGTCTCTACTATTTCTGATGGAACAGTAATTGAATTTTGAACCTCAGAAACATCTGCCGAGAGTTCTGGTTTTAGAGTATTGCACATAAATGGGAAAGTGACACTGGAAAGCCCAAAACAGTTGGATGCATTCATCTGAAGCCTTTTTTCTATCATCCTTATTGCAATGTTCTCCATAAATATTATTCAGGGAAAACTGCTTAGTACAGTGTTCTTCCATTAGTCTAAATTCATCAATATGTGTGCTTCCTTTTCATCTGGGACCAAAGCATTCTCTATCATTCCCAACTTAATATTCCACACCTCACACAAATCTTCACTAAGCTCCAAAAAGCTGACATTGTTAAGTAAATTCCTATAAAAAACCAAACCAAACCCCCCCCAAAAAAAACCCCAACAAAAACCCCAACTAACAATAGCATAAATATTAACATAGATAAATATGATCTCATAACTTCACAGAGGCTGTGCCACAGAACACAAGATTTCAAAAGAGTACTGTACCAGTAAAGGGATATCATTTTCAATTCTTTTGTTATTTTATGTTACACAGCTGACAGTGACTGGAAATATAGGAAAAAAGCCACAGTGTTGACATGTTGAATTGACTGCATAGTTATCAAAAAATAAAGCTTTTTCTCAAGCACACCAGCTACCTTTGATTTTCCATTGCTGCAGCAACGTTGCTATGCAGTCAGAGGGGAGGGGTGAGCTATGATGTGGTGACCTCAGTGGTTCCTTTCTGACACTTTGTGTTCCAAATTTCTCTAGCATACAGACCAAATTTCTCTAAATACAGACCAAAAAATATTCTCCGTAATTTTTGCTTTTCTCCAGGCATGTTCCATACCCTTTTACCAAAGCATAAATAAGTTTCCTCTTGAAAAAAAAATTAAAAATTAAAATGTAGTATTCCCCTTGGCCATTTTGCCTTTACATAATTTTTAGTCTAGACATATTCTATTAATGACTGCTTACTTTGGGCCATGTTATGATGCTCCAGTTCAATAATACTTTACATCAAGAGTGAAATGTTGACACCTTTCTGAAGTTTTGGCAGCTTACTTCACTTTTTCAAGGGAATCAAGGGGGCAATACAAATATACCATTGTATGAGGGCAGAGGATCTGGATAAGCTTTTCCGATACAGTTTAGAGGTCCAGACACTTGTAATCCTGACCCACTAAAAGAATCCTCACTCATGTTGGTTTTGTGACATTTACAGAAAAGGGCGCAAACCTGAGGAACCAAAGTCTATGGTAGATTATTTAAATAAATCCAGTGTAATTCCAGGCAGTTTGTAATTTGGTAATTAACTCCTTTAGGGAGCACTGTAACTTTCAAAGAATGAAAATGAAATTCTCATCTCATGATGGAAAAATCTCAATCCACACGGACAACACAGAATCTCATATTCCATATTTGCTTCAGATAATAAAGGTTCTGAATATTATTAACTTCTCCATCCTGTCACTGAAGGATCATCTTATTATGGTGGAGAATTGTTGCCACCTACTGCATCAATGTGCAGCATTTCCAGAAGAATTTTGCACCCTGAGTCAGTTCAGATCTGTCTGGGCTCACAGGTTACCTTGTACACAATAAAAGCCATGACTGTAATACAAATGTTGCCACAAGTCTAAGTTCTAAATTTTATTCAGGTCTGGGTGATAGAGAATTATACATTCACATGTGTTCAGGTTGTAAACTTTCTGCACCTACCAGTTTTTGTTAGCTATGTTTGGTTTTTTTCAGAACGTTGCTCATTTCTCTATTACCTTCCAGACAACCTGCAGTTTTTATGATTTTGTCTGACAGCTTTGATCTTTATATCTAAGACCCCTAGGTTAGCTGAAGTCTCAAGCCCATAGTTTGCATACATTAATTCTTATAAATTTTTACACCTTACTTTACTAATTTTTACATTACTAATTTTTGCATCAGTCTAAAGGTGAGGTTTGTCCTGAATATTGCATGTGTTCAACTGTTTAAAGGACAATTGATTTGAATATCTGTATTGTGTCACTTAGATTTCTAGCTAATCTTTGGAATTCAATTCCTTAGGCCATGCAATCCTGTAATTTTGTCCTTGCTGATAAGGAATTCTTTGGGTAGGTTGCTTACATGTCAAGAGTGATGCTTCAGATTTTACCTTCAGGTTTCTGTAAACGTCCACACTGAGAACAGTAATACTACATGGAGTCAAATAGGTTTATTTCTCCTTTTACAAATTTGTACCCTGAATTTCAGCATGAGAGCTACAAGTGCGTTCCACGTCAGGGTGGGAAAGTGGCCAAAAAACGTTTCAGGGTCATTAAAATTCTACAAAACCTCCCTTTTGTACAAAGAGAAGTGCAATTTCAGGTGTATATTCATGCACCAGGTACCCTGTCAGCTCTGCAGAGGAGCACCAAGGCTCAGAAGGCTCTGGCTGCACTAGAATTGTCACCAGCATTATTTTGGGCAGACACTGGCAAAAGCAGTACTGCACAGCCAGACTCATGCTGAGCAGGACGTGGGGAAGCATGCCAGATCTGCTCATAAAACAAATGGAAATAGTATTTTAATGGAATGACGGAGGCAGAAAAAATAAATACTTCTCAGAAAGGAAAAATTAGGAGGAACTGTTGTAAAATTTTAAAACACTCAAAGTTAAGTTCAAAGATGGAGATGTGAAACTGGAAGTGGAAATAAACTGAAAAGAGAGCTATCATCTTTTTCCACACAAATTCCAGGATCGTGTGACACAGCACTGAAGACATATGGGTGTAATAAGGAAACATGATGTAACTGGGGATAACCGAAAGTTGGCCATATTAGGAAACTAGCTGGATTATATAAATACTCCATGGCCATTAAGTTTATAGAAAGGATAGTTTATATAATGGGAAATATTTATAGACTTAGACCTCCTGGTTATGTAGAAAGAACCAGATGGAAAGTATTGCAAATGTCAGCTATACCTGGCCCTTACACAAAGCAGTGTAAAATTTTGTACCAGTCCAAAATATCTCCAGGCTCAAAGTACAAAACCATAGTTTCAAAGAATGCTGAGAAATTGTGCCCTGATAGTATGGTTTATTTTTAGCATGATATTTTCATTCTGTTTGTCAGTTTATACTTTTATCTGGTAGCTCATTTTATTTTCTCTGAAAAGTGTAGGATTTTTTATGATAATATATCGTCTTACTTCCTACTGTAAAGTGCCTGGGCTAACCATCTTAATTTCATAAACACATACAGCCAAAGGATGGTTTGAGTTGGAGGAAATCCTTAGGGTCTGTAGAATTATCCCTTGAACTTCTGCTCATTGAGAATTAAAATCTTATCCCTTAGGGGTTGAATGTAAGGATTCAGGAGTGAGATAGGGTGAAGTAGGTTAATTGCTGCAGCTTTGCATGTAAGTCTGGGTTTCCTAGACTGTAGCTTTGCTATTCAAAGCAGATCTGCTTTATCAAGATAATATTCTCAATAAATGCATGGAAGTGTTTAAAAAAAATGTAGATGTGGTGCTTAGAGACATGGTTTAGTGGTGGGCTTTGCAGTGTTAATTTCATGGCTGGATTCAATGATCTTAGACTTCTTTTCCAACTTAAATGATTTTTTAACTTTATGACTCAGTGTGGCTTAGATGTCTATCCAAGGTCTTAATGAAACCTAAACCCTCAAATGGATCGAGAATATAATTTGACCACAATTCAACAATCATTCAGATGTCTACAGAATTCCCATAAGTAACTCACCTGTCATATAAGCCTTAACCCAGGGCAGGTTTCTTTTCCAACAAGCATGCACTTACATGTGCAAGTCTCACTGAAGTCAGTAGATATTGACCTTCCTGTTGTGATTGCCAAGAACTCCTCAGACATCAACTAATGTGCTTTGTTAACTATGGTATTAATGTTAACATTACAACAGGTTTTAAAGTAAATGAGTTTAGTGGCACAGAGATAAGGAAAAACCTTGCACCTTTATCATCTCTAGACTGATATTGCACTAGTAACCTGCTATTGTGGCTGCTATTCAATGATATATGTATAAAAAATAGTCAGTTTCAATTCCTTTCCTAG
This sequence comes from Drymodes brunneopygia, assembly GCA_013400955.1. NCBI lineage: Eukaryota > Metazoa > Chordata > Aves > Passeriformes > Petroicidae > Drymodes > Drymodes brunneopygia. The sequence goes on from VZTZ01023245.1 coordinate 186,241, forward strand.
AGGATTCACAGCAAAAAATACTAAAAGTTCTTCTTACTCTTTTCAAAAGAAGCAGCACACAGGGCAAAATCAGATTCTAGTGTTACAGTGATATTCTCCAGTTCATGACCTTAAGGACTTTACCTCTAAACTTAGAAATAAACTCCACAGATTTGAAAATGTTGGAGATATTCTATTACCTAAGGAGAAAAGTTGGAAATGGTGTTTTCAGAGAAAACTAGGCAAAAGAATTAATTAGCCAGCTTTTGGTAATATTGGTAATCTTATTTATATTGACACAAAAGCTTATGATCAAATGAGATACACAGCTACTTCTTCCTTGTTCTAGAACATCTGCTGCAATTCAGATGCTTGGGGTTTTTCATCAGCAAGTATAACTCTATAAATTATATTTAATTTCCTGACAGTTGAAAGCAACTAGAGGGGCTTTTCAAATTAGAGCAGCACCATTGCCACTAAAAACTTTCTGAGTTCTAGACACTTTAGAAAAACATAAGACAGAAGACACAAGTTATTCAGGAGTTAGGATCACTGGTAAATATGGAAAATAATGCCATATATTGACATCAGTCATAAGTTTTCTGAAATATTCTAGGGTAGAGAAACTGCTAGGATAAGGGGTAGAAACAGCATCTCAAGAAGATTTTCTTCAGAAGAATATTTGAATGAACTCACTGTATAAAACTAAAAAGGAACAGTTTCTCATAAATAAAGCTAGGAGCTTTGCTTTTTATGTTTTAGGATTCCTGTCCTAGAATTTAAAATATAAGGCATTCACTGAGAGGAAATTTAGAGAAAATCCTTCAAAAGGCATCTCTGTGAAAGGAATTGCATACTTTTTTATTCTTATTTATAAAGACTATTGCCATTAGTTCAGATTGGGGTGAACATGTTCCCATAAATTTAGGAGGGGGGCTTTACAGTTAATTTCCCACTGGCATAACTCTAGCAACAAGATAGAATCAATCTCAATCACATTTGAGATTGTGCCACCACAGGGCATTTAAGTAGGCCAGCATATGGTTAACATTTGTCTGCATTAATAAAATATCCACAAAACCTTCCAAAATTTCATGGACCGTCAGTCACATCAAACTTAGCTAAAGCTTTCATGACAAATTTATAGTGTGGGACAAATGAGTTGTAAATTGTACATGTTTTGAGTAGTCTTGTAAAAATGAGAAACAGAAATGAAAGTTTCAGTGATTGCATGCCAAACTCTGAACCAGCTCCTGAGAACCAAATGGGCAAATTCCATCCAAGGCCTTTGGTGGCATTAGCTGAAAGGAACATATTATATTAGAGATAGCTGTGAGTGTTGAAGGCTACAACCAAAGAAAAGATAAGGTGAAGAAATCCTAGTTTCCTAGTAGGAAATTAGTCTTTGAATCCAAGTGTATGGGGAAACAAGCAATTCAAACCTCTCAGAAAATGACAGTCTTGCTACGAGCATCTGGCTCTAAAGCCAAGAGAATGTGGCCTTCCTGTAAAAATCTTATTTACACCCACAGCCATCCTGTCATTCTTAGGTGCTTTTGAGACATTTTAAAAGTAATGGAATTAGCATGATCCAAAGAAAATAATCTCCACCCTTTCTTCATAACAAGTACAGCTAATTTTTCTGCGCGTGTGAGCTATATTTGTTAACATCTCTGCTCTTAACAAAAAAAACTCCAACAGTTCTACCCACAGTATCTTTAACCTGAAAAATGTAAAGAGGCACATTCAAGGTGTTTCCTGCTGTCAGATACTCTGTTACTTTGCAGGAAAGGATGGACACAATAGCACCTGAAAATAAGAAGTCACACAAAGCAAATGTAACCACCAGGCACGGCAGGGCAAGCAGAGCCCTCAGTTCTCAAAGTAGCTCTTACTCATAAATTGCCATTGCCAAATGTCTGCACACTCCTCGGGTTTCTGGCTGTGGTCAGTAGAAATGTGGATAATTCAGGGATAAAATCAGTATTGTTTGGCTCAATACTTTGAAGCATTTGATTCCAAAGTGCTAAAACATATCTCCCAAGGCAGAAATAGATACATCAATTCAAATAAGATTTACAGTGTAGGTCAGTTGGAGACAGAACGGGTCAAAATCAGATGCCAAGATTAGTTCATTTTGAGAATAAAAAAGCTGTTACATTCCTTCAACCAAATCTTTCCACAAAAAGTGTCAGCCCTCACTACAAAATGAAAAAAAGGAGGAACCAAAAGAAAATCCACACAAGAAAATGAAATGTACTGTCGGCACAGGCAGCTAGGAGAAGGCATAATTAAAAGAATACTACTGAGGGCTCATTTGAGGATCTGTAAGGAAGAAATGTATTTCACCTGAAGACTTTTCTTTACAGTTTGAATAATAAAATTTTGGACTCAAATACATCAATGACACCAGGATCTAAGAAAGAAATTGAAGAGACTTTAATATATTTAAGCAACTGTTGCATTTCACATCAAAACTGGATTTTTCTATTTTATTTTTTCTTTTAGGTTTTCCCAGTGCAATTGATTTGGATATATTGCATACACAGAATACAATCACAGATGGAAAAGAAACATCTTAATTCTATTCTTCCATATTCTCTGTTTCATTTAATATTATTATTATTAGCATAAATAATAGTCTAAAAGTACACTTGTGAGGCTAGCAGAAACCAGTTCAGATTTCATTGGACTCAGTGGTAAAATGTCTAACCTTCAGGACTTTATCTTAAACAACAGTGAATGTGAAAGTGTGAGGGGATGGAAGAAAGGAGGAATTAAAGTGAAAGAACAATAACTGTATGTTGTTGGGGGGTTTTAAATGGGTTTTAGAAAAACAACATTTATTTAAACAAATGTCAGTAGAGGCAGAATGCCATTGTGGCACTGAGGAAAACAGGATTAAAAACAATAAACATCTCACTGGGTTTGGTTCAGCATGTATTTTCATTCTTGTCAACCAAACTTAAATAAGGGAACTTGATAAGGAAGCATTTGTGACATATTTATTTTACATGAGAGACAATGTTTTGAAATAATATATGTGAAGTGCATTAGACATGTTAGTGTGGGGTTTCTACCAAGCATAGCTGCAGTGGAAGGAAAACAAACAAACAAACAAGTGTCTACAAGTATTCAGAGACAGTGTTAGCAGCTAGAAAGGGGGATTTTGGGAATAAACATTGGTGTGAAAAAGTGAATTCCATCCTTTTATTTGTATTTGTTACGACCATAACAATATATCAAGGAACAGGGGGAACAAAAATTTGCAAAAAATTATGGTAAGACCTAGTAAATGTTTCATGTGCATGTATGTGGGGGAGGAGATTTCTAACACAAAAGCAAAATGAAAAAATATCTTCTCAAACTGGAGTACCCATCCTAGCCTGAAATTAAGTTTGCTGTGTGTTCAGATGACTGAAGAGAAAATAAGTGGTGTTCTTATTCGAAGACTATAAAGGCAAAGAGAGCACTCAGTCCTCACCAGTCTATATTTGCTGCTGGAGCTGTTTTATTTCTTCATAGTATTCTATAGGCTTTTGTAATTTAATTTCTCAATTTTTCTGCACCTCTTATTTGCATGATGCATAAGGAAATATATCAGGTTTATGTTCTTTAGTTCTTGCCCCACTTCCCCTCCTTTTCAAGTCCAGCTTTTCTTTTCTTTTTTTTTTTCCCCATTTATAAAATATTCATTTTCCTGGCAGTCCAAACTCAGTAAGAACTGAGGGTAGCATTTGCTGTAGCATTTGGTATCTTTTTTTAGTATTTGGATGCAACAGGTAACTTTATAAAAAGAGAGCACGAATGTGACACACATTTAGTAAGCACAGCTGCGATGAAAAAATGGCTACATTGTTTGCATGACGGGCACTCAAAAAATCTCCATGGATGTCTTAATAGGGACATGAAGAGGGACACAAAAGGTCCAGTCAAGTAACCTGTCTCTTAGCACATCCTGTAAAAGGACACCTAGAGATTACTGGGGCAGAAGAGGAAGGACTGCTGACATTTCCCTTAAGCTATTTAGTTTCTATATAAATATCCACACATGACAAAGAACATAAGGCAAAAGACATTACTACTTTTCACTTTAGCTCCCTGCATCAGGTCTCACTTATGCAAAGCTGATAAGCTAAGAAAAGGTACTCCCATCTCATCGTTTCTACATTAATCCTAGTTAAATTCCTGTCCTTTGTCATCAGTGATTACTGAGTCTGTGTTTCTGCATTCAGAATAATTATAAACTTTCTTACACGCTAAGTGCTAATTTTCTTTAGCTGAAGCAGTTCAGAGCAGTCATTGCTTCCCAGTGGAATTTCTGCTTCTGAGGAATATGCCAAATTAAAGATAAACCTTGACTGCAGTTTTCTATGTTTGTGCTGTCTAATAAATAACTCAGTGGCTATGCACCTGCCCTGTCAAAAATTGTGCGTTGGAACTCCCTAAGGAAAAATCTTCCTGAATATTTCAGCATCTTGATGTAGAACTACCCTTATCTGTCCCACACTATTCCTCTACTGAATAACCCAAGGGATACTACAGTCTGCCACACTGGTGGTGTGACTGTTCTGAAACGTGCTCTGCTGGGCTGAGAAATCTGTCAGCAGAAGCACCCTGGAAGGAGAGTCCTGTGCTAAATGATTCATTACAGTGGAGTCAGTTAGTTGGTGTGAGCTTCTAAAATAAAATTGCTACAAAATCCTCCTCCCAGCAGACTGGAGAGTGTGCATCAAGTCATACTTTACAAAAACAAAGAAACACTGTCCTGATGCCCACACAAATGTAGTCTAGTCCATTCTAGCTGAGTTTCCTCTTCAAAATCTGAAACACTTTAAGATAAATTAGTATGTTTGGATTTCTTTGGGTTTTTCTCCTTTTTTCAGGCTCCAAGCAAATTGGTTCTAAGACTTTATCTCATTCCCTGCTTTCTGTCATGTGTAGAAAGTCATCACCCAGATATGGACAAGCAAATGGACCTTTGATTCTTGTTCCTTGGTGCATTGTCCACAGCTGAAAATCAGAACTGAGCTGGTTTTATCTCTAAGTGAACGCTGTCGGGCTCTGGAAGCTTCACAGACTGGGTATTTCAGTGGAAGTCAGGCTTTATAGACTGCACTGCTGATTCACTAAGACTTGTGATCTGTTCTAGCTTTCAGCACTGGATTCAAAGAAATGTCTCTGCAGCAAAAGCCAAGAGAAGGAGATACAGAATTCCAAGCTTACTGAACAGATTATTTCTATCAGAGATCTCTTCTTTCTCCAGAGCTCTTATATTTGGCAAAAAGAAAAATCAATTGACTCCAAATAATTAAAAAGAAAAAGTATACTTCTTTTCATTTAAATCAATCCATCTGAATCAAATGCCTTCTAATCACTGCTCCTCCTTTTTTTTTTTTTTTTTCCTATTTTGTAGGCATCACAGCCAAGAATCTGAAGCACAAGATAACTATCTTGTGCATTGCCATCAAACATATGACCATTCCCAATGTATATTTGATTGCAAAATTAAGAACTAAAGAAGTCTGGAGAAGGGAAATGTTAAGGTTCAGCCAAGATATCTGAACACAACTGATACAGCAGCAGGTGAAAACTGGTAACAGCCTCATCTGTGGAGACTGCTGGCAAAATGACCTAGAACTGAGACTCACAACCAGGTAACAGAGGATTCAAATGTTATCAACATCTGCACATTCTTAGCTCAAATGTGGAGTTACAGGCAATCAAATGTTACCCACACGCTCTGCAAAGCTCCTGGTCTTTGATTCTTCAGCTACATCCTGATTGCTTGAGAAGTGTTTCAAAAATAACAAATAGAAAAAGATTAGCATAGCTCAGTGTAATGAATATGGGAAAAAGATGGGTTTGCTGCCATTGAAGTTGGAGGAGTTTTGCCCGCTGGGAATGTGTTAGGTAAACAGAAGAGGAGAAATAAAGCTGAAAAGAGTCTCCCATCAGTATTCTGCATCTGTGGGAGATGTGTGCATTGTGACAGCCAACAGTAATGGAATGTGATCACTGACGTGCCACGGGAATAATGAATTCTGTCACTTCCCTTGTTGTGCAAGTGCCACAGCTCATTTCTATTCCCTCTGCATTCAGGGGGTATATACCCACAATCAGTACACAACAAGAAAAATAATGAATTTGTGCCTCATGTGGCCAGACCAGAGGTTGTGTTTGCATCCTGAGAACTTGATTATACAAACGAATTCCATATATTAAAGAAATCTTTGTGTTTATACAGTGATAAAGAATATTATTTGGAGCTTAGTTAATACACTCCTGAAATTTGGGGGTTTTTCCTTAAAATCATAGTCAATTTTCATTTATGTTTGATTGAGAATTTATGTCAAAATATTTCTCAAGTTACTTTATATAATCATTGAAATATGAAATATATGTGCAGATATATCAGGACAGAAATGTGTCTGTAATCTACTGTATTTTGGAAGGAACTTATTTAATGAATAGAACTCACAACCCAACATTATGACCTATTTATTTAACATCAAATTTATGCTATGAAAAATTTAATTCAGCTGGATTTCAAGTAGAAGTAACATACTTTTCTAAAGAGCCACAAGAGGGAGTAAAGAGTTACCTTGAGAAAATTAAAGTTTGTAAAAATGTAATTCCCTGTATGAGCATGCATCCAGCATGCAGTGAGCAGCAAAGGTACCACAGACAGAAGCGGAAGATGACTCCAGGAACTGCCAGTGCTACCTGGCTTTAGAACATCTCTCAGTGCTCTAAGGGCACTTGCAACACTGAGACATATTAATTATTCAGTTGTTTTTTCCTCTGTATTCTATTTTTATAGTGAGAGAACCAGCACAACTCGACACAGATGTTTTTCATTCAAGTTTAGCAACAACTTTTAAAGACATCTTTATTGTCTGTCTGTGTAAGGTCACATTTTGTGTGCTTGTACATGGAAAAGCTTTGGTTTTGTCTGCACTGAAACATCATCACAACGCAACCTATACAACAAATTTTTCTGCTGAAAATCAGCATTTTTCTGTGGGTGTTGGAATGGCTGTGGCTTCTGGTGTGCAGTCATGAGAAGGTGTTCTCTAGTACTTCTGCTCTGAATTCCCACCAATGCTCTGAATTCCCTCTTCACCCAATGTCCTGATCTCAGCCAGGGATGGGGAATATAGATTTATTGTCCAATGCAAATCCACTTTGGTCAAATTTACCTTTAATGTAAGATATGAATGAAAAGGTAACTGAAAACGTTAAATGTTTATGAAGTGTCTATTAGGTAATTCATTTCCATTTCAAATTTATTTTCTTTCCATTTATTATTTGACACATAGTATAATTAAGCTTGAGGGATGGTTTCAGTCTTGGTGCAGTCCTGAACGCAATTTGGCTTTTCTGTGCATTTGCTTTAGCACTAAAAGAGTTTTTCTGCCTTTGTTCACAACCGCATCTGAACTCAGTTTTTCCACGATAGTTAGGAAAATAGGTTAAACTGTTTCCCTGGTGGAACTGCTAAATCTCAACGGATGAAACAGCTGTTCTTAGAGCAATTGTTACTCCTAGATCAGCACCTCTCAAGTCCTGATGACATTTCTGCAGGCTATGTAATATTTTTTTTCTGCTGACTCTGTCTGGGAGCCCAGCTGTGAACGTGTGAGAGAAAGCAATGCTATTTTGTTTCCACTTCCTCCTCATCAACAAGCAAGAGCTGTGTCAGACCCCACTGGTATGCTGCAGTCTGGGAAGGAAATCAAATTTTCAGCACCAAGGTTTCCTAAGGTGATTATGCAAAGCTTGGCTAAGACTACTCAGGAAAGGGGGAAAAAAAAATGTATCACTGTGTAGAAGCAGCAGATGATTATCATTAATTGAATGCATGTATTTGGCAACAAGGAAAGATAGTACATACTGTGCTCTGACATACCAGATGGCTTCCCAGAGAGACTCCTCTGAACATACTAATACGTTGGGAACACCAGACTAAGCAAACACAGAAACATTTTCTTGAGATTTATTGAAAGCTAACTATCCTCACATTAAATTTCTCAGCTCTCAAAACTTGCACGCTCTGTCGAGCCCTAAAATGCTTTTTTAGCATGTGTCTTTGCTGAAGGTGTCCTATCCCTTCAGCCTGGAGCATTAAGGCTACCTGCTAGTGAGAAGGGGCTGGAAATCAGCCCAGGAAAGAAGGAGGTAGATTTCACCAGTGAACGTGCTTAAACTGTGGCCAATTCAGTACAAAGAGTGTCACCTAAGCAACAGGTTCATTAGGCACACTTGTTTTTTTTTCTAAGATGAGTAACATGGCCCTATCTTAGCAAAAAAAGGGACCTGGATTAGTTTTCTCCAACACAAAATGTCTTTCTTTGGGAAGTATTAACAGGTCACAGGGTAACAAGGTAGTTCACAGAGAGGCTTGAGTGCTAGAAGAGGTGACAAAGACCTCTGATTTCTCCTCAACATGCAAACAGTGTGCTCAAATGAGAAAAATGGTGACTAATGGGGAGGGCTTCTGTTTTTCTCTCTGTCCTGCAAAGATAGTCTTGGCTTACAGCTTGGGACCATTGCACTGTAGCTCACTCATCACGTCCATCATCTGAGATTAAAAAGGAATCAGATTCGTGAGTCTCAGACTAGAACCACTCCTAGTCAGTGGGCAAACCTGAAGATGCTGCTGTGAGAGTTAATGAACTCTCTCGGAGAAGCTCTTGAAACTCTTAGAGGAATTCCTCTCAAGAGAGACATAAATTTTTACAAGCCTGTCTTGATAAAGCCTGAGGGTAGGCTGCCTCTTTTACATTTTGTTTCTCACCTATAAAATGTTCAATATTTTTCTTTATCCAAATTGCTTTAATTGGTAGAGAGGAAATAATCTGAAGTGACAAACTGCATATTTAATGCATCCAAGCTCAGTCAATTCTGCTGTTCCTCAGACATCTACATCTACCTCTACATCTGCATCTACATCTACATCTGCATCTACATCTGCATGTCAATGCTAAAGTTTTGGGCCTTACCCCTCTATGGATAACTCTGCATTTACAGAGGACAGGTTGGCTTTCAAAACCCATTCCCTATTCTTTGTGCCTTAATTCTAAAGTACTAAAAATTGTTGTGGAAGAGAGGACTACCCAGGGAAGAGTTCAGAAGACTCTTACATTAGATATTTAAAAGTTTACATCTAATGTGTGCCAGATTTTTCAGAAATATCCCCAGGTGTAACTTTGCATCACTCTCTCAATTTGACTATAGCAGAACTATAAGCTTTAGAGCTTCAGCTCTATTATTATGTAAGAATGTTTTGGAAATATAGGATTGTCCACTCTAAATCCAAGATCAATGGACTTATAAAATCATGGAATCATAAAATTATTTAATTGGAAGGAACCTTTTAAAAGCCCTCTAGTCCAATTCAGATTGTAAAAAAGATTTTTTTTTTCATATGATCAGTTAGAAAATAATGACTTTAAATAACTTGTGAAAATCATAGTTCTAGGGTTTGCCATGCAGGCAATCAGGTTAGACTAAGTTGAAATTGTGCATATTGCACCATTTTTGCAGACAATCTACCTACACATTTCCTGTTCTGAAACTGGAAATAAAGTTAGGAAAAACTGAATGCATGTTTTGAATAAAAAGAAATTTAATTCCAAGACAAGCACTGTAAAATAGTTCATTTTACTTTTGTTTGTATTGGTTTTCCTATTGATATTTGCTAGTACTCTAAGTGGAAATGACTGAAATAATTCTGATGTAGTTTTTCACTCAATCAGTGCCTGCAGATTTGAATGTAGTGCTTGGAGCACTGTCTTTTAAAAACATGCTATTTATTTCTAGTTCTGTGCTGTATATCTGATATAAAATCACAGACTTCTGGGATTCATCACAAGCTTTTGTTCTGTATTAATAGTATCTAAAATGGATGGAGAGATAGGAGTAGAGAAGGAATTTTAGGAAATTTCCTACATAAAAGTCTTTAAGAGACATAAAAAGGGCCTAATATGCTCAGCACTACCTCGTCCTTAGTTTATTTTCACAGAGGACATGTTAAGACATGGGGAGTGTTATGAATTCTGGTGGTTTTTTAACAAGTGCAAGAGATTGCATAGAAGTGTATTAAGTTAAGGCCTTTTGCTGTTATCAGTCTGAGAGATTGCAAGTACAGTAAAGAGAAGCATAATTTGAGTGCTTTTAGAAATAAGGCTAGGTTGATATGATTAATGCCAAATATTCCTTGCAAACAATTCCATTAGAGACTTTGGTTCTCTGTGAGAAAAGAAATAAAAATGTACAGCCTGATCCAAAAGCAAAATTATTTCTCGTTGAAGCTGAAATGAGAGAAACGCTGTCAGGTGCACAGGAGAAGGGAACAAATCTCAAAACCTCATGAGCTAAGAAAAATTCTAGTTGCCAAATTTTGCTCAGTCTCTGTCTTCATCTTCTATAGGATGTGAAGGATCTTTTTGTCACTTATGTTTGATAAGTAAACTAACTTCTAACTTTAATTCTAAGCCAGCCTTATGAAGAAAAATAGCCCCTAATTTTTATGTTGCCTGCTTACTTCTGTGTGGCACGATACAGAACTACTATATCAAAGTACTTAAAACTCTGCCAAGATAGTTACAACCCAACTGTTACAGGGAATTAACCACATTGATTAGGGAATTATTCTTTCTCAGAAAATAGCACAGGAAACAGCTCTATAAACTGCCAACAGTGCTCAGTGTTTATTGAAACATTACCAGCGTAATCCCTCTGAATCAGCAGCTGTGACCGTGCCCAAATGCTGAGGGGAAAAAGCAGTGATAATCCACGACTGTGAAGGACTGCTCATCCCTTAACCTTTGGGTTTCAGAGAGGCTTGATCATAACAGGCCATAAATATGCATCTTGCTCCCTGCCACTGGCTCCTGGGCACAAGGTTTAATCCTGTGCACCTCACATTGCAGGGAGAAGTAGGCAAGAATCTGCTGTATGCACGATACATTTATTTGCTCTAGCTTTGCTGAATCTTAAATGCTGCTGGAGAAACGTTTGTGCTCTGCAAGTGCAAAAGGTGACCAACAGACATTTGTCCACAAAACCTGTTCAGGAGGTACCCAGTGTAAGCAGGGGCTGTTCTGCTTCTATCACTGTTTGCCTTTGCATAGGAGGAAAGTTTTAACTCAGCTGATCTCTGCTAGATTCCTCTTGCTCTTAAAGTCACTTAATAGCTCTCATGCAATAAGGAATATTTTCTGAGAAAAATAGTCACAGTAATAGTGGGGGGAAAAAAATACTGTTTAGTAAATCCTCCACCTTAATTTAGAATCTGGGGGATAATGGTGACAAACAAAATTTTTTGGTGGCAGTAAAACAGTGGTTGTGTATATTAAGTGTTGCAAAAAAAGAAAAAAAGGGAAAGTCCTATTTGCCATTAATAATTGATCCAATCACTTGTCAGAATCGCATGTCCTCTTTAGCCATTTCTAAAAACCCAGCTTTTGTATCTTGAGCCTATTTCTTTACAGTACATAAGAGCATAGTATCTGAAATGCACTATTTCACAGGGACTGTGTGACGTTACCTGCAGAGAAAAGCAGTTTTCTTAACAGAACTCAAGATGCGTTCATAAAGTGGAATCAAGCGTTGTGCTAAACACACAGACACAAAATTTAAAAAAAAAAAAAAAAAATTAAAAAAAAAACACAAAACGGTGACGGGGATAAGAAATGCCAGGCTCGGTACCGTGCGGGGCCACCAGATGGCGCCAAACTCCCGCCGATAGCGCCAGGCGCGCGACAAGCGGCGTGACGTCATCTGCCGGAGCGCTGACGTCAGCACGAAACACTCCTCTCTCACATCGTTTACCTTTTTCTTCTCTTTGCGTTTCTCCTGGTTCATATCGATGACGCTCAGCTGTTTTGAAGTAGTCAAACTGCAATAAATTCTTTGTTGATATGTTTTGGTATGGATTATCAGGTAAGTAAATTTATGGTACACATTAAGCTAAAGCACCCAACTAAATATAAACTAGAAGGAAAATGCTTACAACTAAAAGTCACTTCTTGGAAATGGTAGTTTCTTTCGCCCTGGCTAATACAGAAGAAATTATTTGTGACTAAAAGTAACTCTGATTTTCTCCACATTTTTGTTTGCTGAACCTTTTGATGCAGTTTGGTATGCCACTCTTCAAGGGCCATCCTGGTTCTGCCTCTCATAGAAACCTTTAGTCATTTTGGAGGATGATTTGAAAGGAAAAATTCATGTGGTATCAAAGAACAATGGGGTAGCTCCTCCCAGGGTTAATGACCAGCAGTTAAGAAGAAAACCCACACAAGTGCTTTAGGCCAGGTGTGTGAGGACACTCCCACTGTGGATCACAATGTGGAGGCCCCACTTCCTTTCCTGTGACCCAGCAAAAAGTGCCAAGAATGGAAAAAAGTTCAAGATAAATGAAACAAAATGGCTTCACAAGGTGAGACAGATCTGCCACACTGACAGCATCCCATAAATCTGCATGTCCTGCTCTGGTGCTTATGGATAGACTCAGACAAACAGGAAGAGAAGCAAGTACTCCTCCACTGCAGCTGTGCTTGGTTTTGATATCAGGCAAAGGAGCTATGAGAGATTTAAAAGCAGAGTATTAGACTTATTTTTCCTCTTAGAAGTAGTATGAACTAATTTTTAATGCTAAAATGTTATATGTTGCTATTTTCCTAAGGAAAAATCTGATTCATCTCCAAAAGGGCAGATCTTCCTATCAAAAGAATCCAGTGAGAATACTGATTCTTGCACCGGGAATTAAGATGTATTTTATTGAAAATATAAAATGACAACATAATGACAATTCCAGCTTTTCTAATTCCCCAGCAGAAAAGAGGCAGATTAACTGTCTCCAGAGCTGACTGATTTTTTTTATATATTTCCCCCCACCTCTCTCCCAGGAGACATGGTTGATTGTTCAGCTCGTCCTGTTGACTGAAAGAAAATCCCCTCTGATTTTTATTCCTGGAGAAAGCTCAGAGGAACAACTACCTGAATGCTAAAGCACTTTGCCAAGTGGTTGGTGTTTCGCTTCCAAACCAGCTACAATCACCAGCTTCAAATCTCATAAGCATCTCCTGGGTTAGCAGCAGAATGCAACATAGCCACAACCAAGTAGAAATTTCAATAATTCTGTGCAAAAAAAAAAGGACTTTTCAAAACATCTTTTCCAGCTGACTGAAAACAGTAGATGTAAATAGGATGTGGTTTACTCCAATCATTTTGAAAATTATTTTGGCAGGCCTATTGTTTCCTTCATACCTTTTCAATGGGCTGGTACTAAATTACTTCAAAGAGGTTGCATTTAGTGCTGTTTAGTGCAGTTCAGAGTTCAGGGGGATCTCAGGCTTGACATTGGCGTCAGGAATAGAGAGAAAGCTCAGAATTTTGCCCCTCTCTCCCCATCCACAGGTCTGTGCTCCAATCTCTTGCCTGGTTTGTCCCTGCATTGCTGCTTATCTTAGACACCTTTCTTCTCTGTAACAACTGCTTCTGTGATAACAAAACACAGCAAAAGTGCAGACAAAGAATTGCCACCTACATCTTGACTGCAGTACACAAGTAAGGAAATAACCCTTAGCTGAGGTACATGGATTCGAAATGGGAACCTTTGTGTTTGCTGATACAAAGGCTTAGCAGCATCCAGACCCCTTGTGGGACTGCAGCAGGAGCAGCTGTAGATTCTTTGCCTTGCCTGTTTAATTAATATCTCCCTGCCTCTGGTTCATTTGCACAGCAGCAAAGCTTTAAAATAAGTGTGTTGCTGCTTTAGTATTTAGTGAAGGCTGAAATCCATTTTCTATTCACCTTGACTTTTGGGTACCACATACATTTAGTTATATAAAAATTTGAACCTCCTTCCAAAACAGCTTCTTAAAAAGATTTATACTACTATTTTGAGATTCCTGGGCTGAGAGGATGCATAGGATATGTCTGTATTTTTTCCTGTCCCTTAATCTGTTAATAAAACACTTGGGCACACTCTGTCAATATTGTATTGAGACATTTGGGGACTCACAGCCAGCTGCTTGTTGGCTGGATCAATATCAAAGGCAAATCTGGAGCAAGGCAGACTTTGGAGGGCCAGAGAAGACTGTAATATAGAAAGAACCAAATACAGAGAAATGAGACCATGGAACTGTAGAGCTTTCTTTCAATTAGTCATGTTGAACCACTGAAACATATTTTTTCCTAACTCTACATACTTTAGTTTTTTCCCTTTCAACAGGACAGTGTAGCCAAATTAAATAGAAATTACCATACTTATTAAATGGCAATTAGGGTTTGTTTGCTGCATTGCATTTCTTCCAGATTAATTTACTATTGCTATATTGGTGAACAGTTAAACCATTTGATATGGTTGAATGTGCACATTAATATAATTTAAAGAGCATAATGATTACCCATTTTATTACTTCTGTATTGTAATGCTGAATTAATTTATGCCAGTTATAGTTGATTATTATGGTTATTAACATCAGTAAGTGCTCTTTAACGATCAGTCAAGATCCAACACTAACTACCTTGTTAGAGCTAAATTAAATGCTGGAGACACTCTGCTCACTCTGTAACCCTATCCAGTTTCACTGCCGTTTTCTTTCCTTTACCTAGTAACCTCAGAAGCTGGATTAACTGCAGCAATTATATGCCTCATTAGCAATAAACAATACTAGCTGGCTGCTGGTGGCTATTGTGCCACAGGTGCACGTAGCCATTACAGCTGTCTCAGCAGACAGAGGGGGATACAGCAAAGCCTCTCCTCTTTGGAGTGTCTAATCTCCAGGAAATAGAAGATGTTTTAGCCTGCTAATGACAAGGAATGAGGGACAACGTTGACATGCCCCATAAAGCTGCAGAACAAGGCAAATTAAGAAAAAATATGGCTGCTGCCTCTCTATGATTAACTAAAGAACCATGATTTATACTTTTTAAAATTTCTACATGAACAAACTGCAATGCCCACATTTAATGTAAAATGTGTAGAAACTATATTTTCAATGTTCTTTACTTTTACCTACATTAAATAACTTCATGTGAATAAACAAATACTTCCAGCTACATAAGAACAATTCAACTGTTTTTTAAATGAAAGTTTATTTTTAAATAGAAAATCAAAGGTGGTGTCAGAACTTTAAAACCATCCTGAATCTTGCAAAAATTTCCTTCATTTCAGGAAGGGGTAGATGTGCTCTGGTCCCTTCTCCAAGTCTTTGTTTCCTTCATTTTCCTCATTGAATTCCTAATGTGAAATAAAAATAAAGCCTGAGAAAACACAGGTAAAGGATTTTGCTGTAAGATCTTTTGAATATGGTGCTGCAATGGGAGGTGCTGTGGAGACAATTGCAGGGCAAAGACAGTCCAGGTGATCCCATGGATTCCTGACACCTTGGTAAGGCAAACCAAGAATCTGCTGTCTATTCAAGACCCTTGAAGCAAACAATTCCTTTGCAACTAGAGAAAGACTCCAGTGCCTGCAAAAAGAGACTGGATTCTTTACTAGTCCAAACTCTAAATAAACTTTCTTAGCTGGAGATGCTGAATAAGGATATAGCACTTGGGGGAACCCTTGCCATTTGTTTATAAAAGAGACCATTGGAGAAAATGTAATATACACTGTGTTTCATAGAGCCTGACTAATTGGAGCTTCATTTGGGGTTATGTGTGGTTGAAACTTCCCACAGTGTTTGCATGTTTGATTGGTGCAATATAAAGGTTTTAAGCAGTCTCTTCATATCTGTAACCCAGGTCTCACTATGCACTTTACCTGTGTCTGTAGCTTTTTCTGTGTCTGCCCACCTTTAAAGAGGCACATAGACATGTCCCTGCCAGGAGTTGCTGATAACACACAGATGGCACTGGAGGAAGGTGGGCAAAAGGGCACAGAGCAGTGGCAGAGAAATCAGATTGTAACCACACTACCATTTCAGCTGGATCTCACATTGAAATTATAGGTACAGGCACCTTCTGAGCCTGGCTCAGCTAAATAAGCTTGTAAATTCAAATCCTTTTCTTTTTCCTTTTCTTTTTTTTTTTTGTCAGTTAAAGAGGAAAAGCTGTAGATTTTTAGGGCAAGGAGTGAACACTAGTGCAATGTACTGAGGACAAGAATGGTTTCTTTGGTGATATCCTCTTTTCCCAGCCTCCCTGTCTAGGATCACACACCCGGAGCACGCCCCTGGGATGGCTGGAGAATGAGTCCAGATACTCCTTTCCCCTTCAGCCTGAAATCCAATAACTCCATGCACCAATGTGTTGCCAGAAAAATAAGGGAAAAAAATACACAGAAAGCAGCTGCAGGGAAGTAATCACCATCTCCAAACTAGAGCAAGAGAAAGTCTAATCTCATCCCAAATAAAAATTGCTTTATGAACTGCTGTCAAACCCCTAAGTAACAGGGGCTACAGTGTAATTGGGTTTGACAAGGGGAGCAGCATATGCCAAAATTAATCAGGATGCTAGGCTGTGTAAAAGAGAATGGCCTAGAAGGTCCAAAGAAATCTTACACTAATTAGAAGCAAGAATATCTGTTGATCCCTGTATATAGTATGGAGGCAATTCCTGTGTGGGATAAGAGAACCCTAGAAACCATGTCTAACCTTGCAAGGAGGAAGATGTGAAAGGATTCACTACTGTTCTTTATAGCAATGGTGTGCAGGGTGCCTGAGCCGTTGGGCAGAAATGCTTCAAAAGCTGGAAATATGGTTTGGTAAGAAACAGCAAAATACAAGTTAAATTCTTACAAGGAAAAGTGTAGAGCAAAACACCAAGGCCAACAAAAAGAAAATAGTAAACATACTTATTAAATACAGAAACTCAGTTTTATGAATTCTTCAAGCCAGAAGTAGGAAATTGGATAATGAGAGAAGAAACCAAGGAGGAGGGGGAAAAATGTTATATGGAAAATACACTGACACCATGTTTTCATGACAGGATGTGGAGTGGGTTTTATTTAAGGTGATAAAGATGGTCAAGGGGAAAACATTCCTGTTTTATGAATTTCGTTAGGGAGAAGTCATGGAAGGTTTGAGACTTAGAGTTTGGATGTACCACCTCCTGCCACTACAAGCACAGAGGAACCTTTCACTCTGTGTGCAGCTTCCAGACTCAGACCTGTCAAAACTGGCAGGTCCACAGGCAGTAGATTTTATGAGACTCATTTTTGGATGTATCTTGGACTCTCAGTAGATCTGCACGTACATGACAAGCCTCCTGTATTGCAGACAGCCTGGACCGTGCAAGGCAGAACAGCTTTGTCCTTGGTGTGCAGGAGAGATTTTGTTCACACCATGGTCTTTTGTCTGGGATTTTTGGGCTGCTAGCCATCCTGAAATCTAGCAGTCTACCATCAAGACTCAGAAAACTGGCAAATGTGAATCATTTTTCCTTTTCTTCTGTGAGAGTTTTTCTCACAACTCTGTTAAAACACAGCACTCCTTGCTGGCCTCTGAACATCTGGTCTCAGCTGGAGCAGAGGGGGCACCAGACTGCTACAACAGGGCATTTAAATGAGGTGTATATTCCCTTTTGGAGAAAGTGTGCTGGCAGCTGTTGCTGGGTACCCTCCTGACTTGTGTGTTTACATGCATCATATTCACAGACTTCGTTATCTTCCAGTATTTTGTCAGGATTCAAAATATGACTTGGACTCCTCCTAGACCTGATGAGATTACTCTGCAGTGCCTTTCCTCTGAGATGCTGCCCAGATTAGATTTTTAACTATCTGAACACTACTGAATATTATGTATCTTCCAGTCATTGTGTGAACTCCAGCTGCTTCAATGAGGAGGAAAATCTTGACAGACTGTTGCCACTCCATCTTATCTTCCTGGTTGCTTTTTTTAATATAATCTATCCCTTTAATATGTGATGAAGAGATATAACTTGGTGGGTCAGAGTATCAGATTCATGACTGCTATCAGTCCACTGAAGCCAGGCTGTTTTACCCCTCTTTTGTGTTAGCCTTCTCCTCCCTTGTCTTGCTTTTTGCTCCTTGTTTTACAGCAGCAATTGCAGGCTTCAGCTGTGATGGGGCTGTCAATATATTAAGCATAATAGTAATGCATAAAAAAGACTGCCAGTCTTCCAGAAAGTTTGGATCCATGTTCAGACAGCCTAACTTGCACACAAATCCTCATGTCCAATGATTTCAACTGCTTTTTTCTATGCTATATTTGTTTTTGTTTAGACTCAGAAAGGCAAAGGCCCAGCGTCCTCTATTAGTTCTCTGGCAGGGCACAGTATAGAAATGAGTTTCCTGCTTTGAGATTTAAGTCCTATGAAGCCTTATTTGTGTTCCCACTTTAATCCAAGGATGTTAAAATTTCTGTATGAAAATTGGATTCTTTTGTTTACTCCTTTGCAGGGCAGTGTTTAATGGTATTTCCCTACTAGCTTGCAGGTTTTCTGTCAAAAAAAAAAAAAAGGAGGGCTTTGAGCAGAGCCTGGCTGGCTGAGGCTGCACACTCCACGTGTCTCACACACACACTTGGTCTTTCCTGCGAGCTGCTGCCTGACAGCTTCCTGCAGCCTTTGGAGACAGCCAGGGAAAGAGGATGAGGGAGATACGTTTAGAAGTAGCTGTATTTAGTGTGTCAGAAATAAAAGCAGCCCTTGAAAACTCTTTGGGGATGGAGGGGGCTGGGAAACAAACTCTGAAACTTCATCCCTTTCTTTCTCTCTCTCTCTCTCTCTCTCTCTCTCCATGTAGCACCCTTATATTTCAATGTTAAGTGCTTTTTAAATTCCTCCTGGGGTGACTATTTACATATTATAATGTGAAGTAATGAAGGGAAAGGGATGTTATGCAAAGCAATTGCCTCTCGTCCTCTTCTCCTGAGTGCAAGGGCCAAGCACATTTCCTGCCATCTGTTTAACTCCATCTCCTGATGCTCATAATGAACCTGGCAGTGCTGGGCAGATGGAAATCACTGGCAGGCATAGCTGTTTACTTGTAAAGGCAGCCCTAATTTGTTAGACTTGCCAGGCAAGTCCCCAGTGGTCAGATATTTCATAGTGATGGAGGGTTATTAAAAGAGCTCAGGTGAAGAAAGCTCTTCCCAGCATATGTGCCTGAGCTGAAGGCTGAGTTTTGCCACTGTGCCAGAACAACAGCAGAGCTCAGTGCTGCTATTAGCAGAATTGGGGCCAGGCTCCTGACCTTGTCTGGTGGCAGCTCTCACTCAGTCTCACACTGACCTGGGCTTCGTTAGCTCTACAGCCATCTGCCACAGATCATATTTATCTCAACTTAAGACCTCACTAAAGAACAAGAGGAGAAATGTGATTAGGCTTTTGTGTGTTGGCTACAAGGCCATTTGCCTGGTGAAAGGCTCATAGGCAGCTATTCCAGTGAAAAAGCTTTTTTTAGAAAATAAAAAGATAAGTGAATAAAATGTGGATGTCATGAGAACACTCTAGGGGCTGCTGGTTGGTTTATCTTCCTACATCATTCATATCTTTTCTTCTCTGATATGAAGTTAGAAATAAGAGAAACAAATATTTTGTGTAACTGAAGTTGTTTCATCAATCACAAAAAATCAAATGCAGAAAAAGAGAGGGGATTAGAGAAATGTGAACCTTAGAGTCATATAATACATGAGACTAAAAGGAGAAATTCTCTTTCTATTACAGGATTACTTTCCTCCTTTTAAATTTTGCCAATTATTTTACACAAGGACAATTTTTGACAGTCTCATCAAATCTGGAGTAGACTACAAATGAAAAATAAGACAGGAAGCTTTCATAGAAATAATTTGTTTCCTAGAGATGTTTGACCAATCTCTTATATTTCAGCCAATTGAGCATTTTAAAATAATATTTTAAAATATTTTGTGCAAGTTGCACATTTTGTTTAGAAGCGAAGACCAAGTGAATACAGAGATCACTTCAGATTTTTCTGTTTTGAAGCCTGTATTTCACTGTGCAAGTTATGTGGGTATATATTTACTCATTCTGCCAACATGTATGACATTCCCTACATTGAACTGTGGCTTCTTTGCACACAAACACTCCTTGCTCATCTGGAATTACCATTTTTTGAGGCTGGCTTGAAACAGGGAATGTGAGAGGGGAAAAGCTCTGTCATCCACTTTTAAAAACCTAAGTATTGCAAGGAATGTCTCTCAGCCATGTGATCATCACCAGTCTGTCTCAGGACCCAGCAAATGCAATGGGCTGTATCAGGAGTCATTGTTTGGATACATTAATCACGAAGGAACTCTGAATCCATGTGGTAGAATATGACCTTGACAGAATTGTTTTATATGGTGGAGAGGCAGATTTCATCTTAGCTCTACTGTGAATTACTGAATAAGTATGCCTATTTCCTTTTCTTTTTTTTTTCTCTTAGGATGTTATATTTTTTTCCTGCAATATCACAATATATGTGTAATGTCAATATACTTCATCCAAACACAACTCAACTATTTTTATTTTTTAGGAAAACTGAGTTAGGCTTCAACAGAACAGAGTAGGATAAGTTTAGTTGAGATTGACTCTGAAACAAGTGTTCACACAGGTAAAAATATGATTTGTTTCTCTTTTTATACATAGGAAGTCTCCATATTTTATGGCTGTTCAAAGGCATTAAAGAAAACATTAGACCTGAAGGTTACTATTCATCTAATTTAAAATGTTCAGGCATGATACAATTGTAATCTAGATGTCATTGGCTGTGATTCTGCTGACAGCTTTTTTTTATTAAGTATTTGAGACATATAGTGGTTTATGTAACAGCAGAAATGGACTCTGGTTTCTTACCTTTGCACCAAATTAGTTCCTCTATATATCACCTTTAAAACACATACCAAAATCCTTGCTATAATGACAAATGCCCATAATTCTTAGCAAATTTAAGAATCACCTCCCCTTAGCTTCCACTCCCTGTCTACTTCAATTTCTGCATGAACTTTCACCTGCCAGCTTATATTAATATTATAATTTCAGAAAGCAATGAAGATTAAAGGAGAAATATCAAATAGATAATGTTTGCCCTTCTTTCTTTCTTTTTTTTTTTTTCTCAGTATCTTCCTTTGGGGAGATACAACAGCACAATAAATCTGTGCCTATTTCCATAGTAAGTGAAAGAGGATTTTCAATTTAGCAGAAAGATAAGTCAACTGAAACCCACTCTTTCTACTCTGGCAGACACCATTTTGAAAAAAGCAAAGTAGTTTTTTACACAGAAATAAATTCATACATTGTAAGGCATTGATACAATTCTTCTCTGCTATGATTTTTTGGGGGAAGAAAAAAACCCCACAAAAACACTCACAATAAAATAAAACAAAAACCACCAACCAATAAACAAAACCAACCAACCATAAAGAACCCAAATTCAAGTTACAGATGTCAGAATTTTGGCATGCCAGAAGTAACACATTTGCTTAAAATGTGCTCTTTGCCAAGCTGCTGTTTGTTAGTTCAGGATATAGTATAAGGAGAAACTCCTTTTTGACACTCCAGGCTGCTCTGTCTGTGACTGCTGAGCAAGTAAAACTCTGCTGCTGATTTTTTTCCTTTCAGTATAAGGCTTTTCATGGTGCAAGATGACAAAATGGCAAACTTTTCATTAGGAGTTCATCATAGAAATCAGCCCCAGTGCACCCTTTTTGCAGAAATGCCAATCTAGCAAGGTTCCATCCACTAGTTTTCAATGAAGCCAGGAGGATTTCAAGATACTCTGTATACTCAAACACAGCATATTTTGGTCAGCACTTCAGATCTTCTAACCCTTCTGCAAATGCCTGTGTTTCTCCTAAAGGTGTAGAAAACTTCTTCCTTTTCCATGCAATATACTAGACCAGCTAGAAAGTGCAATAGCTTATAGCATTCATGCTTGTTAAATTAATCATCACTTTTAAATTGGAAAGTACATGAATTTTAGGTTGGCACTAAAATACAAATGTCATATATTTTAAAAAAAACATAGGTTTCAATGGTATATAAAGAAAAGATTTCATGGAAGACAATACTCATGTTTCCAAAAGATTAAAGAAAAAAAGAGTTTAGCATTAAAACCACTGCAGAATCAAATCACTGAGTGCCTTTAGGACATTGCGTTATTAGACCTTCAGACGTTATACCAAGGTCAAGAATCTTTCTATGGTAAATATATAGCTGAGTGTTACAGCAAAAAGCACAGCAAAAATAATAAAGTCAGTTTTGACAAATACAGAAAATATCTCTCACATTCTTAAAGAAAAAAACAGTAGAAAAACATGGCCACTACTGAGTGTTTTCCCAGATGTGAAACATTTCTGAATGTGGAATAATTTTTTCACATACAATATGCAGTGAGAGATACTTAAACAGAACAGATTTTGCCATTAATAATGGCTACAAATAGGGGGTTTTCCTCTTTCTTGCTTTTTATTAGTTACTTCACCACTTAAAAGAGTGTCATTGGAGCAAGGACCTGGTTTCAAGCTTCAAGTTAGCTCTGTGTCACTAATGGATGCTTTGAAAACATTACTTAAGACTGAGTTATCAAAAAGAAATGGTCTGTCATTCAAAGCAAAGTACATTATTAATTACTTTATTAATTTCCTTGCAGTCTGGTCAGATTTATGTTCACATCTCTGTGTGTCAATTTCTCTTTAAAAGCAAACACTTTTCTTCATTTCCAATTCAGATTAAAACAGTTCTGATGAATTTCAGGTATCATTACTATATAGATGTGTGTATATATATATATATACACAGATGCATTAGCAAAATTCTTAGTAGATATTCAGGACACTGAGTTAGTAACAGGAAGGTGGCTTTCTTTGTGAGATAATGATGCTGGTTTGCACAGTACATATAAATCACTTCCCATGTGACTCAGCAGAGCTTTGCTAGAGTAACACAGCCCGCTGGTTTTGGCTGGGGTGGAGCTAATTTTCTTCCCAGTAGCTGGTATGGGGCTGTGTTTTGGATTTGTGCTGGAAGCAGTGCTGATGATTCAGGGATGTTGTGGTTACTGCTGAGCTGCACACTGCACTGCACCACTTGTGAGTGACACCGAGCTCTGCCTCTCACTGCACCCCACCAGTGAGGAGGCTGGGGGTGCACAAGGGACTGGGAGGGGACACAGCTGGGACAGCTGACCCCAACTGGGTCCAAGCTGACCAAAGGGGAATCCCACTCCATATGGCTTCGTGATCACTGTATAAAGCTGAGGGAAGAAGGAGGAAGCCGTGTGTGTGTGGGTGGGCGTGTTCAGGTTTGTCATGCCAAGTCACCATTATGTGTGATGGAGCTCTGCTGTCCTGGGGATGGCTGAACACCTGCCTGCCCCTGGGAAATGGTGAAAGAATTCCTTGTTTTGCTTTTCTTGTGTACACAGTTTTTGCTTTACTTGTTAAACTGTCTTTACCTCAACCCAGGAGTTTTCTCACTTTTACCCTTCCAATTCTCTCCCCTATCCCATCGGGGAGGAGGGAGGGAGGGAGCAGCTGTGTGGGGCTGGGATTAAACCACAACACTCAGTGAAACTGGTCATTATTAAACAGTAAAGGCAAACACATTTTCAAGATTTATGAGGGAAATCAATAAATAAGGAAAGGTGTCTATAAAATAAAATATCTTAATAAGCCGTTCATTTACAAATTTGTGGCAATATTCAATTGTTTTTGGTATTCCCATAAAATATATTGGTCCAGGGAAAAAAGGAGAGTATATTAAATATGGAGAAACTATATTCATAACCCAAAAGCTCAGTCTATTTCATGCTTTTGGTGCTTAACCTGAGGTGTGCACAATGTCAGTTACAGTACTATGTAAATGTGCTTCAGTGTAATGTAGCTCTATTCAAACTCCTGTTGCTTGAGCATTCACTTAATATAGATTACAAGAATGTGTACTGGTTAAAAATATATTGTTTGGCAATATCTCCATAAATTATCTCTTTTTCTAAATGGCAAAATAAGTGTCTAACAATTCTTATTAAATTTAAAACCTGTAAATATTTATTTGCAAACCCACTCACTTAAGATAATACTTTTCTTTCCAAAAATGGCAAGAAGAACATTTTAAATAATTTCTACATGTGTGTTCTAGTTTTTTCCATGACTTTTCATTCCTGTTTACACCTCCACACCATTTATCACATAGTATGGCAAGTGATAAAACATTTTCCAGACTTTAGTATTAAATGACCAAGGAGGAAGGCAATATTCAAATATCTTTTATTTTCTTTTCCACACATTTGTTCTCTGTAGGGATTTGAACTATAGAATAGAGCTGGATGTCTAACCTATAACAGCTCCCTTATTTCACAGAATGTTGTTTTCCTAAGTATTCAAAATGTTCTGTAGAAACTTCTTCACTCCCAGGCACACTGAAGAGGAAGGCAATGATTCTAAATTTAACTTGAAAACTTGCAAGACTCCATGAAAACAAGGAACCAGAAGGCCAGGAAAGAGAGAAAAGTAAGGTAAGCGCTTCTTGGACAAATCCAAGTGGCCAGTCATCTCTCAGAGCATATTGACATGTCCCTGACTTTGCAGTCTGAGTACCCATTTGTTGATAGTGGAGAAACATTCTTACCTTGCAGATATTCCCTTCAGGGAATTTAAAGCAAGCAGTGTCTTAGTTCACATGCAGCACAGCTGGCCTTAAGTACAGCACAGTATCAATTCATGAGGTAGGCTCAGGATTTAACTCCGGTATCAGAGGAAAAAAAAGCTATTCCATACTTGTAGATCTTTTTAATGTGTTCTTGTTGTCACCTTTTCCTGGCTAAGCAAGCCCACAAATCTCTCAATGTGCACATAATATGACCCAAGATCAAGTTTCCAGCTCTGATTTTGGTATTTATTCTTTATTTTTCAGTCACATCTCCCAGTGACATATTTGGTAGGGCTGTTTTCCAATACAATGCCATCAATACTTTAATGAAATATGATAAATTGATGTCACAGTGACAAGTGGGCTTCAGCAAGCAATTCTGTAAAGAAGAAGCCTCATCTTAGACTGCTTTCTTAAAATGTTAACTCATTACTCAACCCTGGGGCTACCTGTAGGGTAATCCCAAGAGGTCCTAAGGTGAATAATGGAAATATTCTTTGTAAGTAAGATTTATCAAGGTCTGCTAAATTTAGGCTACTCTTATAAATTTTGTACAGCTCTAGAGTTGAATTAGTCTCAAAAAATTTTATTTGTCAAAAATACAGGACTCCAGTGTTCATTGTTCCACAGTCAATGGAAAAGGTTTCCTCCCAGAAGATATTTCATCCTCTCCTATTCTAGATTTGTATCTAAAGAGGTCTGATTCAGCCTTTGGAGACGTTTGTACCTCTATAGTGACTGTAGCACAGGCTGCATATTTTAATCACTATAGTTAGGGTATGCCTAAATTCCATAGTCAGAGCACTCTAAACACCTACAAAAAAAAACATCACTTGCCAGTTTCAAGGCAACTAATTCACCTTCCCCTAATTTAAGACATGTACTTTGTTTATTTTTCTTTTAATATTTCACTAGAGGATTATTCAAAGACCAACACCAAGTGCAGGCAGTTGTAACTTGGTCAGATTGATGCAGAGTTTGGAAAGAAGCTTCAATTATCCTTAGCAAAATCTGCTTAAAAGACAGAGAAATTTAGATTTGGTTGAACATAGCAATACCCAAGACCAGTTACCCTGAGAAATGTAACTATGAAATCAGTCTTTTGAGACCTTGCATGGGAGTCAGGGGAACTGGTTCAGATCTTCAGTGTTCACTATAGCCACAATAGCTCCATTTCTTTCAAGAATAAAAAAAATTCCAATATTCATGGGTAACATGAATATTATAACGTTGATTATCTGTATCATAAAATGGAAAGTGTTTTGTAATTTCCTTTGGCAGCGTGCTTAGTATAGGAGGAGTAATCTCAAAGGAACAGTGTTCTGTCTGACCATATGCATGAATAGATGGCTGTCAAGTTTATACTGCATTGTCTTCAGGCTGGCATCGTGCCAGCCCTCAGGCAGGCAGAAGGAAGATATATGTGGAAAGAGGTAGTCAAATTGCTTCCCTATGGCTGCTTTATAAACATACATATGTTAAACACATTTATTAGGGCAATCAGCAGCAGCAAGTGCAAGGGCCCTTCTTCTCCCTCATGAGGGATAGTTGTTGCTTACACAGGAGTGAGAAGCTGGAAGCTGGCCCAGAAATCTGGAAAGCATATTATGCTGGATTCCCCATGGAGGATCACTTTGCTGCCAGCATATCTTGCTCTGGGGTTTCGACACGCCATCAATCTGGAACCTGGCAGCCACCATTCCCCAGCTCACCTCGGCTCATGCAGTGAGCAGACACAGTGCAACTATTTGTCTCAGATTGCAGCCCAGCTACTCAGGGAAGGGAAGGAGGAGGACGGGAAACAAAACCCCTCCGGTGGAGCTGTGGTCAGGGCTGTGCAGCTGCAGCAAGTTCCTTGTTGCAGCAACACGGCCTTTGAATGGCACGCTCGCTGCTCTTTGTGGCACCACAAGCCATGGCAAGTGTTGCTGTTTGCACAGAGACAGGGCTCTGAGCAGGGAGGAAGAGGAGGAGGAGGAAGAGCCTGACTGGAGCTTTCAGACAAAGTGCTGTCAATTACTTTTCAGCGTAAGCTGTGCTAATGGATTTAAGACTCCAGAGAATTTTACAAATCTCAATTAAATCTCAAATAACTTCCACTCATGAATGCAGCTGTTGTTCAGAGAGCATTGTACTCCTTGTGGGAAGGAAGTTACTGATCTCATCCTGGAGACCTTGACAAATGTGAAGGGAATATCAGAGATCCACATTACATTGGCCAGGGACAGTAGATGGAGTCAGCACATTCCCAGCATTGCCAGCCCTGCCCACATTCACAAAGTGAGGGGCGAGGGGGTCTCTTACAACCCTCGATGGAGGTCAGGTTGCCTGTTTTGCCCTTGCTCCCCTCCTCCTTCCTCTATTTCCATGACATTTTCCCAGGAGCATTAAAAAAAAACCCAAGGTAACCAAGAGAGCTAAAATTCTAAGTGCCAGCAGAACCATATTCTTGATTTTCTTTCTCTTCCACAGCAGCAGCTGATTATGCTCCTCATTTTAGTTGTGTTTACAACTTCTGTTTGACCCTCCTGAGACTAAAGCCCCTGGCAGTATAATCAGTTCAGGGAAGAACTGCTATCCAGCCATTAGTACAGTTGCAAATACTTGTTTTAGGTTTTGTCCCAGCCACTCAAATTAGTGCATTAACATGCACTGAATTTTTTCTCTAGCTCAAGGCAAGTCATTACAGTTGTCATCTGCTTGCAATAAACCCGTTCTGTCTCTCACTTCACAGCAAATGTAGACTTTGAAAATTATGAACAGAAATAGGCACTGGCTGTGCAATGCAGTTATGAGAGGGACCAAAGTTTGTACTTTCAATTAATCTAAAACAAAGAGTGGGAAGTGGTGTATTGCATGGCAAGCGCTGTTCCACCTAAGCAACACCAGGTTACGTTTATATCTTTGTAGCCTACTTGGATTTTCACACTTTTAGTTTCACACTATAAATTGGAGTGTGAAGCTGGAGGCAAACTTATGCTGGAGGCTTAAGGCAAGGCAACACACAGGCAGAGCTCAGTCCTCTGCCTGTTCTTCGAGACAGATGGGTGTGAGGTAGCTGCAGTTTGAAGCCCATCCAGTTGCATTAACTCATGCTGTGATTGAGCTAATTAGTTCTACTAAAATCTTGAATCTGACAGTGCCCAGCTGGGGAGGCATGGCCTGAGAAAGGTGGATCCAGCTCAACCCCCAAAGCTCTATAGTAATTCAAATGAACATTGTTTTTTTCTGTAAAACACAAGCCTGGGAATCAGATCTGTAGTGGGGCACATTGATTTAAATCTGATGTCTGCTGCAATAAACAGACTGCTCCCAGAGGGTAATCTGGCCTTATCTTTTCCTCTTTCTGAAAGAGAAAAAGCTAAATGAAAACAATAAATTCCTGACATGTGACTGACTAAAGGTATAGAAACTGAGGGGGGGGGGAGGGTTTCCCCATTTTGTTACTAGATATCAGCAGTGAATTACCTAATTTTGATATATGTGTGGTCTGTAGCCATAGGCTGTCTGTGACATTTTAAAATGGTTTCATTTTAAAACATATGCTCTGGACAGGAATCATCTCATGTAACATATGGCTTACAGAAACTCAGGAAAATAGTGAGTTTTCATGGGAATTCTGTGTTAAAATCAGGAATTGCTTTTACTTCCCACACTGCCTTGAGTATTTTACAGGTAACTCATTTGTTCTGTTCAATAGTTCAGGCTAAAAAACAATACGCAACACACAAAAAATACAGTTGTCTTCACTCGGTAAGTTGCCAGCATATCTAGATACTTGTGCCTATTGTCACTTACAAATATGTGAAGGAAAATTAATTTTGGAATTACAGAATCCTGCAGATCATTTAAGTCTCTTGGTTTCTATCCTCTTCTCTGCCTAAGTATACACATGCACATGTAGGCAATTCATGGGTAACAGAAGTGGAAAAAGAGAACTTCACGCAAAATTTGAGTTTGCTTTCTACATTTGAATCTGGGATTCATGTCTAAATTATAAAGATGTTTTTTACCCCAATTGAAAAATTTCATGTTTTGCTTCCAGGAGGCGTGTAGTTCGGATTGTAATTTTTTTTTTTTTTTTTTTTTTTTTTTTTTAGGAAATAGGCATTATTCATTTAAAAAGTCTAAATAATGAGAAGATGCAAGAAAGACCCTAGAAAGTAGCCCTGGCTGTATTTGGAAGCTTTAAAAAGGTCAGTCTTTGGATGTGAGAATTTTGAATTAGAAATGAAAGGTTTATAATGGAACTGGGTGACATCAGTGCAGGTCTTACAGTAGTGATTATTCTTAATTTATTTCTTGTTCAGAACAAAATGAGTTTCTTGTAATGAGTTCTGTGGGAATTTCAAAATTCAATTTCAGTTAAGCTTCTGCCAGATGAAAACTATAAAATTTGAAGTTTAAAATTACAGGATAAAAATGCTTCTGTAGAGGCTGAACTTTGTCTCGAAATTAGTATGTGAGGGGAGCCAAAAAATTTTACATTTTGTGTGTACCTAATAATATGCTGGAGTAATGAGTCTTCCGTTAAAGATAAATTTTATCTCCCCATGCAATTCCAAAAGTAAAATTCACCCTTCTAAAAGAAACAGATGCTTGAAAAGAAGCAAATGCCCTTGAAATGTTCAGAAGACACATTTTACCTTAAAGTAGAGGACCCTTTTCTCTTTGAAACAGATATGAATGAAGGAATAGTAAAGGTAAAGGCCCTTCATTGATGTAGTTTCTTGTAATTTCATGAACTTTAGGTCATCTATGTTAATTTACGCTAAGAAATGTTGTTTTATGTGATGTTTTAAATAATCCCCATGACATTGAACTTTAGAAGAGTCCACAGGTTCTTTTGGTCCTTAAAATAGTTTGCCCTTTAACCTAAAAATCATTTTATGTCAGAAAGGCTTATAAAAAGACTATTATTCATCTTTGGTGTAGGAATTTTATGTCTATTTTTTAAAGGAATCTTGAAATGGAAGCCTAATTATAACTGACAATGTTGGCATGTACTATTTTACAGCTTATAAAGACTCCTGAAGATAGTGTTAATAAGAAACAGCTGTAGAGTTGATTTCTTTTTCATACTTTTTTTCATGTCATCAGAAACCTACTTTTCAAATTTTTTACATATAGCATTGACAGATTTGACTGGGTTGCTTTTGAAAGTTTTTCCCCAAGCATTTTTTAGAAATTTCAGGCTCTGGATGGGAGGCACTTCCAGACACTAAAAAAACATCCAGGTTGTCCAGGCTGACTTCACATAAGCATGCAGTGATGTACCACTGAGACGTGTGTATAACATACCAACCCATCTGCCTTTTTCAAATTTCTCCCCAAATCTGTGTATCTTATTTTGGAGAGTCCTTTTGAGATGCCTTTGTTTTCTACATACATTTTTAGTTTTCTTCTCATTGAACTATTATCACAGAAAAAGCAATGTTTTTAGTAACTTTCCTATACAGACATCAAAAAGCTCTTTCTGTCTCAGCATCTGCCTCATATCTAGTGACCAGCTCACTTTCTTCTTCATCCCTGAGATGTGAGAAGAGTGGCTCCCTCCAAGCTCCAGGGAGGCCTCCTTGATTCTGTGACTTCAACCTTACATTAAAAATAAGCTCAACAACCTTCCACTGCCAAAAATCTTTCTGTGCCTCTTTTCTTCCTTGCTGTTCCTTTCTTCATCTCTTTCTGCCAGAGGAAATTAACAGTAACCCAATTCCTGTTCTTTATATATTCCAGTGCATCATATTTTCCCAAACTGACCAAGTTTTCACATCCAAGCCGCACAACTGATGCTGAATTCAGACTTTAATCATTTAGACTTTGGTGACTTTGACACAAGTTCTTCTTCCAAAAGTCTTGTTGGATTGTAATATCCTTAATGTCATTCTCCCTGGTGTCTCCATCTATCATTCAAATGGTGCTTTTATTCCTCCCTTCACCTTTCAATACAAACTGCTGCACAGGACTCTGGTTTATGGGCTCCTTTTCATGCTTCACACCTCCTTGGATGATTTCATACACAAATTTGATTTCCACCTCTGCTGATGATCTGTAGAGACACGTCTCTCGTTTGGACTGCTCCTGTTCAGTGCAGTCTCAGACTGTCTCTGATGCCTCCTCACAGCTATTTAGCTATGAACTCAGGCACAGCAGGGCTAAAAATGTTCCACTTCAAGCCCTCACTTCAGTTCATTTCTGCTTGATTATGCTAAACAGTAGTGAGCTATCCTGCAGGTCACTGCAGTCTGGGAAAATTCTCCAGTAGGTTTTCCACTAGATCCTTTTACCTGGGTATGCTTAATTCTCAAAGACTTGTTTCTAAACAACTTCTCAGAGATGCTGCATTTCATATCCTGTCATTTATACCCAGACTTTCACTCTTTCCCTTCTCAGTTACCTTTATATTTTCCCTCACACAGTCACACTCAGGCTATGTCTCTACATACCAATCCAGGATGACTTTGCAAAGATGATTTTCCCGGTGTGCTGCTTTGTTTCCATCCCCCCATTTTGATTTTTACATCTACCAGACTCCCAGCCTGTTTTGTATCAGACGTGAGCCATTTGTCCTCAAGTCCTCATAAAATATCAGTATCCTAAAAATATTTTTCAAGCTTTAACCACAAAAGACATTGTTCTGGCTTTGCAGCTTTGTTCAATTTTTTTGAAACTTCTTCCAAATCATCTGTCCCACTATTGTATTTGCTGTTTGAGTGTAATGGTCTCACAGCCTATATGGAAGTTGTGCAAGCATCACTGAGGTCACAAGCTGACAGATTTTTAATGTTGTGGATGCATTTTTCCTAAGCACTCCTTCTGAATGACCTATATCTCACAGAAGAGGAGAGAAACAAAGCACCCATGCTGACTGGAGCAGTTTACATGTGTTTAGTTCCAGGGCAGGAATACCAAATTTCCTTTGAGGATACGTTTATACAACCAGATACAAATATGTCAGCATACATTCAAACAGCATAAACATTATAGCCATATGCAATTACAGTTGATTATTTAACATATGAAAACATTTCCTTTCAAATTCTCTAGAAAGGGAAGTGCCTGTACAGAGACATTCAGTTACTTTGATTTTACTATGGACACAGGGTTTCTTGCAAGTCTCTCTCACCTGAATTTCCTGACTTAGTTAAGTGCCTACAATGAGGTGAACACCTTGGATCTTACAGATTTGTGTGGAACTGGTATAAAACATCATTTTTCATTGCTTTTTGTGAAAGAAATAAAATATTTTCCAAACAACTGAATATTCAGAATTACTTCCTTTTTTCATAGACAGAAGTCACTGCATACAGGACTCTCAGTAGTGTGTTGCCTGAGTTTTAATCAGAGGTTGTTCACTGTCTACCTGGCATTGCTTTTCCCTAATAATTATGTTCATGTTGGGTTTGTGAACATCTGCATTTGTACAGCATTTCCTCTCTCTTTCTCTCTTTGTATAAAACCACAGCACTACTTTTTTTGCCTAGAAATTTTGGCTCCAGCTAAAGCCAAATTTGTATGATAATCTAAATCTTTCAACATTCAATTAACTTTATCATTTATTATTGGGAGTTTGGATGAAAAAAACTTGGGAAATTGCTTTTCTTTCTTAATGGATAAAAGCCTCCTGGTATACATAGGTGTATATTTAGGAGTCTCCTGGTCTTGACAATTGATGTAACTTCAAGTACCAAATATTCAAGCATTAGGAGAATACTTGAAAAAGATACCAAACGTCATTATTTTCTTCCCTCTTCATCTTAAAACCTAAATTTATTTCTTTTTTTCATATTGCATATGCTTGTGTATATTTTAAATGTCATTTTGGAAAATGCAAGTTGCAAGCTGCTTCTTTTCATTTTCCACAGTATTTATGCTGCTAGACTAGAGATAAGGGAATTAAAAAAGATACATAACCAATCTTTTTCAGAAGGAAAGATTTTTTTTTCTCTGTGTGTATATGTCTTTCTTGGTTTAATTGTGTGTCTGCATTTTCAGTCACGACTAGAAGTGCTGAATTACCCCAAGAGAAGAGAGCTTGCTTTGCAGTCATGACTGAAAGTGCTGAATTATCCCTGGAGAAGAAAGCTCACTTTTGTCAGGATTCCAGTCCAATTTTGCAAACACGAAAGGAGATAATCACTCAAATGTGCATGTGTGCTTACTGGAACAGAGTCCAAACTCTGAACCTTTTGAGGTTTGTCCATCTGTATTACTGGCCTTACTAGTTAAAATTGCACATAGCAGCTTGAGAAAGCATTTTTATGTCCTCTGGCTAGGAGTAGCTCAGTTAGCACACACTCATATGACTAAGTAGTTACTGAAGTTGCAGGACTGCTAACCTTACTGATTTTTTCATTAGGCATTCAGCTCTTCCAGTAAACACTGCTTTTTTTTTCTTTTTTTTTTAATGGTTCTCTGCCTCATATGGCCATGAATGCAAAACGAAGACTGTTGTTATTATAGGAAATGTGTGTTCCAAACATTATAAATCTCTTAAATTCTGTTTCTGCACTCTACTTTCCTAATAATTAGTCATGCTTACAGTTCAGTAAAGGCCACTTCAGCCAGCCAGCCAATAAGACTGCAACACTAAGTTTCCTGGCAATGAGTGCCTAAAGGGTAAATCACAATTAGAGTGAAATTTAGAGCTGTACATTGTAAGACTAAAATACCTATAGTTTTAAAGCCATAAGAAATTAAAGAATGTTGATTAGGATATGGTTTTGAGGTCTTTATTCTGAGAGCAATCTTC
The DNA here is from genome assembly GCA_013400955.1 of Drymodes brunneopygia. Classification (NCBI taxonomy): domain Eukaryota; kingdom Metazoa; phylum Chordata; class Aves; order Passeriformes; family Petroicidae; genus Drymodes; species Drymodes brunneopygia. The sequence continues at coordinate 219,536 of VZTZ01023245.1, forward strand.
ATTTGAAACCAATTTTCATTATTCAAGGCAGGGATGAATACAACTTTATTACTTTGGATTGTTACTCAGCGTGTGATAATTCACCTATTAACACAGCAGTGGAAGGAATTTAATTGTGACCTGGGCAGGGGAACATAAACATCTTCAAAGTTTGTGACTCACAGAAAATATTTTCTTTGAGAATTTTATTTTTTCAGTGAAAAATAATTCTGTCCTTTTCTTCTGGAAGTAGAATATCCCATATGTTAATTACTCCTTTCCAGACATTTGGTCCTGCCAAATCATTGCCAACCCCAAAATTGTCTCTTAGAACTCTAACACATCTACCCAGAACTGCAGCTTTTATTTTTCAGTCTTGTACCTGATTCAGATGGAGAGGTTGCCTTGGTCTTGTTTCTGACTAGGAAGTCACAGTTTGAAATCCAACCTAAAGAATTCTGATGTGAAGGATTAATTGGACATCTTGTGTCTTTCAGATCATGGGGCTATATGAAGTGCTATAAAATTTATGCTAGGTACTTAACCAGTCATTTAATGCGGTAGCACCTAAAGATTTCTATAGTGTCACGTGCTGTGACATACACGAGTTTTGCCAAAATATGTAAGAATATTTTAGTTTTGTATGTTTGGGATTATCTTGTAGCATAAGACCATTCACAGGTTACTCTTTGGGTGACCACAGGCAAATATAACAGCAATAGTTCAAATTCGCTAAAGGTCTACTCTTTGTTTTAGCTTCAGCTTGCAAAGATCATTCCGAGTTTCAGAGCTTTGTTTGCAATTAGGAAAAAAGTGTCTAAAATTATTTTACTAAACAAATATTTGCATTTTTCTTTGGCAATGGAAAGACTTTCTAGCACAGGGAAAATAATAATAACAACCACTGACTGTGGAGGTGACCAGTGGTGTTCACCAACACCAAGGGGCTGTGGCCATTCTCAGTTACAGGGAGAGTGAAAATCTAAGAGAAGTTTTCCAGCCTGACCAAAAACACTCTTACAAATGCCTAAGTCAAGGTTTAGCAATCATATTTGCCTTCAATTTAAAAACCCCCACAGTAATTCTGTACTATACATTTCCAATGAATTCTTCTCTTGCACAGATACTTTATCAATGAAAAGTTGATATATATTTACTGATTCACGTTGATGAGCTGTGTAAGATAAGTAAGCAGCCCTATCTTTTTTAAGACTGCCACATATTAAAAAAATTGTTTTGAATTACGTTTTTATTTTGCAACTTTGTACCTAGAGCCATTGTTTTGCATTGGTTTTGTCTATTGTTGAATTGGGGTTTTTTTGAGGCTGGGGCAAAGGAGAGTGATAGTCCATGTTTCAAGAAGGGTTAGTGTTTACATTGGGGCTTTTTGTCTTAAAATAAAGTTAAATTATATGCACTTATCCTATTTTATTCAAAATTATTTAGAGTTAGTTTAGAAACTTGAAAGTGGGTACTTTTTACTTTCTATTTATTTTTTTTAAATAAAAAATTACAATACTGAGACAGCTGAAAGTTAAGAATAAGATCCAGTAAAATCCTAGGACAGATTTGAATACAGACTGGTTAAAATAAATATGAATTATATTTCATTACTCTTTTTGGTTAGGTTTTTTCAGCCTTAGAAATAAATTTACTTTATATTCACAAACAATTTATACTTGCATGATGTCTAAAACATAATAGATTTTTGTTTAAAAAAGCAAGGAGTATCATGAAATTACACAGTTCCAAGAAATGATTGCTTAAGAGAAACACTATAAACTCATGACAAAACCAGAAGAGTTAGCAGCAATACATACAAGTTCTCTTCATAAATCACCCAAGCACCTCATTGCTTAAACCAACAGAAAACTTCTGTCTCTTCCTTGCACATAACTCAGAAGGCTTAGAATAAATTAGAACTGATTTTATACACAACGTATCATTTAGCACTAAAAGGCACAAACCATGATTTCTGTATAGAGAGTCAGAAAACATTCAGATGAGGAAGTTTTGGACCTTTTTTCAAAGAAATGAAAAAAAGAAAACTATTCTTTTATAGTTGTAAAATTTTCAGTGGAAGACCAAAGTCATCATCTGGCTTTCAGTATTTAAACAGCAAGTTTCTCAAACAGTAGATGTTTACGCAAAAAACCTTTTTCAGTTCAAGAAGAACATTAACTTCTAGGGGAACTGTTAAAGAAGATAAGAATGTACCAAATCCTTGCTCTCAAGCCCACTTTGAGCTGTATATGGGCACAGTTTCTATTCCATGGTGAAGGAGTTTGGCCTATATTTTTTAATGTATGCAAATGATAGTGGGAGAATCAGTATAATATTTGGCAAGTTTCCCGTGGACACAGAAACAACTGAGGCAGAGGCTTTCAAGATAATTTTCAGTATAAAACAGTAAAATCAAGCCAGTCTGCTGATTTATGCTTATTTTTACTGCAGCAATAAACTTACAAAACTTGTTCCTGTTGAGGAATTGAGCAGTGTGTGGCTTATTGTGCTGTCTTGTGAAAAGTGATGAAGGCAACAAAGCTTTCTTCTGCGAGACACAAGTGATGGCAATGATGCACATACAGCAAATGTGACACTGGTAGTGCTGCAAAGGTAGACACCAAAGCATAGCCCGGTCAGCTGGTGCTGTTCCAATTTTTAACATATCAGCAGCCACAGTCTTCAGAAGAACAAGCCAAGGAGCATGTGAACGCTACTTTTTAGTGATTTTTCTATCTACTGTAGTAAATATTTTGAGCTGCTACAATACTGTAAAGTACTACAGCAAAGTTTAAACCCTATTTCAGCTCAAGTTCTGTGATTGCTTTAACACACCTCTCAAAGGAAGAACTCGAGGCCCATAAAGTCAGAAATGCTTGGTTGCTCAGTGTGCACATAGAAAATGAGAGGTCTGGAGGAAGCAGGACGGGGTGGAAGGGATGGGTCCCCCCGACGCTCGCAGCAGCAGGAGCCTGTGGCCAGCGCAGCTGTTCCGATGGTCAGTGCGGGGCACAGCTGTGCCGGCCCGGGGGAGGCACAGCCTCCTCTGCTTCCCAGCTGTGCGGGGCTTCATGCTGAAAACCCGATCCGCTGCCCACACTTCTTTATTCTGATAGTTTGGAAGGTGGGGGGAAACAATAAAATACAAACGGAGAGCGGGTCAGGTGTCCTTTTTAGGTGCAAGCCGCTGCTGGGACGGGGGACGCGGGGGCGGGGGCGGTGTGTGAATGAAATGAACACATAAGTGGAAACATAGGGAAAAAGAGCTGTCGGTGTTTCCCTTAATCCCCGGTTAAACACCAAGGACTGCTTCCCCACCTGCCTGTTTGACTGCGACCCGGGACAGGAGGTGTTCAGCCCGGCTCCCCCCGCGGGCCCGGCGCTGGCGGGAGGGGCGCTGTTCCCGNTTGGCTGACGGGGAACAGCACAGCCTTGCCAGCCCTTAGAGCGGCAAATAGAATCTATCTGATTGATAGAAACATTGATAAAATCCCGTTTGTGTGGCAGGGTCTGGTGGCGTTCACGTGTTGTGCTGTAGACAGCGAAGCGGAGCGCTGGCCTGGCAGCACGCTGAGGGACAAGCGTCTCTAAACTTTGTGTTTAAAATCACACGGCAGCTTAGAGGACGGGAAAACAAACAAACAAACAAAAAACCCTGAGATTCGTTATGATGGAACGGCTTGGTGGAAATCAAATTTGCCACAAACTTGAACATCCAGCCAGCACAACAATCCAATGTACATGACCCTACTTTTTTTTTTTAAAGCTGAAATACTTGCTAGAATTTCTGTTCTTCAGATGTCTTAAGTATGTTAACCCTGTGGAAATAATCATGCACAAGACTTGCCTAACCTAAACCTCTTAGCCCTTTGTGAAAACAGTAGGAAGAGCCAGCCAGTTGCAGATGATAAACTGTCCAAGTCAGGATTCTCTAGGACATACCTCCGAACACTGAAGCAGCTCCACTTTGGTCAGAGAGATATTCAGCTTGGATATGCTAACCTGCTCCTTATCTAAACATATTACCAAGGAATCCCAACATTTTCAGCATATCAACAACAAAACTTACAAAATCACTAACTCTTGCCTGTATTGATTGTATTCTGTTGTTGAAGCCTTATGATTTTTTGATTGAATGAAAACCATGCATCTTCAAGAAGTTTCATGGAACTGGCACATGTCATCCCAACCAGAGCACTTTATGCCATTAATGCTGTTCATGACAATCCTTCTGGAGCCAGGGGATATGTAAGGGGTCCAGGGAAGCTACAGCCTCTGTCCTTGATACAGCTGCTGTGACTATGTCAGTATTTTCTAAAAGTCTAAAAGTCTAAGTAAAAAAAAAAGCCATAATGCTGGAAAGAGTTTAAAACTAGACAAATTAAGACCTCCTGTCCACAGTAACATCTTCCATGAAAATCCACTGTAAGAAGTTGTCCTTATTCTGAAGACTAGGGTGCCTCCTTCTTTGATAAATAAGACTGACGTCATTACTGATGTTTAGAGAAAAGGTCTCCAGTATAATATTTAATATGTTTATAGCAGTCAATCATAAGATTTCACCAAAATACAGGGCTTATAAGCAGTGTCTTTGTGTCTTAAATGTTAAAGTTTTTCAACAAGAGTACATTCACACTGGAAATAGTTTCTTTGTATGTTACAATAAATAAAGAATTGACTCTCCTATGGCATGAGAAATGCTCATGCTTTCACAGAAATTTTTCTAAGAGGGTCTGTAGTACAAAAATGAAATATTCATTATTACTAACCAGCCTCTTTGGCTCAGTCTTGTGTCTGCTGCTGATTCCAGACCTCTCCATGTTTATTAAATTCAATGTATTCAATGTATTTTTTTCTTACTGAAGCATCTACTGCTTTACATCCAGTATATTCATTTTAGGGTAATTTCTGGAAGTACTCTTTTTAATTTAGTGTCTGTGTGCTAAAAAAAGCATTAAACTTCAGACTAATCCAAACTGACAAATTGGAATTAGCAGATTTAATATTCATATATCATTTGATATAATTTGAAAAGCCACTCCTTTCCCATAGTTTCAAATCATTGAAACTCAGTCTATTTTTCTCAACAGATTAGCAAACATTAGCAAATCACAATGAACTTCACTTCATTTTTGAATTTATAAGGAAACCTGAACCCAGAAGAGCTGTGAGCAGTTTCTTGTTTCCCTGTGAATGCTTTACACAGCTGTAATGGGTAAAAAGTTGATGAGTAAGGTCTACAGGAGCTGTGTGGTGACTCAGAGCCATGCCAAGGTTTCTGACTAGGTACCTACTGCTGCACGATGGCCCCTGAACTTCTGCTTGCACGCATTTCTCACAGCTTCTGTACAGCACAGACAACAAGCAGAGGGTCTTGGGCAATCCCTCACTTATCTTCTGTCTCCACCTTTTTCTGACATTTCACAGCAGGTTTCGAGTCATGATCTGAGGACAGAGAAATACCTAACCACAAAGCTGAAAGCATTTGAGGAAGTGCCTGTGGAAAAGACAAACGAATCAATCTGGAAAAACAGTTGAAATTATTGGAAAATGACAGCATCAGTCTTTAAGTACAATCCATCTCATGAAGTGTTGTTCCCAGTGACATTAGAGGAAAATCTTTACGCAGAAAATGTGGATGCAACTGTTTTAAAGGAACAATTGTTATGAGGGCAGAGGAAGGCAAAAAAAAAATATCAAGGGCTCCTTTCTTAAGTGACAAGTGAATTCATAGCTAAGCATCTGCTCAGAGGAAAACACTGAGGTCAGATCTTGGCCTTGGTTTTAAAGTGGGCCCAGGGAGCTATATAACTACTTTACAAGCAACAAATATGTGTCCAGTGACAATATCTTCTGCCTTGTTTCTCTCTTTTTTTTTTCCTTTCAGAGTAGAAAGTTTTCATCTGTTTTGTATTAGAACCAGGATGAGGCTTAGGTCAGTCAAGAATAAACCCTGTGAGAATGATAGAGGGTTTGGCAGTGAAAGATCCCCAAATCTACACGTTTGCCCAAACTAAAGTGGAAGAGGGAAGAAAAAAGCATAATTTTTCTATTAATATATCTTTCTTGTTGCTTTTCTATTAAAATAAACTAAAAGTAAAACTATTCCTTGTCATACTAGTCATCTTTACAGAAATGCTTCAGTATTTAGAAATAAATCAGAACTCTTTATTTTGAGAGTCACAGGACCTGTTTTGGAAAAGGGGAGAAGATACTCCAGGAACGGGAAACACCCAGCATACAATTGCACATCTGAATGACCTGAGAGGAGACTTCTATTCTGTGTGGGAATACACATTTGGAAAGAGATACTGGAATCAGTGGATGGCTGGAGTTGTTTTGGCTGGGGATGGTACTGTCAGTATCTCAGCTGCTGCAAATCTTTATTGCTCCACAACACGGATTTACATCAGCTGTGCAACTGGCCTGGGACCTCTCAGGAATGGTGTTACCTCCCCAATGGATGTGTTGGGTGCAGTAATGATATTCCTGGCAGGCTGATCCATGCACTGATAGAGCTGTGACCTGGAGAGGGCGGCACGTCTGTCATTCTATCAAGAATAAATAAGCCATAGTGGAAATGAAAAACAGAAACCAAGGCCTGGGGTCAGGCAACAAAATTGTCTGGTAAAACTTACTGAAGCCTGAGCTGCTAAAGAATTCAGAGCTAAATTTGGAATACAGCACTTTGCTAGAGGCATGGAAGTCTCTATCTGTTCACTGTTTTATTGACATGTAAATGTGTTGCAGTGACTTTAATGTAAATTTAGCGAAAACAGGATTTGTCGATATAATTCCAGACAATTGCTTTAATTTTCAATGCTTTTAATTTTCAATTGCTTTAATTTTCAAAAGTAGCTTTGCTACTTACCTGGTTTGTTACTTTTGCTGGGGTTTTTTTTCCCCCCTCTCTACTTTTCACAATGAAAATCAAAATGCTGTTCTGAAGAAACACTAACTGCAATATTGTTTGCTAAAGAGAAACATGGTTCTGAATTTTGCTGTTCTTTCCTTCTCAGGTGTTTCCAGCAGAAATAAAAAAGGGGGAAAGAGAGTTCTTCATGTATGATGAAACTCCAATATTATAGAACCAGTTTTGCAATACATATCATACAGGAATGTGGGGGGGTTTTCCCTAAAAGATCAAAAGCCTGATAATGCTCACTTGCTTTCAGGTTCCACTACAAGCTCAGCCAATCTTTCTCTGAAAGCAGTTAAACTTTGGAGATTTTAGCTAACTGTGGGCAAGACTGAACCAATTTCAGAGGGGAAAAAGGATGATTCTTTTGTGTTTCATTGTGATTGGAGTTTTGGTGGTGGCAGTGAAAGAGACTGAAATATTTAGTCTTAATTTTACTTTGAAGTTTGGGATTTTTCTTTTGTAAAGGAATTGGAACTGAATAAAATATCTTTAGTATTCTCCTTCCGAGGGGTTGCACAGAGAAGACATCTAAGCAGAGTCCTGGGTGCCATCCACTGGGCACCAGAAATCTGTAGATGAGGAAGGGAAGCCATGAAGAAGTGCTATCCCGTGTTGACTTGGATAAGGTATCCAGGGGAAATTCAGAGACAACTGTTTCCAGGTCAGCATCAGCCTTCCATTGGAATGTATTTGTTGCAAACTCATAGAAAAAATCTGTCCAGACCAGGGTAAGGAAGTGAGGCCTTCAGGTTCAGACTTGGTTATCTCTTATGTGTATGTTTATCTCCATCCCCTTTCAGAAATATACAAGCCAAAATCTGGATTACATGCTCTAAAATTTCCTCAAAAAGCACACCAAGGTTGTTTTCTGGCGTAGAAAACAACATACAATTGCACAGGATTGTACTACCATTCCAGTATTTTTCAATACAAAATTTGCTCTTACTGTACTAAGACAAGCATGGAAATTTGTCATTATTCCTCTTACCCTCTGGTATTTTGAACACTGCAGAATAAGAAACCTAAACCAGTGCAGACTGCAAATCAGAGATGTACTATCTCTTTGTGGGAGTGTAAAGTTTCATAAACCACAGTAGGTGTCTAACCTAGGTGTGTTATCACCCCTTGAAAGACAAAGAGTCTTTGGAGCTGCAAAGCAAAGCAAAGTGATACTTTTGAAGAACTTTCATTCTGTGTTAAAATCAACAATTCAACAGTACCCAAGAGATTTTGATACCCCATTCATTGATTTCTTTTGAAAGGTGATTAATCAGTCTACCTTGCTAGTAACAGTGTAGATCTATAGGACTTAATATTTTTTTAAACATTTAGATCTCTGAAAAGATTTGTTTGGTACCCAGGCTCGTGCAGCTTCATTGCCCATAATGTAGTGAATTTTATAGTAATATTCTGTCCCTTCATATTAAAAAAAATTAAATAATATCTTGAATGTTTATCCCAAACAAATTACCAAGAATTGATTTCAACAAGATTTTTAAAATGTTACACTGCAGTTAAAGTCTTATCTTGCTGCAAGAAAAGTATGCATTTGGTAGCTAGGTTTTAAAAACACTACTTTGCATTCAAAATTAGTCATTAAGTCTTCAGCTTTTCTTCATATTCTTTAAATAGGACAGATCAGTGTCACATTAGGTACATCACAGAACAGCCCTCTCTGAGGCCTAAGCAAGTAATGTTGATCTCATTTGGAAATTTTATTTGTCAGTAACAGGTAAGCAAGTCTGTAAGTATGTTCACTTGAACCTAATAATAGAAAACATTTGCAAGTCAAAACACGCGTATCAGCAAAACTTGAAAAGTGTTCACAAGCTTAGAAAGTCTTTTTGTTTATTGCCAATACAGTATCAAATGCAGCTTCTGACAGATAAAAAAATGACACATATAGTACCTCTGTAAGAAACTCATAAAAGCTGAAGTATTTTTAACTGAAGAATAAATAAACGTGGTAAAAACTAATATGGATAGCAATTACATCTAAAGGGTCATTTTGAATACATCAATTGGACAAAAATATGGCTGCAATGAAGAATATTTCTTCCGAGTAGGAAGGATTTTGCATAGATTGTTGGTTTAGATAATTTTTCAGATTTAAAATAGAAAAGGGGAAAATCAGCGAAACACAGTTTATCTTTAAAGCTATTTTGCTAATCTGCTGTATTTCCCTCTACAATATTTGAATTCTCAACATAAACCACATGTGGTACAGGGCAGTCGTTAGCAGGTCTGACATATTGTTGGTGTTTATGATGTCATACTGCAAGTTACTAAATATGGAAGTTTTTTAAGCATCTTGCCTCATGCTTAGCTGAATATGGCAAAAATCAAGATGTTCACTGACCAATTTTAAGCAAAAATAATACACTTTACATGTTAAAATAAAAAGAATCACATGAAAAAAGGTCTCACTGTCATTAAATCTAATGTGAATAATAATTTCCTTCCGGGCACTAACATTCTCAAAAGGTCCGTTGTTGTCTCTTAAGGTGACCTGAAAGTATTTGTCATGGCTTTTTCTATGAGACTTAAAACAATAACTTCAGAGACAGATCGAATTAGAGGCCTAGTCAAGAAGGCTGTCTTTCTTGGAAAAATGCAGGTTTCCTTCTTCATTTGAAGAAAATCAAAATTACATCTCTATGTAACAAAAATATTTCTGAAGGGAAAGCCAAAATATACCTAAATTGTTAAAAAAAAAAATTCTGCCATGTTTATTTCACTATTGATGCAGAGTATAAATTAAGGCCTCAGAAGAAGAGGGAAAGTGCATCTTTCAATTCGGCAGCTTTGGCATCAGAAGAAAGTGCTGTATTGTTCTTCACACAAACCGTCCCCATTAGAGCTCAAGATGTTCTTTTCCTTTTAATCCTCATTTGTACCCCTTAGCCATTTGTTTGGAATTAAATTAGCTGCAATTTGGAAAATGTGGATGAAAGGTAGTGCATTGAGTAGATATCACATGTTTCCTGAATAGTGCCTGTTCTGCCTCTTTCACAGCCATTCATTGTGCCTGAAAGGGTGTAGTGTGTGAATTGTTGGACTGTCACTCTGCAGTGAAGTCTAGTAGCCAGTATTACCATGGAAACAGCAGGAAAAAGACAATTAACAAAATGGTTCTGATTTTCCTTATTTCTTGGGGGAAGGGGTGTTCATTAGTGATTTTTTTGTTTTCTTTTGTTATTTTCCCAAAAGAAACACAAGGGTAAGGGAGGAATATTCTTGTTAAATTAGACATTGTCATCACTGCAGGCCTAGTAATGCAACAGAAATGTGTGTTTGTGCAATAAAATGTGAGCTCTTAAGTGTTGTCTAGTCTTATTCCTTCCTTTCCCATCACAGAAAAGAGGTCTCAAAATATTCTTAGGTGAGCGACTGTTAATGAGCAGAGCCTGTGAGTTTAACCCTCACACATTCATTGGACTTTTAATTAGTCCCTCTCAGAATCACTCCTATGACAGAGACACAATATATGCCTGAGAGGGGTTTAAACCAAAAGGGGGCTCTCTTTAGATTTTTAGCAATAGTTTAAAATCAAATAAGTTGGAGGGAAGGGCTGTGGGCTGCTGTAAAAGGCAGATTTTTCTGCCTGAAGGACATTCCAGTGCAGGGGTCCAGCTATAATTTCAAGTCAGTCAAGTTCACATTCTGTATCCAGAAGTGCATAAAACAAAGGGGAGAAACTCAGGCTCTTAAATACATCCTTGCCTTTAAAATTGTTATTTCTCCCTAGCAGTGTTACTGACCTTCATATTTGTAATTAAAGGAAAGAAAAAAAACCTGATGTATATTCTATGCTAACTAATGGCAAACATTCCCATAAGACTGAACTCCAGGTTGTGTTCATGTCACATGGATACAGAGGGACTTCAGAAACAAAAAGAACTCTCCTCCCTGCTTATACAGATGCAGCCAAGATCAGTACCAGCCTCATTTTCATTTATTGATCCTTTCCATTGTGGGAGCAATACACATAGCAGAAAAACTGATGGAGAGCATTGTGATTAGACAAACCCTGCTTCTTTATGTTCAGTGGCAACAAAATTTCATGTGCTACTGGTAGGTTTCTCTACTAATATACCAAAAAAGGCACTCAGTTGTCTGCAGTGTTTGCTAAACACACCCTGGTAAATATATTTTGTAATATATCACACCTGTTGTTGGAACAGATCTGTCCTGTATTGTGTATTTGAATAACACCTATGCCTTTGGGAGCAAGGAGTCTCCTGGATCTCTAGACTGCACTGAGCAGTTATTAAACTATAAGAATAGTTGAATTGTTTTGGTTTTTTTTAAGGAAGAGATTGCTGTGAAGTCATATATTTGCTCTCTGACTAGCAATATGGAAAAGAAATTTACCTGCTTTGTTGTCCAGCAAAGTGAATTATTTACAGGAGTATGTTGTATTTGAAGAAAGGTGAACAGTGCAGGAATGAAATGACAGAACACATACTAAGGACATAGTGTAGAGATTTCGGATGAGTTAAAAGCACAAAGAAGAATAACAAGGGGAAGGAAGTTAGATGGAAAGTCCTGCTCACTGTTTGTCTGTCCTAGGTAAATACAACAGAACTCTGAAACAAACCACTAGAGCAGTGGAGAGCAAGCCTCGGAAACAGGCTGAAGGCCTTGACTCAAAGAATGTACTCCAGCAGCATTCAAGTAGATGGCTATTAGGGAAAAGTAGGAAAAGAAAGTGGTAAGAACAAAAGTTGGAGCAGCCATCAGGTTATCTGATTGATATAACACTTTATAGCCTCATACTTAATAAATCTATGAAGTAGAAAGATGATGGGAAGACATGGAAATTTCTTTAAAGCATAGCAGTGAACTAATATGATGTTTTGCATCACTAGCTTACAGGAGAATCAATGTGCATGTAAGTGGAATTTAGCACTGAAGAAATGCTGACTTATTTTAATGTTATATTATGGGCAAAATTAGTTTCTGGTTTTGTTTTTTTAGTGTCTAAGGAATTTTCTGTAGTCCTTGAGCTCTGACCTAACAGCCTTATAGCAATGTTATTAATACCAGTAATGAAATGGGCTGTTGTTTATGAAATCAATGAACAATCTTGACTTTAGATTGTAACATAGATGTCAGCAGAAACCCAAGAAATGCAAAGAATATCACACTCTTTACTTAAGAGATAAACCATCCTACAATAGGCGTTTTTCCCACTTCCCTTCACTGTCATTATGATTCCAACAATGCTCCATTCACTCCCACAAACTGTTTTACTTTAATTATTGGTTGAAGTAATTGCTGTTTTCATTGGGCTCAGCATGTTCTGTGCTTTACTTAGTCCTTAGCATTAACACTAATGCACTTGGAATCCAATACTTTGTAGGCTTTCCTGGGGTTTAACTTCTTCAGGAGCAAAGCATAGGCTTTGCCATCTTACTTAAAGATCACACAATCCAAATGATAAGAGAGAAACAACACCAGATAAAAATCTGAAGAGTTGTCATAAGCTTACTTTAGCCCCAGTCAAATAAACCATGTTTATTTGTTTGCTAAGTATGTAGGGTAATTAGGGGAAAAGTAATTAATGAACTTCTCTGGGGCCAGTTATGCCAAAGTATATCCACATTTTGTGCCTACTTGAATTGTGGACTCAAATATCCAAAGCATTCACAGACTATTTTCATTTGGGCATGTATGAAAACACTTATTCAATCTGGTATGCATGTATGTAGCTACTCTTATAACTAAATGTGGTAATTTATATGAGATTGCTTAAGGCTGACTTTGTGAAAAGAGCCTTTAGGGTTTTTGATAATTCTGCTTTGGCATATGTAAATCTTTCTATGCATCATGGTCTTGAAAGCCTTGGGTTTTATGTTTTTAAATGTTATTTTGGACTCCAATGAACTCTCAAGTCTTACCAGCAACATGCTGTCTGAAAACAATATTTAGGTAGTTAAGATTTCTTAGAATTATTATGGTTTAAAAAGTCCTGAAAACAAAAAGATAGCAACATTAATGACTTGAAATATTGTCAGGAAGAGTAAAACAGCAAGAACCCTCAGTTTGCTATCATGGCCTCCCACGCACATGCTGGAGGTAAAAATTGTGGCAGTTTTGACAACACTTTTATCAACACAAGCTTCAGGAAACTCTTACCCTTCAGATGAGTATCCTCTGCAGGAGGAGGACCTCAACCAGTCAGTTGGTTCCTGTCAATAGAAGATTAACTAGTGGCAGACAGTTTTCAAAGGAAGCTGTAAATGTAAATGTGATTTAAAATAATTTTCTCCTTTTGTTTTCTTTTCTTTTTCTCTCAAGAACACTGCACATAAAGCACTTCCTGACTTACTCTTTCCTGCTGGAGAAGAACATTGCAACTTTCCATGGAAATCTGTGCAGTGGTACCAGTCACATAATAGATGACCTCTTACAACATTAATTTGCTAATTTTTACTGTGAGTGGAGTAGCCCATTTGCTTCCACTGAGGAGGCACAGTGTGATTGCTACAGCACTGCCAACTTGGTCATGAAGTAACATGTTCCTTCCACTTTGCATGTTGTAGAGCAAACACCTCCCAGGCCTGGCCATGGATGTCTGGGAAAAGTTCTTCATTAGTATTTAAAATTAAGTTCTCATGGGCACTGAGGCCGTTTTTCACTACACAGACGTAGGAGAGTGTCACGATGAGTGATATTTTTAAGCTCCTTTATAATGCTAGAAGTAAAGTAGCCATAATGTGAATGAGAGGTATTCCCCAAGGGTATGGATGAAACATCAAACACATACAGACATCTGGCCTGGGTCCAGGAGAGGAGCTGATTTTAGAAGGATCACAAAGGTAGCTTTTATGTGTCAGTAGGACACATGTAGGATTCTATGCCAGCAGAAATCCAAAGACTTGCCATCACAATCCTACCCATGGAAAGAAAAAAAAAAGAAAAAGAAAAAAGAGAGCAAATTGGAATTTTTCTAAAAATAGACCATATTGTTTATTTTTGTGGGGATGCTGCACTAAGAGAAAGCATTACCTGTGAAATGTGCTTCCACCATCCTGCAAATTTTTATTCTTTTCTCAAAGAGCAATGCCACTCCAAAGCAACATTCCTATGTAATTATATATTCAATTAAAGTAAAGCTGCCTTAACAACAGCTGAGTTCTCCATAATTGTCTGATGTCATGAAAAACAAGCTACCCAAAGAATAATGAGTCAGCATCTGTTCTTTCCCCCTCTTCCCCTCCTGGTTCTTCTGGTAGCTGAGGGAATCTTCATTTGGGGCTGCTCAAACAATGTTGGGCCAAATTTATCCTTGGTGTAATTTCAGTGGAGTGAGTGCTATTACACAGGACTTTGATCTGGTCTCATTATTTTAAACCAATGTCTAAATATGCCACAAACAGTAATGTTAAAAAAAAAAAGTCTGTGAAACTTTTATGGATCCATTTTTCACCCTCTATCTAGTCAAAATCGTGCTTTAAACAGCCGTGAAAGAATCCACAAGAAATTTAGACCTTACATAACACTGTATTTAAAGAGTTTGTATTCCTTCAATACTACATTTATGGAGATGAAAAAAACTTCTCGTCCAACAACAAAAACTTTGAGAAATTTTTAGACCAGTATCAACATTTGAACCTTGAGGTAATGCCTAACCGGGGACTAATATAAGTAGATTAACAGAGATTTGTTCAAAGTACAGAAGATATAGGCAATGCCCAAAATTCAAACAATTTCATAATGAAGTATTTCATTATCTTAAAGGTTTGTTAGTAGTTATTTAGCGGAAAAAAATAAATTTTTGTACACTGACATAAAATCAAAAGAAATACTGTATAAAGTGACTTTTTTACTTCGTCTGGACCTGTACAAGAAATCACTTTTCATGACACAAAAAAACATGTCTTCAGTCAGGTTTTATATATTCCAGTGTTGGAAACTTTACAATTCTCTGCAGATCCTTTCCAGTCTTTCCAAGCTTTGTGCCATTTGGATTTTTTCTGACACCTACTATGTGTGTTTCTTGATTTATTTTAAGCACATTTTTTCCTATCATAGCATTCATAGGCTATTATTTTCCAGTGTACAACAGTTTGGAAGACTATTGTCCTCACTTCTTCATGCTGGAACCATTCCTCCTTTAATCTCGTATTTGGTTCATGATTGAAACTTTCATCTCCTCTCCTGAAGTAACTAAATTAACTCCTGATTCTTCATTCCATACTGTGTACTCAATGATTCCTAAATTGGGCAGTTTCTACTGGGCTTTATTCCATTTCGTTCTCTTTTCCTTTTTTATTCCTTTTCGTTCCATTTCTTCAGTCTGCTATTACCATTTTGAATTCCAGTCTGTTTTCTCCAATGTGTGTTAAAACTCCTCTCAATTCCTTGTCACTTGTGAGCTTACCACAGGTTCCTGTCTACTTTGGTCATTAATAAAGGTCTCAGTAGAAACAGATCTGGACAGACTCCAGCAGAACAGCTAATTGTTTGCTTTTCCTTGACAGTGATTCACTGATAGATATTCTCTAAGCCAAAAACCCTGACTTCCTCCCCTCAGTCATGTGTATCTGAACACATACTCTTCAGCATTGCTGATAATTTCCAGGGGTTTTAAAAACCTTGATGTGTTTCACCTTCTAAAATCAAGACTTGTGCCTTTACTCTGGTAGTTATGTATTCCATATTAATTACTACACAGAGGCTGTCAGGCATACAAGCTCATACTTCTTATTTATTGCTTTGAGTACAATGTTCTATTTCTGCACACAACTAAATTGCACCAGTACTTTATGGCCTTTAAAGAAGAGGGCAGTGTTTGCAGAGATTTGCTTTCCTTTTCCAGAGTTCCTATAGCCCAGTAGAGGACTTTGACTATGAACTTTTATCCTAGTTATTGCTTTTTATTTATAGATAAAACTAATGACCTCTCTAGGTAAATTAACATAGAGCGGACATTTGTCAGCAATTGCTTATTGTGCAATAGAGGACTTTTTCAGCATGTGGTCAGACCTCCACAAGGGACAAGAATAAATGAAAAAGGAGGCAGCAACAATATGATTATGAATGCATTGCCAATTTGTAAATGAAAAGCTTTGAATCTTTTCTCCTTTTTTTTTTTTTTTAATTCCCTGAAGTGTAGTGCACATGGGCATTTCTAAGTAGATCTGGGCAGGCCTGCAGATAAAACCAAAGACCTGGCTTTTCTCCATAAGCAAAAATACAACCCAAGCTGCCAAAGTTGGCTTCCCATTAAAAAAAACAAAAACAAAAAAAACTAAAAAAACAAACCCCAAAGCAACAACAAGAAAACCCCAAACCAAAACAAAATTCTATGTAAAGACACATAAATTGAATGTGACGAGGAGGAAATCATACCAAAGGATTGTCTTTATTCATGGATGTGAAGCTGAGGCAAAGCTTGTAACTCAACAGGATCTCAAATTAAGTTTCCTTTAATCCAAGTCTAAGTTCTGCAAATTTATATAATTAAAGTAGGATAACAGGAACTTTAATGTCAACGCAATCAGGTCCCAGGAACAAGTAAATCAGCTCTTTATTGGAATAAACAGTTCTTAGCATAGAATTACACCTTTTACAGAAAAGGAAGTTAGAGAGACATAGAAGGATGAAAGAGGAGCCTGTTAGAGACCTGATAATTAAAAGGGTCTTTTTCAAACACAAACAGAAGATTATGATTGAGTTAAAGAAATAGCAGTGCTTATATGTGCACTTATTATCAAGAAAGGTTCTTGTATTTAAGTAAAACAATGCTTATGAAGAAAAATAAGATGGGCTATTATATATTATATAATAATATTTTCAAAGCAAAATGTTGTTCATGGATTTCCATAAAAAATTGTGGCTGTTTAGAAGTGTCCCTTTTAAATTATCATGGAGCAAATCAGAGACTAGAATTAAAATGTAGCCACACTCTGAAAGATAATGGCAGTGGAGGCTGCTGTTGTTTATGCTTGCTGTTCACATTTACTCTGCAAACATATAGTTCAGTTTAATTAGCATGTGATTGAAAAGTGTTGACGTCTTGTGTTCTGTGTTGCTAAAGGGATTTCTTCAAACTGGGGAATATGTAAATTCCTTGAAGAATTGCTTATACTACCAGCATGGCTTTTAAGTAATTTTGATGACAAGAATTAAAGTAGGCAGTCAGCATAGTTATTTTGAGGATTTAATATAGTTGTGAACACAAGAGTGTAAATAACTTTTTCAAGGAGCTGAAGCAGACTGTGAAAACAGCTGTACAAATTTTTTATTTTTTAATTTTCTTTTAGTTTATGGAACAGTCGAGTTTAATTGCAGCTTTTGTCCCTTCTCATTTCTGGCAGCTTAAAATAAGATGAATAAATGTAAAAAAAGCTACCTCTCCTTCGAAGCTCTGAGCATAATTTAAAACAGAAAAGATTTTTAAATTTCTGTGTGATTCTTCTCTGGGCTATAAAAACAGTAAATGTCTGTAGCTTCATTTGTTTCACAAAGTATATTTCTGATTTGCTGTGGTTTTATAGGAGTAAAATATGGATTAAGCTGTAAATCACACTTCTTTGAGGACTGCATATTTTAATTGTCTGCATGGCAGAGGCAAAGTAGTCAAAGGCTTGCATAGTTTCAATTCTCTAGAAATATATGGACATTGAAATTTCCACTCCACAGAAAGACTTGCAGCTTCAGAATCAATTCTGAACCAGGGTGGTAAAAAAAAAAGTTCTTAGGCTTATAGTACTTTTTAAAAAAAATTAAAGTGAAAGTTCTTGAAGAATGAGAAACTTAAATAAAAATTCTTGTCATGAGAATGTCAAATATTTCACCATTTATTTTCAAATTGGAAATTAAATAAATGATGACTGGAGGGTTCTTTAGTTATGTCCTAATGTGCAGATATTGATAATCATGAGCTGTTGGGAGCATGCAAGAGCCACTGGCAGCAGCTGCAGCCAGCGAGGTAAACTGCAGAGTTTGGGGAGGTTACTGGCAAGCCTTACTCACTTGTGAGGGTGACTGCTCTACTTGTCCACAACACTGACCCACCAAAGTCCCAAAAATATCTCACTGGAGGCTTGTACCCTTTTAGGCAGAAGATTATGTTCTGATAAGGATTAATCTAAACTGAAGTGTTTGTCTAACTTGGGTCTGTTAAAGATTCGAGTCATGAGGTCTAAGACAGCTTCCTAAGCTTCATTAGGACAATGCAGAATCATTTATCTGTTGTAGCCAGATGCTTATGAGAGAAAGGATTTTTTTTCACACTAGATCTGTCTGCTGAGGGATTTGGATCAATAGATGCTGTACTTTTATGTGGGTAAAGTTAGGTGAAGTTAAACTCCCTTTAAATGTCAGAAGAGAAAATCCCTTTTTGGTGTATTAGCCAGATAAAAATCCTTTGACTCCATTGTGTTCATTGTGTCACATTGCACTAACTGATGATGGTGTTGAACAAAAATTATTTTTCCTCAAAACTAAAGTTAACCTACCTCACCAAACTACACATTATGCTAAGTACTATATTTGCCAGGCCCTGCTGTTTTCTTTGGAATACTTCTGAATGTCCCTCTGCTTATGGGATAAAATTCCTGCTACTGAGGTACAGTGAACTGCAAGAGTTGAGTTCTATCCCCAGCCTTTTTTCCCATTTCCTTCAACAGAAACACTGGTGGATGTTCTTCAATAATTCTTCTCATCAGTCATGTGGGTTTAGATAAAACTTCAGTAAAATCACAACTAACACTACTCCCTCTGAACAAAGGGCAGTTCAAAGAGGGAGCAGAAAAAAATTAACACCAGGACGTGTTATTATGGGAACATAAATCAGACTGTGATAAAGGAGAGGGGAAAAGATATGGGAAGATAATGGAAGCAGAAAAGGCTGCCTGATGGATCAGCTTCCTCAACTAGTTCTAGAAAATGTGAACCCAGAAAACCAAGGAGATTCAGCCCTGCAAAATCAATAAAAACTTCTATTGACTAAAGTGGTGCCACATCACAGGCTCCTTTTATCCTTAAACCTTGGAGCGATACCAGGATAAGACAACTGCCTAACCACATGAAAGAAACCTCTGCTCTACCAAGTCTAAGATTAATTTAAAATTAAGGAATTCTGGCAAATACTTAAGTTACCCTCTATCTCTTACCTGACAGGCACATAATGAATAGGTTAGCAGGTGATAAATAACCATTCCAGGGTGAAAACCTACCCAAGTGCAGACAGCACTTTGTTATAATTTTATCAATGTCTTAGGAACAAGGATAGACACAAGCAACAAGTCACAGTAGTAACAATAAGAAACAAAAATAATAATTTTTGTACTTGCAGCTACATTTTCTTTTGTTCGCACAGAAGACTACTCTTTATGGATTGCAACACTCTTCTTAGAAGCAATAAAATCCCATCTGACATTTTATGGGCATTAGCTTGACTTCCAAAGGCATTTCTTAAAACTGCAAGCTTTGTATGTCCAGTTCCTGGGGTTAATACTTTATATAAAATATACAGAATAATTCTCAATCTTTTCAATGCATATTGAATTAATGAGGTTTGGAAAGTGAGGAAGGAAAGAAATCCTACCATTAATATTTTGTGTTGATCATTCTGACATGTCAGGTTTTAAAACTGGTAGATGAAATTCCAGAGATGATTTAAAAAGCGGGTTGGCTTTTATTAATATATTAAAGAAAGACAATCTTCTGTCTCCAGCATCAGCCAGCATAACCAGGTGGTTCTGCTTTTCTTTCAACTGTTCTAAGACACAAACTATGTCTGCTAGGGATCAGAGTCACCCATACACTGGTTCCCAAAAGGAATGGAAATTCAGTGATATTTCAGTGTGCCGCAGGGATTGGCTTGATCTTGGCTGCCTTATTGACTTAAGAAGGATTCATATTTAGAACTGAAAAAATCACAATTTTTTGTACTACAGAAGTACTTGGCCAAACTACTGGTTCCCACTGCATAGAAGTAAATAAAATTTAAATTTAGAGTCTTATCATAATATCAGCTTTTGTACCTGTACAACAGGAACAGATGGAGTATGGGAAAAATTTGAAGTGTTAATTGATTTTGTTTGAATCCTGTTACCCTCTGTTTGGTGTGAATTGTTGAGTTGTCAAAACATTAAGTTATATAAGGAATGGAGCAGAGAATAAACAAAAAATATAACTATTGATATCAGAGGTGTACCTTCAGCCAATATACCATGTTCACACTAGTTATCCCATCTCAGACTGCTAAAAAATAAGCAGAATAACAAAAGACCAATAAAAATTAAAGAAAAAACCCTGGTCTCAGAAAATAAAAATTAGTTTTGCTTTCCTTAAGAAAGAGATAAAAATAAAAAAATTCTGTTACAGGAAATTTGTGGAGTTCAAATATTTAAGTGCATTTAAATAGGCTGAGAAAACAAATGTACAGGAATATGAGCAGTATCTTGGGGTTTGATAATTATCCCCCCCCAAAACAATAAAAGGAGTGTTTGTCTTTGTGCTTCACAAATATAGCTATTAGAAATTAAGATCTAATGTGGAAGAAGAGATAATGTGCTGCTCCTGTGAAATGATGTCACCTTACTCAGAAGTATGTGGTATAAAGAGTTTATGTGGATAAGAATTAGGAATGACGGAGTAAGATCCTATATGGAAATTCCTGTATTTACATGTACCTAGGAAAATATCAGCAGGACAAAATAAGGCACATGGAAACCTCCCAAAACCTCTGACTGCATCCTATGGATCATCTATTTGATCACATGTAGTTCAGATTAAAATCTGAAATAAAATATAATGTCTCCACAGGATTATATGGAGTTTTCTCATGTTCAACACTCACACGCTGAAGGCAGGAAAAATAAAAGAAAGTGATAATTAACCAGGCTGAGATGAACTCCTCTCCCACTATCATTACTAATGTCAGTGCAATGCACTGTTCCTTTAAGAAAATATCAGATTTTAGGCCACAATTTAGTTCAAGTTTATTTCTCTAATTAAAAATTAAGTTTCCCTTCAGGAAGTTTGAAACTGATCTGCTGTCTGAAGTTACTTTGCCTCCACAATAATACTGTTGACCTGTAAGAAAAGATAACTGTTCTAATGCACCATAAGCAAATAATGAAGTACTGAAGGTAGAAATCAATAATGATGTCTGAGAAAAAAACAGTTTTTCTTTGAAGTTCATCAATGCAGAATAGAAAAATACTGCAATGACTATGGGCAGATATGTGGATTAAAAACCCACTGTCAGAACCACCTCAACATTAACTGCCCAATATAAAGCAGAATTCTGCAAGATGACAAGTCAGATGACTCTACCTTAACAAAACTGACCCAGGAAACAAGCACAGTGAGTTGAACCTTAGGCATATAATTTTTAAAGGGGTGAATTGGCACAACTTCAGGAATTTTTGTTGATTTTGTTGTTTTTTGAAATATTTCTTATTGTTTGCGTGCATATAAATATCAGAAGTGTCTGGGGTTTTGTAATATTTCTTGAATGCCCCCTTTCCATTGTGAGACCTTTCAATATTACTCATTTTAACTTTAATGAACAAAGAATGTGAAATCTGATGGCAATTTGCTTCTTACCATGACTGAAAAATATATGTTTTAATTAACTTTTGTATAAGTAGTTTTATTTTTTTTTCCTCTGGAAAATGCAAAATGAGTAACCTGTGGATCCCAATTACATGGGAAATTCCAGCTTCAGGAACACTGATTGGTTCACAGAAATTTTTGGAAACAAGCACCATTACAAAGTAACAAGTCTTTGTCAATTTTTATGGGGTTTAATCCTAGTTCTGAATGTAGAAAAAATGCATTAATTCAATGGTAAGGGCTTTTCATTTTCTCCCTGTTTGAATCTTTTATTCTTGAATCTTTCCTTTGCAACATATCTGTACATTGCTTGCACTCCGTAATGATATCCAGAGCTTGAATCAGCTGATGAAGAACAGTGTGCATGGTTGAAATAATTCTGGAAGCAGCTGGAATTGCTTAAGGCATTTCATAACTAAATAGAGAATAAATACACAAAAGTTTTCGATTACAGTGATATTCTGGAAGAGAAGGTGAAGAACCCAAGGAAGCAGATCTTCATATAATGAAGCTGATGCTGGAAATACATGTTAGATAATCTGCTGTTTATTAGCATTTGTTTTGCTACCTCTCTCCCACAACAGCCACAAGTATTTTATGCTTCACTCCCTTTCTCCAGAACCAGATCTACACTGGACTTAGGGAAAGCAAACTACATTGGCCATACAACTCATAGACCATGGCTCAAGGTACATGACAGGGATTGCCATGTTTCATGAAAACATAAGAAATGTATTTATTTTCCAGAGGAAGAAGGATAACCTGTGCAATTTGTAGCCTTATTTAAGAGTAATGTGGTTGCCTAGCATTGTGATAAGATAAATTAATTAAAATAGCTATTTTTTTCTTTTGTAATGGCCATTGTAAAATTACCTGGTTTGGAATTTTCCTCTTTAAACATCCATTTACACAGCGGCATTTTACAAAGTGACAAAGCAGTTTGTTTAGTATCTGTAATATATTGCTGGATGAGAAAGACAAGCATTACAGTTTTCAGTGATACAGGGGCTTGGCTTTTACGTTAATTCTGACAATCATGTATTTTAAAATATTTTATCACAACTCTTATTGCTCATGGCAACACTGGTTAAAACTATCCATTTAAGAAAATGCTGAGACTTGGCAATAATAGCTTTTATAAGAAACTTTACTGGCTGCAGACAGATAAGAGTGAGTCCAATCCATCTGTATTGATAAAGAACTACTGGTTTGAGTGAATTTACTACAGAGATGTAGTTGGCCCAGAGTGATGGAGAACAGTTGTTTGCTCCCTTCTTGACAAAATAATGTCTGTCCAAAAGAAAGAGAACCTTCCCCTTTTATGGTCTAGTCCGGAAATCTCCACAGATTTCAACAAGTACTCATATACCTCTCCTTGTCAAAATTCGCTTTTCTCTGCCCTAGGCAAAACCTGAAATATTTCAAGCAGAACAACTGTCTAATTACCAGTAGCTCAATTATTCCCCCCCTCCCCCCTTAGTGCTAAAAATGATCTTTACTTCAGTTTTTCTTTCAGATCTGGACTGGTAAAAGGAAGGATGAAAGTGTGCAGAACATATCCCTGTGAAATCTGGGTTTTAATCTGGTTTTATATCTGCCAGGTGACTGAGAGCATGTTTTCTCAGTTTGAGAAGATGAGTCAACTAATGTACTTTGTTCAGACACTGATTCCTATCCCAGATATTACATAAGGATCATTGCACTCTTAAATAAATAATCCTTACATTGTTAAGCACTGTATGGAAATTGTAGGGCAAAGGACATTTTTAAGGACTGCAAGTATGTCTAAATATTCCTGTAGTGTACATCTTAATTTTCTCTCCTGAACATTCAGATGACAAACGTGAAAAACATGACAAAATTTGATTACCAACAATCTGTAACTTGATTATAACAAATCTTCTTTTCAAGATTGATAAGGTGGTGGGTTTTTTTTTGTTTTTTTCTTTGGTTGGTTGGTTTTTGGTGGGTTGGTTGGTTGGTTGGTTTGTGTTTTTTTGAATGCAAAACATTAAACCTTATTACTCATTTATTGCAACTAATTTTCATATAATTACTAATGTCTCTTATGTGTGCCTCTTCAGCACTGATCTCATAAAGGTAGCTTTAAAATTAGTGAAGCAGAAGGCAACAGCAGGTTTTGGTCAGCCTGAGAGAACAACACACCTGCTGGATTAAAATGCAAAGAGAGAAGTGGAAAAACAGGTTTGCCAGGAGAGGGAAATTGAGAAAAGCTTCTGCATGTATCTGAAGGAAATGGAGAATCAAAAATCATTTAATCACATAGAAAGTCAGATTTCCTGTCTTTGATATTGTCTCCTTTAATAGGACATATTAAGAAAAACAAAAGAAACAAAATCCTGTAGTTCCTTTGAAGTTGAAAGAGGAGGTTATACTGTTTAGTAAAATGCCAGCCAGGTATTTTTCCCCACTTCCAAGCTTTGGCTCTCATCCAAAACATGACAAACCAAGCAAATGAAAATGTGGACATGCCTTATCACTTTTGTTTCACATTTCATACGAAACTCTAAATTATATTGATGAGAGAGAAGGATGTTAATCGAGCAAAATCATCTATGGTAAAATATAATTTTTATATCATAATCTGCAAATTTTGGTGTTGTTGTTAAAGTGTTGCAACTGAACTGCTATTGGAGCTTTAAAAAATATTTTAGAAAAAAGCAAGTGCTCTTCAGACTCCACAAAGTGTCCATAACTGTAAAGTTTGATCCTCCTTCTATTGAATTAATGGGAAATATTACCTGAATTTCAGTAGAAACAGAGACACACCTTCACTGGCATGAACTGTAAGGTACTTTCTTGAAACTCTAACAATTACATTAGTGATATCCAGGGAGATCTTCAGCGTTTGCCTTGATAGTGAGAATGTAAAAGAAGAAAGCTGGGTTTCAAAGGAAGTGCAAGTATTTTAAATCCTACAAAAGACATGTTTTAATATTTCAAAAGCTCAGGGGAAAAAAAAAAAGAAAAGGGATACACTTTTCCAAAAAAGAGAGATGCATGCTGATTTTAATGTTCTGTTCAGTGTGCCAGAGGATATTTTGAGAATTACATCCTTCTAGAAACTCTGTCACCTGCACAAAATGGATTTTCATGACTTCCTGCCAAGGATGCCAAGTTGCTGATTTCCTAAAGAAAAGCTGTGCCCAAACTGGAAACCAGGGAAAGCTTGAATATGAAAATATGGAAGTCTTCAGCTGCACAATCCTAGTGGCTGCTTTCTTGACCTCCTGCTTGATAAAATAATTCAGCTGTGGTTGAAGAAGGAGTACAAGGTGTTTAGAGAAGTCAACACAGTGCTGCAGTCAACATAAAAACTTATAATTAATTCTAAGGGGAATTAACCAGTAAGGTGAGAAATTATCAATAACTGTAACATCAATTTTTGAAAGAATAAAAATAACTAATATTCTTATATTTAATTTTAAAGTGAAAGAAAAATAACTGTGACAGGGCAACCTGGAGGGAGTTAAAAACAGACATTTTCCAATCAAATAATTATAATTTAATTGCAATATTGTAGAGAAAAAAATATGCATTGTATTTGATTTGAATGCATAGCATATACACTTTATGCTTAATAGTCACTTTCCATAATAAAAATAAACCAGTATAAAATATTACCTGAGTGCCCAATGCCTCAGGAAGAGAAAATGAAAAGAGATTGTCTAAGATTTACATTAAAATATCTATAATGAAAAGTAATAAAAAGTAGCACCATCATTTAGGCTTCTTTTACACTAACTTCTGAATATTCTTATCTTTTCAGATTACAATATCTGCAGAAAGGACTTGGGCAAGTCTTCCATGAAGGGGTTTACAGCAGATGTGCTGCTGATGCACAAAGCAGGCATTTAGTGATACCCAGCATTGCCTTTAGATATGTCTGCACTGCAGTCAGGTGTCACTGAAACCTCAGTAGCTCAGATACTGAGAGGAGCAAAAATGTGGGAAGTGGACTTCAGCATAAACTACAAAACTTAGCTTGAGATCTAGGGTACATATTTGGCAACTAAAACCCATGCTGTTTAAATCCCATAATTATAGTATAGCCATGCCCCTGGGGTAAAAATACATTGCATTCACAAAGTGAAATCTGCAGCAAAATGACTGTGAGTGTGCTGTCTATTTGATACTGAAAGGGCCATCTGCTATTAGAGAACACTGGGAAGATCCTCTCACCTAATTTTAAGTAACTAAATATAATCCCCTCAGACTCCCCACGCAGCCCAGGCACATGCAGAGGTGTGTCACTTCACTGCTTGCACTTGCCTGCATTGCAATGGACTGAATCACACTCTGCAGGTGTTTATTTTTCCCCCCACCAACCAAGAAGAAAATCCTGGGAATCTTCTTACAGCCTTGGCTATTGCAGGGCAAAGTAACCCCACACAGTACAACAGCATAAAGCTTTGACAACAGTAGTGTTCAGTAATAGCTGAACACTGGAAATTGCTGAGAGGGAATTTGGTTTTGGACCAAGGGTCAGGAAACTGTATAAAAGGGTTCAAATTATATTGTCAAAAAAAATGCCTCTGTTTAGTTACACATTTCATTTGTTATGATGTGTATATAACTGAAATCTAATTCCTTTTCCTACGGCAATTGCTTCCTCTGCTGGGGGTTAATTATCCTATAATCACAGTGCAAATTATCCAAGTGAGATGGTGGCATGTTTTACTTTTTCAGCTTCCGGACAAAGTACCTGGGATGTAATCAACTTAACACAATGCCAGTGCATCTAGAGGATTCCATCACTGACAGATTTGACTACTAATGTGTAAAAAAGTTTTATTTGTGAACAAACTGCCTTATTCAGATCAGAACTGCAGATGTTAAAAAAAATTAGAGCATAAGAAAACAAAGAATGCATCTTACCAGGTGAGGTGAAAACAAGCAGGAGACTGCAAATATTGGCTTTCACTTCCAACAGGTGATGAGTTCCAAGTTTAGAATCCGTATAAAAAGAAGGAGGTGCTCTAGGAAGCAAATGCAAAGAGATACAGATCAGTCTGAGGTATGTATGTCTTGTATGTACATTGGGCTTGAGGAAACACTGCATATTCAAAAGTTGGTTAATTCTTCCCAGATATAGAAAACAATCTAGTAAAAAAGATAGTTCTTTAACTTGCAGATATTGCCTTTCCTGAAAATTTATGTATGTTACAAGTTGTTAGCTCTTGTAGTCATTGAAGGGTTACTCACCTCATCTAACATTAGCCAGCAAAGAGTTAGAGATCTAGATATCTGCTCTAAACTGGTATTTGTCCTAAACAAAACCTGACAAAGTAGGAGAAAAAACAACTAAGATGATGATTAGTTATTTTTGGAGATTAAATTCCTAACTTCATCTAGTAAAACTCTATATGTTCTCACTGATTTACACAGAGATCAGTTTATTATGTTGTTTACATGAAAATAGAGACCAATCATAAAGTTTGAAAAAACCTTCATCTTCTATTTGTGATTTCACATTCTTAGTCACATATGCCCAGATATAGTTATGAAACAATTCAGTCTCTAGTTTTATATAGTAATATGCATGTTCTAGTCTACAATAAGGACAACATTTATCAAAACATGCAATGATAGAGTTACAGCTACAATAAGAGC
The DNA here is from genome assembly GCA_013400955.1 of Drymodes brunneopygia. NCBI lineage: Eukaryota > Metazoa > Chordata > Aves > Passeriformes > Petroicidae > Drymodes > Drymodes brunneopygia. Next base: position 246,654 of record VZTZ01023245.1, read on the forward strand.
CAATATTAAGTAGTAAAGAGATGCACATCGTAACAGTTTCAGGAAGAAAAAAGAGAAAAATATTCCCATTTTAGTTCATTACTAAACCCCTCCAGCTGGTTCTCTTGGCGAGAAGTAGCAGAAGAAAAGCTATGTGGAGGATGCAGCTTAAATTGACAATCTTGAAAATGTAAATCTGCTTGCAAAAAAATGTATAAACCCCATAGAAAAACTGGATTCTGCCAAGTGATTCATTATTTTAATGACTTCCTGCTCTAATGCACTTCCTCTCTTTTCCTTCGTGCAAACTGCTCTAATCCCTGCTAAGGATTTAGCCTTACAATGGAGCTTTTATAACTTTCTGGATCCTTGTCATGTTGGCATATGGGTCAGGACAAGAAGAAGGTGAAGAACAGTTGTCCTGTGGGATAAGGAAAAGTTCAAAGCAGAACTGGCCAAGTATTGCTCTGAAATACTGAGTGAGTTGCTTTTCTCCCTTAGGAGCTGAATGCTGCCAGGTAGCAAGCGTGGAGAAACCTGAACATGTTTCAATGCTATCTCTTCCAGCAGATGTCACTAAGAGGCAATGCTGTTTATAGAATGGCCAAATTGGAGACAAGCAGGTATTTTTAAATCACAAAAGTATGGAAAAGCTTTTCCTAGCTATCAAAGAAATGTTTCAGCACTGAAACATTTTTTAGTTCCCAAATAGGACTTTACTTTGGATCCAGGTCTGGAAATAAACTCCTGGTTTCCACCACATTTCAAAGGTTATGGTAATATATATTCCTTACAGGAAACTGCATGGAGATCAGGAGACAAGCTGAGTGCCATTGCTAAGGAAATAGTGAAGGTTTAAAAGAAATAAAGGTGTCTTAATCTCCATAAATTGTGTATTTCTAAAGAAGGAAACAACAAGAATTTTTGAATGCTGCAAAGATTTAAACTTCTTAAAGACATTTTGTTGTTGTTGGTATTATTATTATTATGATTTTAAAAACCCAAATATTTTGAGTATACAAGAAGAAGGAAAATAATGGATTCCCAGGTGAATACCATGCTTATGTAATCTCTGTAAGACAAGGAACAGCTCTGCTGTTTGGCTGTGCAGCATCCAGCACACTGAAGTCTCAGCCCATGACAGTCACCCTGGTGTTGCTGTGAAATCTGTTAGCAGGGTCAACTGCAAACAGAAGATGGACTATTACATCAGGTCATGGATTAATCCCCATGTGGTTTTAATAAGAACAAAGCATAGGCCACACTTGTATTTGCTGTTGTCCAGTCTCCTCTCCTTAGCAGGCCCAGGTTTTGCTTGAATTGTTCATGTGTTTTAGTTCATGGGCAGAGTTTAAAGGTCAGAGATGGGAGCAAGGAACAAACGAAGACGGAGAGCAGAAAGGTTCCAAGACAAAGCCAACACTTTCCCCTCCAGAGGAGGGGAGCCTGCAGCCCCAGCAGCACAGCCAGATGCTCAGAGCTCTGCAACAGAAACACCCAGCTAATGGTGCGAGAACAGCATGAACAGATGGTGCTGCAGCACTCTCATGTCCCTGCATCTACACCCACCACCACCTGCTATCTAATCCCCTTCCATTATTCAGCTTCCTAGTAACAAATTGTTACATTCTCACCTTTTATTTGTTTTTATATCACATCAAGCCCATCTATGCTCAATCTGGGTTCATGCTACAAAACTTTTTGTTGTTTTAGGATTCCTGACTTTCTACAGCTGTGAGAGGAAAGGCAGGCCCTCAGCTTCATTAAAATATATATAACTTAATGTGCAATCTGCCCTATCTTCTGCCCTTTTAAAAAATATAGGAGAAAACACGTATTGGAAAGGAAATAGCAAAACGTTATAAGCAAGCTATGCAAGGTTAATAGGCTTACTGTCTCATTTGTGCTGTCTGTAGCCTCACAGCACTTTAATTAGAAACACCAAAAACCCTAAAGATGCCTTGAAGTGCACAAATTCAGTTGCTTGGATTTTTTTTTCAACATGGGTATGGTCCTGATAAACATCTGTGTCTCATCAAGAATTTGTCTTCACAAGGAGGTCCTTAGTATGCCCGTAATTATGGGTTATGACTGTCCAAATTCTGAAGACTGCAAATGTCAGCAGTTTGTAAAAGCACCAAAAAAAGTCTCTCAATTTTAGAAAGGTCAGTAGGACCCTATTGCAGTCAAATGTCCTCTGCAGGCTTCATAATTCAAACCTCTATTATTCTTTGCTTTCTATTCCTCTTCCCTATTCCTTTTCCAAACACCCTGTATGAATAAAAGGATTATCATTTCAGTGGAATGCAGCTGCCCCTTGGACAGAAGAAATCAGTTCAGGGCCAGTAGCACTCCAGTACACAACCATTCCCAGCAGCCCAAATCTGCCCTTGGACACAAGTCAGTGGAAACATGCACATTCAGTGGTAGGCTCTGGCCCCAGAAGGAGAAGCAAGGAGTAACAAGAGTAACTAGAGCACCTGAAACTGCCAAAGGGCTTTAGGTAGGCAGAATGCATTTAACCCAATTTGGCATGTGGTCAGGTTATGAGAAGCTAGTAGCTCATTGCTTAAAAGAGCTGGTTCTTGGTTTAATACAAATGTTTGTGATATCAACTTCATATCTTATCTGCCAGCTCCAAAATAAAAAGAAAACCCAGTTTCCATAATGTCACTATGTAAGAACTGTTTTGGCTCATTGCAAATCATGACACCAATGAAAACACCAGATGCAGTTTCTCCTTGAGGGTTCCCTGCTCACCAGCCTGGCCTTCAGACCTGACATTCCTGTTGTGTTGGTACAGTATGGGTAAGATGGAAGAACAACCTTTCAGGAACAGAGATGTGCCTCTGATTCTGCCAAGCCACTGGAAAAGCACATCCTCACAGAAGAGACTACCCTACACTCCAAGCCTGGACAACAATTGCATAGCGACAGAAAAGGACTGGGAACATCCATATGATCAAAACTGCAGCCTTTAGAATAACATACAAACTACCAAAATCCTGTTAAATTGGATAAAGTAGGGGGTTTTGCTTAATAATTTCATTATTATATAATAATCAAGCCATATATTAATCCTCATTTTCATTATTTTGCTTCTTCTCTCTGCAAAGCAGCCATTATGCTCCTCATTCATTTTAAGTCTCTAGCATGCCAATGCATTCACAAGTGTATCTGCTTACAGCTGTGCAAAGTCCCACTGATGTCAAAGATTAGTAAATATGGAATTGGTTGACCAGGGTCTTCTGAGAATGTCTTGTATTTGGCTTCTGAAATATTTATAACTGTTCATAACTTCTAATAAGAAGGCTAGACTTTCTAAACTGAGCAAACTTTTCCTAGTGCACTAATATATGTTTCTTCATTCTTCACATTTTAAGCTTTGCTTTTTGTAATGACTGTATGTTTTCAATTTGAAGAGCTATCGAGTCACTTCTAGGACAGTTATTAAAAGTTATTATAGAAATCATACTTCTTGCCTGTAAGCAGCCTTTCTGCAGCCATCTGTGTCCTTAGTGGAAGATGGTCTCTAACAATCTTCAGCTTTAAAAGTGACGAGTGTAGATGAAGCTGCTAAAGGTGACTCTTAGAGGCAACTCATCTACGTGACTCTCAAGAAGGTGAAGGCGGCCCAGTAATAAAAATCTGACCCTTTCCAGGGTGCTGGGTCCAAGCTTTCCCACTTTTCTCTGTGCTTAGAACCAGTACCTCCTTAGTGCATCACCTTTGTGGATCCCATTTAGAAGTGCTTAGTTCTTCCCACACACAAAATATAAAATTGACATGACTTGCTCATTTTGTGAAAACAGCACACCTATATATAACCTATAGGTTTCTCTGGTATCAAAAAGCAAAATTTAACATCTTCATTTTAAAACTGAGTCAGTTCATAATTTTATTTTTAAATAGCTTTATGTGATGAAATATTTGGCCAATTTGAATTGTTTTTTGTGAAATGTTCTCCAGGCAAAACTTAAATTTTTGATGGCAAAGAAACTTAATTCCTGAATTTGAAAGAGATTATCATAAACAGTTTAAGAACCATAACATTGTGATATTACTACTTGATATAAAAATAATAAAACAACTGACACAAAAACACACAGTTGGATAATTCTAAATATGTATGCTCTTAACTTCATAGATAAATTCCTATATCTACAACCACAAATGTTGAAAGAAGTTGAAATTCCACTTCTGCTTTTTAAGATACAGTATTTTAAGATGTTAGAGGCCAGTTTTAAATCTCACATTTTTCCTTACCAAGGACCTCATTGTTCCTTCCCAAGACTTTGCCTTGATATATGCTATTTAAAAAGCAAACAAAGAACATGAATTTGTTCAAACTCTGGGAATATTTCAGCCTACAGCTCAGCAAAAAACCTTTATCTGAAACCAATGGACATCTCAGGACCATTGAGAATTGACCAGAGGGGCCAATTAGCTGTTGCAGTCTCACTGATTCTGTGTCAATAATTTATAAATTTAGAGAGCAGGCAGGTTTTTGCTGCCGGTTTAAAATTGAAGTGCTGGTTCTTACAAAGTCTATGCCAGTCAACTGAACTCTGTGGACCAGTACATATATGAACCCACTGAAGATCTAATAAAAATAGGCACATCATGTTTTCAAATGTATTCTTTTTTTCCAAAATCAAAATTTAGTTCACCATTGGAAAAACATTAATTAGATATTCATATTTTTTATAAAGTGAAATAGATTCTTGGTTTCTTTTATCTTTCCAAACAGTTTGTAAAATGCACAGTACAGTTTTACATCAAAGGCAGGCACCTAAAGATTCTGCTTTCTGCCTCACAGCAGCAACAGCCAACACCTTAAGGCATTTTTTGTCCCCTTCATATTGCACCCTGTGGCTTTTCTGACTATCTGAGAAACAAATTTTTTGTCTGGTGCCATAGAATGCCTTTCTATGTTGGCTAATTGAGAATGATTGAGAATGTTTTATTGGTTATGGAATATGAGTGTGGCAGGTGACTTTGTCCATAAAGGCAGAAAGGAACTATCACAGGTACCAGAGCCTTCACGGTCCCACTGAATTCACTTATTTCTACCATTTGCTGAACAAAATGTTAATCCATTTATTTGCCAAAATGGAGGCAGATTACAGTGCATTCTAAGGTGCAAAATCTGCCATTACCTAGCTTGATTGAGTTTACTCACTCATTTGGCAGAGGTCACTAAGGGGTTCTAAACCAAAGATTTTTAGACTGTGCTGCACAGAAAATTTGCTTTTTGGCTCCAGAGCTGGCTGGGCACAGGCTGCTGCTCTTTCCAGCTGCTGCTGAAACTCCAAACTCACTTTTTTGCCAGGGTATGTGTAAAAGCCCATCAGTCTTCCATCTGATCACTTGAAAACCAATTAAAGTGTATTCATGCATTCCAAACATTGATTTTACATATGGACAATAATTTTTTCTACCACTATTCAGGATACTCAACAGTGACAAATTTGACAGAGGTCCACCCTTACATCCAAGAATTAATTTAAAAAAAAAAAGAAAAAAGAAAATAATGATCCAGAAGCCTCATGTAAGAATTAAGGTAAATAAGTTCCCAGAATATAATTTATTAATGTTACATATATGTCTATCTTATAAAGACACTGCAGGAAGCAATTTTCAGGAGGCCCAGGGAAGAGTGTGCCCATGGACATGCAGTTGATGGGGTCCAGTATAGTAAAATTGTGTTCTGAGAGAGTTTCCATTTAATATCGGCCAAGAAATCTTGGGTTTCTTTAAATATGTGATCCGATAAAAACTGATTTAGTTTGAAGGCACAGTAATCCTCCTCTGAAGCTACTGTATCTGGATATCTCTGGTGAAATGTCTCTGGTTATGCACAAGTTTAGGATGAGACCTGGCAAAAGTCATTTTCATGAGGTTTAAAAATAATGTATTTAGTTCAGTGCACCACTGAAATCCTGGCATTGCTGACTCCACAAAGATTCAATTCATATTTCAGAGTTAGTAGATAAATTTGCTTTTAAAAAAAAAGTAGTTTGCTTTATTTTTAAGAGAGCTTGATGGTTTTAAGGCTATGTCTTTTTCCATCAAAATCAAAAGTTAACTTGGAAACATATAAGAGACTGTAAATTAAATTTAGTGAATACCATTTTATGATCCATCCTGATGCATGTAATTGCCATAGGTAGAAAATACATCTGTGGTGAAGAACTGGAAAATTGGAACATTATGGACTTTCCACCAGGCTCCCTTGTTAGTGAATCTAAACTAATCTTTAGTGAATTCCCGAGAAAGCATGAAGAGGTTTCTTCTCCTAGAAAAAGTGCTGTGCAAGTGAAAATGGAGCCAGAACAGACACTGCCTCTTTGCTTTAAGGATTTAGATATGTTATTTAATTTGATTTCTGCAGAGACAAAACTAAACTGTGATGGCAGCTGATTCTCTCTGGAATATCTGGTAATCTATATTAAGTAAACTTAATACAGAATGTAAAACAAAAGTTTCTGAATGAAAACTTGTTCCATACTGGTGGTCAAACTGAGTTATCTAGGGAGATTCACAACGCATAACACTTGAGTTAAACTATGGCTAAGGTTACCCTCCTGCAAAAGCGGTGTAGTGCATCCATACATGATATGATTTTAAATTAACCAGCCAAAAAACTGCAGCCAGTCAGCTTTGGAAGGTCAAAGTTTAGCAAGGTCTAATCGACCCAGGTGTTTATCCAGATTTTTTGGACTGATTTTTCAGGCTTGCTTAATGCCATGCTGCTACCTTCTTTTAACCCTTCTTTGATCAAGCTATGCCAGGGAGTCTCCCAGGTGATTTTTGATATTACATATCATGAGTAAGGGCTTCAGAAGGACAGAAACGGGATCAAAGCCTCACACCACAGAATATGGAAAGCAGGACAGAGAAGGAAGATCTCCCCTTTTCATCATGTCACCTCAGCCCCTCTCCTGCAGCACAGTGGACACTGTGGTGACACCCAAATGACCAGGCCCACGTGGGCAGGACAATCCTCTCTGGTGTGAAACCACCAGAATCTAGACAGGGTCACACAGCACAGAAGCACTGTGACCCCAATGGTCTGCTAGCTCTACCATATAGGAAGGATAACTGGAGGCTTTAAAGACTGCAGTCAGCAAAACAAACTATACCTAATTAGAGTGCCAGGGGCTGGATGTTTCTAACCCTGATTCCCCATGAAAATCTCTCATGGATTCACAGGGCTTTGTTGTGATTGTGTGTCTGTACCACAAAATTGTTGGAGAGATAACTGTTTCAGCATACTCGTTCAAAGACACGAGACCTATAATTTTACACCAAATTGGCTCTAATTGCCAGCAAAAGCACTGCCTGTGCTGAGGCATATTCTAAGGGCTTGTCTTCTCTGCACAGAAACTCAGACCCTCCCACTGTCCACAAAGTAAAACCCTCTGACCTAAGGCTTTAAATATGGACTAATTTATCTGGCTAGGATTACCTGCTGAGAAAACCATTGAGCACTAATGATCTGTCCTTTCCTCTTCCCAGCACTGAAAAGGAGGCCAGATTCCAAGTAGAATGGGTAGAATGAAAGTGGAGGGAGTTGTCTACAAAGCCACAGGGAAAAATTAAGATAATGGAGAGAGGCACCAGAATACAAGCTGCTGGTAGAAGTTGCTGAGAGGAAACTGTTCTGAGGCACCTAAAGGTATATTTGCAGTTTAAAAATAACTTTTCCAACTGCAGGATGGGAAGAACAACCCACTGGTCAGACCATTAGAAAATCTGGATTCAAGTAGCTGTTCTGTCCCAGATTTTCCTGAGGTACTTGGCTGACTTCTTTTATGCCTCAGAGACACAAAATGCAGCTACATTGCCTTTTTTCACCCATCTGCAAAATTGGGAAGGACAGTTCTTCACTATTCACAGAAAACACTAAAGACTTTAAATTGCTCTGACTATATGGTAATATGAGCTGTAGAAGCACCTAATCCAACATGGTTTTTTCCTTACTAGTAAATATAATTTCTTTTAAGAAAGCTGCTTTTTCCTTTCCTATTGATGACTTTCCAAAGAGAAGAGACCTCAGTGCTCATTAATACCTGCAGAGTACAAGTTTTAGTCATCAACAGTTTGTTCGAAAGTGAAACTGTATTAATATGAAACTCTTTATTAATATAAGGAAATTACTGAAATGTCTTTTAAATATGGAATCATACACCCAAGGTTCAGGTTCTGGAAGTGAGAAATTGCTGATGACAGAACATGCTGCTCTTCATTGCAGCTTCCCAGTGCTGCCTTCTCAATGTCAGCTACTGTGGATCACTGTCTTCAAGGTTTTCTAGAATTATCAAGAATTCTCAAAGAGAAATGTGAATGATTTGACAATGGCATTATTTATGCTCCTAGTCTTCTTGTGCGAGCACAGAAAGGTCTCATTTCCAATGAACAGATAAGAGAATGAGCAAAGAATCCAATGATTAATGCAATGTTTGCTTTGGGACAGTCTGAACTGTCAGAGAAGTATGTGCCACAAAGCAGTGGTGTGACTGGGAATATGAAACAATTAAGCACACTGTGGGTTTCGGTTGGGTTGTTTCATTCTATGATCATATGCCATCCAGGTCACATAAATCCTAATTTCATGTTTCATTTTCTTAGCTGCTTGAAGAATCATTACAAGTCTGGAAAGAGCACTAGGGTAGTTATTATACTTGAACTGTTGTGAAGCATCGGAGAGAAATGTAGATAAAATAATGGAAGAGGGATTTAGTTCTCTGGAAAACCATCTAGACACGTGAGTCTGTTTATTTATCAAGAGTAAATAAAACATTACTTTCTGGGATAGAATGAAAAATAATGGCTAATAGAATACTATGTTAAAGTGTCTCTTAAAGGGGGGATCCACACTAGGGCTTACCGAGCATGCAGAACAGAGAGAATAGAATTTCCTGGTTTGGTTTTTCTTGCAGCTATTGGTGTCAGCCAATTTCCAATAGTCAGTGGCTGTGTGTTGTTTGATTTGAAGGAGGCTTGGATCAGGCCCTAGGCATCTAAATTAATGGGGTACATCAACAGTCAGTTTTTCTCTTGTGCTGTTGGAAAATGGATTATGCCATTTAACTTTAATAGCTCCAAAGTAGTTTGACAGCCTCAGATGAAAAAGAAATACATAAATGCAGAGACAGAAATACGAAGTGGAAACTTAGGCAGGATTTCTGCTTTCTTTGTGCTACAGATCTTTTCTATCAGGCAGTTGGTGGCCCATTATGTCATTCTAAACCACTATTTATCCTTGCATGACTATGAAAATGACAATCCTTAAGGTAACTTATTTATAAGAAAACATTAATTAATGTTTATTGCTTCTTGATGGCCTTATTCTCAAATTACCATTTCTACATTATAAATGTCTACAAGAAAAATGGGAATAAATGAAAAAAAAGTCAGAGTTTTCACTTGTTTTTCACCCCTAAATTAAAATGAGACAAGGAAACAGCAGAAATCTGATTAAGTTTATTTCACTTTTCAAAAAACCCTCAACTGATTTCTGTCAAAAATGAACTATTGTATAACTAAAAGGGCAGGAGTCATAGCATGGCCAGTTGTAGATGAAATAGTCTTCCTGATTCTGCATTTCTCATTCTGCACATCTTGACATTAGGCAGGAAGACATATCTTCCCAGAAATCCGTAAGTTGGAGCCCAGATTAGTTACTGAGGCAGCCAAAGCTTCATGCCCTGGAAGGAAGCTCTGTGCTCCCTGAGAGTAAAATTTTTCAGTCAGGTATAGGTGAGTTTCCTCAGGTTTAGGTTCAAGTGCATCCTAAAGCATTGCAAGTGCTAGCTGGGAACACAAGGTTCTTCTCAAGATATAAAAAGGCAAACTCCTTTGTGCATTCCTAGCTGAGGTGGTGGGACCCTGTCCTTCCTCCCAGAATTACTGAAACAAGACATTATGACCATACCCCACTCATTTTTCTTTCACTTGGATTCCTCGACTTCCAGCTTCGCGGACAACCCAGAAATATGGGATCAGATTTTTGCTGGTAATTCCCTGATATTAAGCACAGGATCAGACCAGGATCTGTCTGTGCTACAGCACAAAGCTAAACTTCAGACCCTGAGATCCAGCCCAGCCTGGACAGGCTGGATCAGTGGGCCAAGGCAATTGCACAGGATTGAACAAGGTGAAGTGACGGGTCCTACACTTGACCCCAAGTTGTATCAGGGGAGGTCCAGATTGGATATTAGGAAAAACATTTTTACTGAAAAGAGTGGCTAAGTATTGGAACAGGCTTCTCAGGGAAGTCAGGTGGTCACTATTTCTGGGAGTCAAAACAAGTCAAACTTGTCAAAAAACAAGTAGATATGGCACTTCTTGATATGGTTTTGTTGACATGGTGGTATTCAAACAAAGGTTGGACTTGATGATCTTAGAGGTCTATCAGGTGTATTGGAATTTGTCTAAGTGTGGAATTGTAAAATACATTTTCACCTGATCTTAAGCCATATAGAGTAATATTGCTGTATGCTCTGAGTTTTTTTATTAGCATAGAAGTTAAAATAAGCAATTATTCCAAAATAACCCAGGCTGTTTTTAGCTTTACCATGTTACAAATTTTATTTTTAACAACCTGTGGATTATTACTGATCACACAGACACTGACCTTTAAAGGCTGCATTTATATGAACTAAATTCTAAGGGTTATTTTATACAATAAACCGCAGGAATTTGGAAAAAAAAAAAAAGAAGAGAAAAATCCTTATCATGAACATTTTCCTTTTCCATTTCCCCTGCTTCATCCACTGGACTGCAGAGGAGATTACCCCTCACCAGAAAGAAAAAGCATATGTCAACTTACCTCACCTACAGAGCCTTCAGGCAAAATGCATCACTTTTTTGGGACTGTCAAGGATTGAATAAATCAGAGATAAGTGGGTTAAAATGTCAGCACCCACTGGGACCGAAATAAACCTACCATACTTTTTCATCCAAGTGAAATCCTATCTGCAGTACCACCAGCACTTCATTCATTCATTTGCAAAGACAACTTAAAATTCTTAATGATTAATTTAATTTTTTTCCTATTAAAAAGAAAAAAAAATAAAAAGTACAAAAAATAGTTGGATTTTTTTCCCCTCTCATTGTAATAAGCCTGTGAAAGTAATCTGCAAAAGGTCAGATAAGCATGATGTGAAAGATGGTGCTAAAAGGCTTTCAAACTTTGTTTATTAATAGATATAACCTTTTCACCTCTGCTACATCTGTCACCGCTAGGTTAAATATCATTTATCTTACTGGTCACCTGACTTCTTGTTATGAGTACAGGGAAATGCCACAAAAAAACACTGAACAGTCACATATCCATTATAAAAAAATGCAAGAGAAGAATTGCCTGAGCCCTTCTAATAAAACATAACCTAACATGGAGTAACTAAAGACACTGAGGGTAGCCCCTGGCTTTAAAAGCATTCACTGGGCCATTGATCATTGAAGACAACATGCAGTGACCTCACACAAACACAATGTAAACTCCCAAACTCATTGATGGCATTCCTAGCACTCTGCCTGAATTTATATTGCCTCTCTGTAAACTGTTTGACATAAGCAGTGAAAGATGGAAACAGAAAAGGGCCTCCTCAGTATGATGAGCATACCACCAAATGCAGCTGGATGCAAGTGAATTAACTTGTGGCTTACTTTGATGTTCAAAGAAGTCTCAGGCCAAGATGTGTGCTAATGGAATTTTCATTAAGATTCTTGAAAATATATTTTTCCTTCTGGATAGTCCAAAAATATGCTAGAGCATAAAAACTACCTGAGTCTATTTTGAGAAGATGAAGAAAAGAAATGGAAAAAAATATTTTGTGTTATTATCCATTTTTCAGAAATAATGCTATGGCTATGTAAGTCAAATCATGCACTCAGAAAGGCATGTGGGTGTATGTCTGTAGCTGTATTTTTATGTCCCTTCCTTCCTTCCTTCCTTCCTTCCTTCCTTCCTTCCTTCCTTCCTTCCTTTTTCCTTTGTGCACCAAGAATGTACAAGTGCAGGATCATCAGTATTTTTAGACTTACTTTCACTAAGTGTGCAGCAAACACCAAATTAATGCATCTGCTTTATATTCTAAAATTATATAAATTATTGTAAGGCAAATGTCAAAAAGTGAATACACATAACTAGAGCAGGAAGCTGAAGAAAGTGGTACAATTATATCAGTTAGCATATTAACTGTTTAAACAGTTGTGGTCCTTTTTTAAAAAAAAATATGTTTGATATTTAAAATATCAAAGCTCAGATTATTATGAATGGAAAGCTCGAGGACTTTTGTTTCTTTCTTTTTTTTTTAAGAAGAGTGCTACAAATTTTGTAGAGAATTTATGATTGATATTTAGATATTGTGCTTCTGCAATGAGTAAGTGCACAGGAAGCAGATGCCACTGGAGAGTTCTCCCTTCTGTTTTGAAGCCATCCATAATAGCAATAGGTAAATACTTTCCCTGCACTCAAAAGAAGGAATAAATCAAAGACAAATAACTGCAAGAAAGATAAAGAGGGATATTTACAAGGGCAAACAGTGACATGACAAAGGGGAGTGGTTTCAAACTGAGAGTAGGTGAAGATTTGATATTATAAAAAATTCTTTACTGTGAGGGTGGTGAGGCACTGGAACAGGTTGCCCAGAGAAATTATGGTTGTTGCATCCCTGGAAGTGCTCAAGGCCAAGTTGGATAGGACTTGGAACAATCTGGTGAAGGGAGGTTCTGTCCATGGCAGGGAGTTGGAGCCAGATGATCTTTAAGGTTTCTTCCAACCCAGGCCAGAGTATCTGTAATACTCTGGTTCTAAGATATGATTCTATGAGTGAAGTTGTATCTGAATGGGGTTTTCATCCTGCTTCTAAAATGGCATAGTACCTGTCTTGGGAACTGATTGCAAAGCTGCATTACAACTCATTGCTAATCAGCTGTGAGACCTTAGTAATTGATTCCTTCTACCATGGAATGCTATCACTGTGCTCACTACAAGGCCAGTTATACATCTCAAGAGTTTGCACAATTCCAACTGCAGTGTCAGTATAGAACCAAACAACAAAATGCATCACAGACCTCCTGTGCAGTAAAAATTTAAAAATCCAAAAGTATCTCATAGCTTACAGGTTTTCAGCAAAGTTACTGCCTTTAAGCCATGAGAAAATACCAGGTTTTGTATTTCCATTTACTACAGAAAACCACAGATATAAGAAACTGTAAGAAACACATCTGGCAAGCACAATCATATCTATGAGAACTGCTACAAGAGCAAGTAAATATACAGTATTGAGTTATAATTTGTGAGCATGTAGAACACTGAGTCTAAATCCATCTTGCAGTTTCATATTGTTGTTGTCTCCTTTTTCACCTGTCACCTGGAGAGCTCAGTCTAAAGCCTGAAGTTGATAGGAGTGGCTGTTAGTGGACCTTGAGTAACCCATGTACTATGGAGTGTGATGGCTTTCTTGCTGCATGCAGCCACTGGATGGAATGGAGCATCTGAAGTGAAGCACTCCTTGTGCTCCTCTGGTGGGTCACCACCTCTTTTTGGAGCATTTTCTAGCACATAAGGATTTTCCCTCTAGTGAGATCCAAGCTAATATAAACAAATTTTTTTTTTCCTTTTTTTCCCCAGCAGATGTCTAATATGATTCAAATAGGGCTTGAAAATTAATCATTTTTACCCATTAGCTTAAGTTTAGTAACATAAAAGTTGCAATGAGAATCTGGGAAGGTAGAAGCCCTCTGGTTTAAATCTCAGTCCATTATCTCCTGCTGGAATTTTACCCACCCACTGCTTCCAGAATCTCTTTGTTTTTAGAAGGACAGAGGATTTCATCCTTTTCAAAATATCAACCTTTTGTAAATCTATCTGGTCTGTTTTAACTACATTTTTACAGCTTGTATCTCCCATTCTCCACTCATCCTAGGAGCTCTAGTCATTACACATTCTTAGTTAGCTATGAAGTGCAAATGGCTAGAACTTCTCATTGGGCTAGCTCAGCTCCTTTAACCCTTTCCTTCTTTTGATTTCTATAAACCTATGAGTGCATTTTCTCCCACTTGACAACGAAAAAAAAATAGACTGAAACAAAATAAGTGAACATTCATTGTAATTGCATTTTCTTCCATTCACTGCAGCCATTCACTCACCCTGTGAGTAGCTCCTGTCTGCAATTGTCATATAAACAGCTTTTGGAAACATAATAGAAATTATTTCAAAATTGCTTTGGGGTAGAACATTTTCTCTGAAAGAGTTGTCAAGAGTCAGGTTTCAAGTATAACTGGATTATGAGCCATGAGATTGACAGTGATTAATTGCATCACCAAAACTGGTTGGCCCTCTCAGAGACCTGACTGGGCACTGAGACAGCGAGTCTTCCTGGGAGGGACTTAACTCCAGACTGATGTATCATCTGAAGGCAGCAGCCACTGTCCCTGTAGTCAATCATGGCTTATGTGCACTCCTCCAGCTCTGCTGGAGTAACACATCTTCCCTTGGCTGCCTTGCCTCAGCCCAGCTCCTGCTGCTGTTCCCACTCCCAGAGAAATCCCTGACATCTTGTACAGTCCTCTGCCCTCAGTTCTCGCCTTGGCTGGACTGCTTGGTGACAGGATGGCTGAGGGTGTAAGGGACCTCTGGATGCCATCTGCTCAAGCAGGGACACACAGAGTCACTTGTCGAGAACCATGTCCAGACAGCTTTTGAAAACCTCCAAGGATGAGGACTCCTCAGCCTCCTCTCTGGGCAACCTGTACCAGTGCTTGGTCACCCTCATAATGAAAAAGTGTTTCTGTATGTTCAGAGGGCACCTTCCTTGTGTCTGTGCTCATTTCCTTTTGTCCTGCTGACACAGCTTGGCCCCATTTAATTGACAGTGCCTTCGGATATTCTCTTATATTAATTTATTAATATAATTTTAATTCCCCCTCCTTGCCCTCTCTTCTTTCTTCTCAGTAGAAACGCCACGGTCTCTAACCATCCTTGTTGCCTTTTCATTGTTCTCCAGCATTCCCGTGCCTCTCCAGCCCTGAACACCGACACTGCCCCAGAAGTGCCCTCACTCGCACTAAGGAAGCTCCCTTTACCTACGGACAGTTCCGTGTGCCATGAAGCCCCAGTCAGCCCCTGCTCTCACTCTGCAGGGACATCTTTGTGGTCTCCTGTGCACCGTCGGGTCCCCACCAGGAGCCTCCGATCCTGCCCTGCCTGCCCGGGCGGACCCTGGCCATCGGTGCTGCCCTCCCCTGCTGCGGGACTCCGCCCGTCTGTATGTTAAACTTCCCGAGGGTCCGGGAGACACCTGGGGACGGATGGGATGGGAGGACCGCCTGCACCCCTCTGGGAGGCATCAAAAGGAAGCTGCGTTGGCCGGGAATCGAACCCGGGTCAACTGCTTGGAAGGCAGCTATGCTCACCACTATACCACCAACGCCGCGATGATGATGACTGCCTGCTTGAGTTACTGGTTCCTGTCCTGCTTCCCTCCGTTCCCAGCCTGCCCACAGGATTCTCTACGAAGCAAGCATTCAGGTTTTCTCCACAGCTGCCAAGGCTACTAGAAAATTAGAAGCTTGTTTGCTTGGTTTTTTTTTTTAAACACTAAAGGAAACTAAGGTACTGTTCAGTGAAATGTTTCCAGCGTCCTGATTGGTTTAAAAGAAATTCCAAATGGAAGGACTAAAACCTTCAGAAATAGTACTGTGGATAATAGCACAATTGGAAAAAAAGGCTGACAGCACACATCTGATGAAACACACATCCTCATTTTTAGTAAAGGAAATAGTCCTTCCAGCATTAATGTTGAAGATGAGATTTTTATCTCATGACTGAAAACTTAGGTAGAAAAAATCTTAAAAGCAACAAATATTATTCTTTCCACCAACTACGGCTTTTGTCTTCTCAGTATCATCCAAAGAAACATAAGATTACATGGAAAATATAGCTGAAAATAAACTAAACAGATTCGCAAAAAGTTGTTATTTGAAAGAGGATTATCTGAAACACAACCCTAAAATGCTGAATCTCAGATTTAAATACATTTTTGTGACATAATCTGTGGTGAAAAGTTTTCTACTACAGCTTATAGTGCTAGCAAACTATTTTAAAAGAACAAAAACTCAAAAAACTCACATGGTGTGAGGATATCCTATGAATAACCCAGGGAATTCTAGGGCATCTGTGATTTCACTTTCTGAGAATGTTCTGTTTATAAACAGATGTGGCTCTTAACACTTAGTAATCTCAGCAAGTTTGTGGTGGAAACCATTCTGTGCCAGCTCTTAGGTCCTAGGCAGAGAGACCTTCATGTCTCTTTCAGTCTCAAATCCTCTGTCTTCAGCTTCCTGCAATGGTTATCAGAAAAGCTGTGAGACCTAATATTGACCAGACATCCATCGATCTCCTGATTCCTGACCCTTTCTGCCACTTGGCATCTGAGTTATGAGTTGGTCCATGGCAGCTCCCCCAGGCCTGTGAATACTCTGACCATTTTACCAGTGTTGGTATAGAGGAAATTTTTTGCACCCTTGAATGAAAGTCTAGTAGTAATGATGTCGAGTCTTCTCTCATTTTCTTATCACGTTTTACATTAAGCGTCAGCAAAACCAGCCAGGATCCTGTTTGGAAGGCTCTGCAAACAGCTCGTGAGGACACACTGTTAAATGTATTTACAGCTAAGATTTAACAAAACAAAGAAGGCTCTGCTGAATGATGCAGAGTCTGTTTTGTCTGTGTGTGAGACGCAGTGCACAAGCATTGCTGTGCAAACTCACACTTCACTCTTGTGGTGCATGAACCACAAACCATTGCTTTCGGGAACCGCATTTTCTGTGCATTTGTTGTGGAACATTTTTGCGTAAGGCCCTTGCCTTGAGCCAATAGGCTTATAATTTAAGAAGAAGTTACAATAGAACACACCAGACTCATTGATCATTATCACTTCTGAAAAATACATCCCTTATTGTAATGATTTTCATGCTTTTCTACTAACCTGTAGATACCACAAATATTTTCTAGTAAAGGCATGGATAGTAAATTTAAACCTAGTGAGAGTTTTTTCAACATTGCTGAAGAGTATGATTTAACAATCATCAAAAATGGCTATTCTTTACATACTCCCTTGCAGAAAAATTCCATGGAACCTGAAATTCTGTGGACCAACATTTGAAAATAATTACATTACTGTTTAGGAAATTTTAATAACTTTAGTAAAGAAGTCAGCCTGGAGGAAGTGTGGATGTTTTTCTTATAAGAACGATGTTTCTCTTCCTTCAGTTTCTAGTCTTAACTACATCTTCTCTGTGAACTCACCATCCTGTATTTTAAGGCAATACAGAATGAAGAAGGTGATTTTAAAACTGTGTGATAGAACTGGGAAGAGAGATGGGCCCCCACTGAATTGAGAAAAAGCACTGGATTACGATTGCCAGCTCTGAGAAAGCTGGAAGCTGAAGTGTATGAGCAGAACAGGACAGAGAAGTGGGACAGGCAAAGGTGATCTCTGAAAGGCAGCCACCTGCATCTCAGCTCATAAAGCTGCATGAGATTCCTAAAGTATTCAGGCACCAAAACTTGCAGATAAACTCAGAGGGCCACATTCCCAAAGTCAAAGCAGTCTTATCCTGCTTAAGTGAATCTAGAAACACTTCTGGACATCTGTAAGCACCTGGAAATCTGTTGAAATCTGACATCAGTATTGCAGTCTCAAATGCAAAGCCTCCTAAACTTCAGTGACTCTTGCATGTTCAGGCAATAGGCACACAATGCCAAATTGGGGGCTCTGCATGAAATTTGTCCTGATTATTTGTTTTGCCTCCCTCTCTCTCACACACACATCTGCACACAGATTCCAGTAGCACTTGGTGAACAAGCAGATCAAATTAACCCTCATTATGTCTTACCAGAACACGAAGAATGAGCAATGGTATCATTTCTTAATCTGGTTTTAATTCACTAGGCAACAAATCTGTTGACTGTGAGCCTACTGCATACAGCTGATAGCTGAGAGGAAGTACTTGACCGTGGCATAATTAAAAGGGTTCCAACTGCACACCTAATGACATGCTCTCTGTTTTCTCATTAAAGGTTTTCTTTGTTGGGGCTTACACCAAATAAGTTGCACATGTGGCTGGTTTTGCTGCAATATCATCTTCAGCTGCTCGGTGCATCACCACGCTAACCTCTCGATTAACCCTTGCTTCAAAGGCTGCTCCATGCAGGTGCAGCCTGGTGGCTTTTCTGGCAGAGGACATGCCTTGCTCACTGCTGCTGACCTCTGTCCTTGCTGAGGGCCTGGCCATGCTGCATTTGCTTTTGGTTTACAGCCCAAGGCCTTGGCTAATTGCACAATTTGTGTGCTGCAGATCCACAGCCTGCAGGAATCTAGAAGATTTCAAATGAGAAAGATAAAACCTAGGCCTTGCCAACGCTAAATTTGTCCAGTTTTCTGGCAATAATCTTCTATACAAAGTATAGATTTTAATTTAGTTAGTCTGGAAGAAATATATGGTTATTCCGTGGGTCCAAATGATTCCTTCGTCCTTATCAGAGAAAAAGTTTGAAAGTAAGAACATATTCCAGGAGATTTCAAAACTTCTGTTCAGTGCTACTATATGAACAGAAGGTGTCTATTACCCATTACACTGCAAGTTTTATCAACTTCTCTACAAAAAAAACAGCATTAAATCTTCAAATTAAAGACATCTAAATTTTGGCTAAGAAAACTTCCTAAATATGTTAGGCAAATAGTGGCAAACATTACCAACATTTGATCCTTTGGAAGCTGTTTGAAAGTTGTATGTATTTAGAACTAATGCGCCAAAAGAAATAAAAATAGAAAGCTTTAAAAAAAGTTTTTAGAACTAATTTAGTTAGGATCAGCCAAGTATAAGTTTAATAAAAAATGATAACCAACATGTATGGGCTCTTGCTTGAAAATCTTATCTTTCTCATGAATTATATTTTTTTATACAGAAACTGACTGTCTTAGTTACTGATTTCAATTTTGCCAAATGCTGTTCTCCAGTCAAATTGTTCACATAGTTATTTACATGCTTTTTTGTATCAAGTTTAAGCCCTGTAAGTGATCAGTCCTCAACATATAATAAAGATAACATACACATAAACACATGTTCATCTTTATCAAAGAAGACAGCTGCTCAAATTTAGAAATACTTAAAAATGGACTGTAAAGATGGCATTTCAAAATTCCTGACTGGTTGCTGTTCATCAACAAATCTTGCAAATATCATTTAACATTTGTAACTCTTGTTAACTTTGTTGTCTTCATTTCTAACAGTCATAAATTTTTCCCTCATTAATAAAACCACATGATTTTGGACCTGATATAAAATATTAGAAACACTATAATTTCTCATGATCATCACTGAGGATTTTTATTAACATCTGGTAATATGTCTGACCTTTCAAAAATAAGCCAAGTATTCTTTTCTCTACTAATAAGTAACTGAACTTTCATAGCAAGCAATAAGACTCTTTCCCTGGTGTATGCAAAATTCATAATACTTTAATAAATCGATAACTGTCAGCTTGAAAAAATAAAATAAAATTTCCTGAGAAATATTGCTTCAAATTTGAAGGAGTGCTCACTATCCTAGATGCAGTGAAGCCCCAACAAGGTTGGCATAGTACAGCTAAAATAAAGAACTCAGCAGTCAGCTTCTTTCTAGTCATTTTTATGATGAAATGAACTGAAAATCTATCAACTTATACCAAAATACCAAAAAAATTTTAAAATATCTTAAATAATTTCTAAGCCATTACTGGTAGTAGGCTATTTTTTCTTTTTTTTATACCCACCAGCACACTCCTGTTCTTCATTCCCATTCCTCCTTTTTTGGGCATGTTTCTGTTTCTTGGCATGTTTTTTAAGTAAGGCAAGGCACACCCATAACATTCACCTAACTTTAGAAGACATCACTGGAAGATTTGACTATGAAGGCAGAACATAAAGACCTGATTGAGAATAGGAATTTTTTTTTTAATAGCAGAAAAATTCAGCCTTTATAGAAAAAGATCCAGAATCATTTTGTTACTTTATTTTATTCCTTCCTTCTTACTATCTCTTGTAGGGGAAAAGTTTCTGCTTTTGTTTTAGACTAGGTTATCCTGATTGGTTTTGGCTAGAGAAATAATTTATCTTTTTTATTTATCCTTGCTATACAGTTTATCTTTGCTACATAAAGCTGGACATATAACAGTGGTCTGGAGTCTAAGATTCTGTTTTACTCCATCTCCATCTTTCTGGGAGCTGAAAGGGCTGAAGGGGAATAACATGGAATTACTAAGTTCTGCATCTTTAGGGAAATATGCACATGGAAACATGTGTAACAGGGTGCTTGCATTTAGTTGTGTTGGGATTTCTTTTTTTCCCATCACCTTCTGAAAAGGTTGGCATATTTCATTTTTTATGGTCAGTCCAAAATATTATGCTTTCCAGAGCTCTGTCAAATGAGCATGATTGATGCACCAGTGGAAAATAAATATGGGGGAAATTACTCTAGAGTATTTATGCATTAAATAAACTAACATTCTCTGTCCCAGAGGCTTACAGACAAATGAGCAATTAAGCCACTTGATTCTTGCACTTCCACGTAAAAATTGGCTTCTATGGAAATGGGGAGCTCTGTTTAAGGTGGTTGTGGGCATTTCTCTGTGCTACACTTTTAATGAATTTTGTCTGGGGTTTAGCATGTGTGTTGTGTGACATGAGTTATCCCTGGTCAGGACTGTCAAGCTTAGTCATTTTAGAATCATGGAATATCCTGAGCTGGAAGGGACCCACAGGGATCATCCAACTCTAACTCCCAGCCATGCACAGGAGAGCTGGGCAAGCTTGCTATAAAAAAAAATTTGACTGAAAATACGTATTCATTATAGAGGGAAAAGTCTATATTTTCCAATTCTTGCTGCCATTCAGAAAAGCCCATTCTACTGTTCGGAGTGATTAAGACTGAATTGATAAACATAAGTGCACAAAAATAATTTTGTCAGTCATATTTAATGACTTTTATTATCTCAGTGTCAATTTCTGTGCAAGTTAATTTGGAATTAAAGTTTTTTCAACTCAATACTCTGCATCTGAAGTACAACAGAGCGGCTGTGAGATTTCCTTATGCTAATGTAGCTTTCTATACTGATAATTACATTATTTTAATCAAAACTTTCTGTAGTGACTCTTGAATAGTTCTTAAATTGGAACTTTATTGTATAAAAATTAAATTATGTTAGAATTCATACCAGGAATCAATTGGATTAACTGTAAATGCTTATTAGGACAGATTTGAGTATGTTGGATACATTTTTCTACCTTTCTTTTGTTATGCTTTGGTTTAGAATTTGATTACTTTGATACCTAATCCTCCAGCTAGTCTGGTTCACCAAGTTATCAGCTGCAGAATTGTTTGTTTTTCCTTCTAGCATTGGCCATTGTCTG
Source organism: Drymodes brunneopygia (assembly GCA_013400955.1). Lineage (NCBI taxonomy): Eukaryota > Metazoa > Chordata > Aves > Passeriformes > Petroicidae > Drymodes > Drymodes brunneopygia. Next base: position 268,100 of record VZTZ01023245.1, read on the forward strand.
CAAAAACAAATTGTACTGTGGAGCACAATTCATACTCACTGCAAATCAAGTGACTCTACTTTGGTAAAAACAGAGATCAGTTTCCTGTGATCTGATATTATATAGTAGATGTAAATTATCATTTTTGGTAACTTAAGTTACTTATTTGTTAATTTCTAACTCTGTTTTTGGGAAGTCGTACATGTTAAAGAAAGAATTTATTGTTAGCCTTTCTAAAATCTAAATAAAATGCAAAAAAGTTAGTATTAATTGTCCAGGTATACCAGTTATATTAGCATTCACCAAATTCATCAAATAGTCAACATTCTTCTATTCCAAAATCTCTACTTAGTAGAAATCAAATGCCATTAAAATTGTTATAACTGTAGGTATAAAAAAAGAGTGTTACATCATATAATATTGCAAGATAAGCACAACTTAGGCAAATCAGGGAATAGACACCTTCTCTTTGGAAAGATGTTATGGCTTAACAAGGAAGAAAAACACTCAAAACAGTCCAAGACAAGTTCAGGCAAGGTCTGGCAAGTCATCATACCAGTTTCCCTTTCTTTAATTGCTCTCCCATACCCAGCTTTGTGCTTCTGAAACCACCACATTTCTGATCTCTTTATAAGGAAATATGTGGGTCTCCTGACTGTATTAGCTGAAGATGTGCAATACACCTCACACTGATGCCTTTTATCAGAGTCTCTTGGCTTTCAAAGACAGCAATTCTCACAAACATCCCAGAGGAAAAGATTCTTTTCTACACAGTCCTACACGTAAGAAAATAGAATTTTAATCAGATAATTCTAATGTAGATATTATGAATTCTTTATTCTTTGCATGTCAATTTAATAACTATTAAAATAAAACAGATGCTCTAGCCACTTCTCTCTCAAGACACCCCACCTTCCCCCTTGCCATGCCTATTTTGGCTAAGGAAATTGTCTGAGAGTTGTGTAGACCTTCCTTTCTTTTCCTTGCTGTTTGACACGAAGTACAGTCTGCAGTTCTGTTCATGAGTGCCAAGGCAACAATTTCTGACTTTTCCTGATAAAATAAGTTCTCTTTGGCAAAATTTTCCACCTTAAGGACCAGTATATCTCATATTTAGGATTTTTCCTTACAAAGACTCAGAAGCACTGACCAAATCCCTTGTAAACTGTCAACTGAAAATAAAATGTCTTTACACTACTCTATTTTTTCTGTCCCAAATTATATGGGTTGTTTGGGTTTAACCTGTGTTATGTACCTTTAACTCCCTCCTTGCACTTTTTTTCATTCTGTCTCTATTTAACATCATCTACTGTAATTTTTTCCAAATAAGCCATAGCCAGCAATTTGGTCATATGAAAGGAACAGTTTATGTAACTTCAGATGAAATATCAAGTGGGCAAGCACATTTTGCTAACAGACATTCCCTTTTTCCTCCCTCCTGAATCCACATGTGCACCTGTTTCAAGATAAATCCCTTTACTTCCACTGGGTTGCTGTTGTGTTTGGCAGGCTGGAGAAGTGCAATGGAAGGGCACTGGGTTAATTTTTCAGAGATGCTTGGGATGCACACATTCCTCCAAAGTTAGTGGGAGCTGCAGGTGCTCAACACAGCCTGAAAATCATGCTTTAGCAGGAAAACTTGTGCTCTCCCCTAGAAAGACCATGATTTTAAAAAATCAAATAGAGATCTGCTGTATCATCTCACCTTTCCTTCAATGAATTTCTTTAATATTCTGGAAAAAAAAAACAGGCCTAATGAATGAAACATTGTTTATTTAATGTTTTAGAGATAACCACCAGAAAAAAAAAAAAAAAAAAAAGGGATATATGGGAAAGAATTTTCTAGGACACAATCCCGGATGACAGTGAAACTTCTACAAAACAGATAATTCTGAAAAAGAGGTATTTCAAGATTATTAGTGTTCTTTCCTAACATATTCAAGCTTGTACTCCTAAAACCTTAATAAATGTAAAAGAAAACACGAGAAAGAGTAAGTACGACAGAAGAAAATGAAAATTCATGAAATTAAATTTAATGCAATAATCAAAAAACAAACTACAGAAGAGAAAATAATGGGAAAATTTCATTCTCACTGCAGCTAACTTAATAAGCTTAAACCACAGAACACAGTTGTCTTATTGTTATCATATTTTGAATGTTCATTACTCTATTCTTTTGTTTCCTTTGGAAGCCAAAAAAGGGGAAAACAAAACTAATAAAACAACAATGAAAAAACTCCCACGCACACACATACACACACACAAAGAAAAACAAACACAAAACCAAACAAATGAACAACAAA
>VZTZ01023245.1:270410-306978 GCA_013400955.1 Drymodes brunneopygia
AAAAAAAAAAAAGGAAAAATTTATGCATAATATTATCCATAAATAAAAATTCTAAATAAAATACGATTAAGGTCATGGAAAGTGGCTAATTATTAAGATCTCACTGAATCTACTATTAGAAGCAGGAGCAAGAAAAGAAGGTATGAATCTGAACAGGAAAGAAAACAGAGCACAGCAGAGGGATTTATAATATGAGTACAAATTTCATATTCCTGCTGATGTCTGTGATCTTCCTGAAACTAGTACAGATGGTAATATCATCTGTTACTCAGTATAATCAAGACATTTTTCAGTATCAAGGTGTCAAAAATCTTCTGATGCTAAGGTGACTCTATGCTGTATCAGGTTGGATTGTAACACATTCACTGCCTAAATCAGCTGCCCTTTTCCTCACAGCCACAGATTTCTGTAGCCAGTTTTGTGCTGCAAATGGAATTGCACTTTTGTTATTTGGAAAAATACAAAGCACAACACCTACAATTATAATAGAAAAGATAACTTTGTAAAGGTATAATCACAGATACCAATGCATTTTTTACCTTCACTTACAGTATTTTTAAATTGTTATTTTTCCTAGAGTCCTAATTTCCTGGCTTTTGTTCCCTCTTACATACAAGTAAAATTTTTTTCCTGAGAAAAGTGCTGTAATATGATGACTATATGGCTTATTGTTGAATATTTAAGCACTTTTAATAAGAGGTCATTAAATCTGATGGATGGGGCCTCTACAATTGGTGTCATCTGTCACTCTATGCTCAGTGAATAGAAATAGAAGAACAGTTGGTTTCAGTTTTCATGAGTTTCACTTTTTCTTAATTTCTGCATCACATGGGATAAATTCCTGATTTCTAATGTGGCTTTTTAGTCACAGCTGGAGCACAAAGGAGAATTTATACCTGACTCGATAAGTTTTGTCTAGGTTTGAGTTGAGAACATAAGCTATTAAGCATGGGTTTTTTTCTCAGAATTTCTGCATCAGCCCATTTCATTTTAATTAGGTAGAAGTTTGCAAACTTTGCTAAATTATACAGTCAAACCTTGTTAACTCCTAAGTATCAAAAAGGCCTCAAATGAGTTTACTTTCACCTGATTGCAGGTTTATTTATATTATAATTCCAGCCTGTGGGGAAAAAAAAGAGTATAATAGATCAGCTTTTAGAAGAGATCTGCCAGATACGTGGTGCCTCATCTATCACATTAGTGAGAGCCTACCTAGATAATTATTGACTCATTGCTGCTTATTTCTGTGAGAACAAGCATAGTGTCAACAAAGTGTCATTGCTCCCTAGATGTTGGAATAATAACTTGTAATTCTGTCATTACTAAACCAAAATCTTTGAAATAAGTCAAAGTAAAAAAATAAATGCCAAGAAGAAAAAAGGTATAATTGTCCTAAGGAAGTCTACATAATGAAATACCAAAAAAAAAAAAAAAAGCATTAAATATCCTCATAAAATTAACAGGACAGAAATTAAATAAAATATAGACTAGACTCCAGAAGTTTTAGTGATCTGTATTGGTACTGAACAGGCTCACTTCCTACATTCCACCTTCCCTAAAATGCCTTCCTTATTAAAGTGTTACTTCACAGAACATTTGATCTCCTGTATCTGATTCTTAATATGTGTAAGGCCAGATTACCTGTACCTAAAAAGCATTATTACCCATATCTCTGAATAAAGAATGTCGTAGTGAGTCATCAATAAACATTGATGAAATCCTTAATTAATGAATGAAGTGTCTATTCAGTTGTAAATCTTTATTATGGTTTTATTTATTGGGTATAAACAGAGATCTCAGAGTCTGAATGAGGCATGAAGTTATTTATGAGGATGATGGTAATGAGGCTACTTGTGCTGGTTGACTATGTTTAAGATAAACCTAGAAAACTACAATCTATCCATATTTAATAATTTTATATTTTTTATTTTCTGATTGTATTAGCCATTAGAAGTAGACAAAAAATTACTTTATGTTCTGATTTCACAGAGATTGCTGTATCAGACATTGAATAGTCGGTTACTTAGTTTCTTCGCTGAAGATGTTGCAAAATAATCTGAACATAAAGTATTAATTCTATAGTCTCAGATTTTCTTCTCCAGAAAGAGTTGAGAAACTGAAAATCATAAGCTGATCTTTAATGTAAAATAAAAAATAAATCTCATGCTATGTGGTAATATAGATTACCCCCCACCAGACCCAAGTCACAGATTTTCCCTGAAGTCATGGAAATTTAGGCTTTAACCAACTCATTGTAAAAAGGTCGATCAACATTTGGCTCTAACTTTCAGTAATTTACACAAGGTAGCACTCAAATCAGACATTAAAAAAAAACAAAACCAAAAACATAATCAAAATATTTTATCTATAAAAGTTTTCAAAAATGCCTTTTTGTTTGTCTCAGCAAAAAAAACAAAACAAAAAAAAGAAGATATACTAAGCCTGCCACCAAACCCCAAACTTTTCAGTGTTTAGTCCATGAGCAACATCTCACTGATCACAAAGTGGTCTCTGAGATGATGATGATGATGGAGTCAATGAAGGGATCACAGAACTGACCCCACACAAGAGGCTTTCCCTGCTCAGAAATCATTTGTGTCTATAAACCAGATTTGCAAACCAGACTACAAACCCTCCATGTTGCTATGCCGTATTTCACACCACAGGCTGCAGGATGCGGCAGTAATTCTTTGATACTCCCCATCTCCTTCCATTCCCACACTTTCTAAATTGTCCCATCAGCTGACCTTGCCTTCAGACGCAACTATTCTCTGACTGCACTATTTTAAAATACATCAAAATAACAGGAATGTTTTTCTTCCAGACATTAGAATATGAAAATAATCTGAGCCTGTTGTGTTGGAGAGGATTTCAAAACTATAATTTGCCCTAACTCATCTGCTACCTATTGTGGTTATATCTTCTTCTATTTCTAAATTTAAAACATAAATCTTTTATGAAGAAAGAAGGGGTCCAACCCTCACAAATTCTCTCTCTAGCTTCTCTTCTCATTCTGATACTATGCATTATAGCTCAGATTTGGACAGAGTACTGAAGAAATGTTTCCATTTTACTATTTACTTTCTGTCATAAAAAGCCTGGCACTGGAATTCAACCTTTGTCCTTTGATAACTGTGTATCTGAGTCTTTCTAGTAAGGGAGGAATCAGTGACGGGAAACATACAGATAATCCCTTAATCTCCCCTAAAGAAAATAGAAAAACATGTGACCACCAAATTAAGCACATTTTCCTCATCCCTTAAGTAAGGGAAACTACTAAAGCCTTTCTGAACAACCTACTTCTAACATAGCCTGTATGTTGGATCCAGACTTTGCAAACTTGATGAATTATTTCTGCAGCTTTTGGTGAGCAGCTCCCTAGATTTCTCTGAAGTAAATAGGAATTCTCCTCTTGAAGAATCACATTGATATTCTTATGGCCTGCAAACAATTTTGGGATCTTATTGCAGCACTCCAGTGAATATCTGCATGGTCACTTGGTGGGAATGAGGAGGGACCTCATTTCTTCACAGCTGTCACTTCTCTGCAGGGAAGAGATGTGAGGGATATTGGGGATTTGGAATCCTAGTTCTGTTTCAATTAGAGACAACCCAGTCATTGTCCCCCCAAGCCCAAACCCCTGCCAGCATCTTTGTCTTTATCCAAATGCAAGGCTTTCTCCAGCACTGCCAAGAACATTTCCAGTTGGCTCCAAGCATCTCACAGTTGCTTAAGAAAAGTAATTGGTCTCACACATGCATTTGGATGTGGATGAGCTCCCACCCAGCAGGATTACCAGAGTTAGGCAACTACATGACTGCTCTTCCACGGTGTGAACAAGGCACATGCCACAACAGAGAACTCTGGCAGGGAGGATGGTTTACAGCTCCTTTACTGGACCTCCTCCCATTTTATCTTTTCAGTTACGAAGCCAAGACAAGAGTGGCTAAGAGCTGCCACAGAACACTCCTCTGTTTGGTTTAGCAAGTCTGAATGCACAATTTTGCATTTAATTTATGTATAGTTGCCATTCCTATGCACAACTGAGAGTATAAATAGCAAAAGAAGGATACAAGGAATGCAGCTTAAATCATCTGAAACTGTTTTAAAGAAGACATCTGGAAACGATCTGTGAATAACTCATCAGGGTAAGACTTTATAAAAAAAATGTCAAGGAACTGCCCTTTTCCTGAAGGAGAAGTTAGGATCCCTAACTGCATCAGATAAGGGCTCAAGTCAGCTATCACGTTCATGAACTGAAAGTCTGACCAGGATTCCAGATAAAAGATGAAAACAAAGACTGTCAAACACATAGATTTATATGAAAATTGATGTGATTATGAGAACTACAAAGAATAAGTAAGTGTGTAAAATCTGTGAGAGATAAGAACCAAAAAGGCTCAAAGACAGTAGGAAAACAATGTGAAGACAGAAACTAGAGATGATGGAGTTTTTAAACTTAGCTAAAAAGGAGCAAGGGCAAGTTTAAAAAGACAAGAATGTGTTCATCATGATCTTATCCAAGGAAGGAAATAACTCTGCAGACAGCAACTGCCAATCTTAACCTAGAGCCATGAACTGGACAACATGATACAACTGTCCTTTAAACAATGTCTTTGTAAGAAGTAGAAACCTGAAGAGAAGAAATTTTTTTCTGGATTCTGGTATCAAGCCAGGACATTCCTTAACACCCATCAAGGATAGAGGTCTTTTCCAATCTTAATGATTCTATGATGCTATGATAACTTTAAGTGGCTCACTATTATGGTATTTACATATGGAGATGTAGAATTTGCTTTTAAATGCCAGCTGAATAGGTAGAAGATCCAGCTGTCTGCAAAATATAGAATCATAAATTTGTTTCATTTGGAAAACACCTTTGAAATCATCAAGCCCAACTGTTAACCCAGAACTGCAAAGTCCACCACTAAACCGTGTCCCTAAGTGCCACACCCTTTAAATACCTCCAGGGGTAGTGACTCAAACACTTCTCTGGGAAGCTGTTCCAATGCTTACCAGCCTTACAGTGAAGAATTTTTTCTTAATGTCCAATCTAAACATCCCCATGCACAACTTGAGGCCATTTCATCTTGTTCTATCACTTCATACCTGGAGGAAGAGACAGACCCCATCTGGGCACAGCCTCCTTTCAGGTGGTTGTAGAGAGCAATTTGTTTCCCCCTGAGCCGCCTTTTCTCCAGGCTGAACACCCTCAGCTCCATCAGCTACTCCTCATAACACTTGTGCTCCAGACCCTTCCCCAGCTTCGTTGTCCTTCTCTGGACAGGCTCCAGCACCTCAATGTCCTTCTTGTAGTGAGAGGTCCAAAACTTAACAGAATTTGAAATGTGAGCTCACAAATTATTATAATCACCTTTTTATTTTGTTTAAACACATAGGTAGTCTCCTGTTGGTAGTCTCCTGAAGAGTCTAAAGACCTAAGAGTTAAAAATAGCTGTTTATTTTAAGTTATCCTAAGCATATTTTTTAATGTGAAAACTGTTTTTAACTTTCTTTAATGAAGTTCTTTCATTGAAAAAAATCTTAGGAAACCATTCCATTTTCTGTTAAGTCTCCCTGCCTTAATATTCTTAGTAATTTCTTAGTAATGGTTTACACTTAGGGACTGATTAAAAATTTTCTGACAAATCCTTGAAATCTACTAAAGAGTTTAATAAATGTGATTTGATTTAGTTTAGATGAATATTGTAAAAATGAACAGCTAAGCTTTTTCTCTAGTTACTTATATGTGTCAATCAGGAAGGATGAAGGATGGAGAAGATAGGAATTGTTGAGGTAGGATAAGTAAATATTATCTAGTGAGTGGGAAATGCTAGTAACTTTTAGCAATTTTAGTGGCATACATAATCACTGTGATATTTAATTTTTACCAGTTTTGTGCATGAACTGTAGTCACATAAACTCTCTTGAAATTCAAGACATTAGGAAAGTTACTTTAAAATTCAAATTGAAATTTTACAGAACAACTTTTATTATTCACACACTTTGGGAGATAATGAACAATTTTAGACATTATATATAATAAAATTTGATTACAAAATAGCAAAGGGAATTATTACCATTTAACTATTTTTAATTTTCTTTTCAAACACAGCAACTGGACAATAAGACAATTTATCTTAAATTTATTCCACAGATTTTGAAATTTATTTATTTCTGTTTTACCATGTGCAGTTCTCTGACATCAGCATCTGAGTTGATCTGTCTGCCTCACTTTGTTATTGAATTTATTCAACTTCAATCTGGGCCAAGAAGAAAATAATTTGTTTTTGGTTTATGAGGCAATCACTGACGTAAGAATGTCCATGCCATTGCTGCATGGCCTCAGTCACTATCACAAATATATTATTAAACTAAGTTGTGAGAAAAACTCACAGTGATAAATATTTTATTATTCTGAGAGAGAAACGGAGGAAGAGCTATTTTTGCTTTGTTTTCAGATTTAGGAAGATAACAAACTTACGTTATTGTATGTATGTTTTCTCTTTGCTTGTTTTCATTACACACATTTGTGTGTTTTCCTGCTGAAAGCAGTGTTCCAAACAGGGAGCTGAATTGTGCTTGACGCAGTGGGAGAACACTAATTTGGCCCAGCTGACATTTTGGCACAATACCATAAGTGTTGCAGATGTGACCACCAGGCAAGCAAGTGCAAATAGCATCACACACCAGCAACTGTGTTTTCTCTGACTGTGTGGTGTAGGGAGCAATTGCCGACTTAGTGTAAATCTTCTTTTGTCCCACTAATCCAGCCGGGTGCTCACAAGGACTGAATCAATTGTTTACTCATCATAAAGATTAATTTCAGCTGGTGCTGCTTTGCTGTCTGCAAAGAAAAAAATAAAAAAAGCAAAACAAAACAAAACACAGTCTTTAGCTGAAAGTGAAGTTTCAACTCTCTTGTTCCATGCAGATGGTGCTGTTTACCAGTTATCTCTCAGAGCAGGAAGGAGACCAAAGCCTGGATGAATTACAGCTGGTTCAAACTAATCCAGGCAAAAGCTGAAGTTAATGAGGAGTAGAAAAGTAATTTGTTGAATTCTGTGATTACCATGATCTCACAGCTAGTCAGACTATAGCCCCACTAATAGTCTACTCAGTATGCAAAAATGGCATCTTTGATACACAAATTATAGTGTTGCCAAGAACATTTTCTGCATGAAGTGATTACAGACCAACCTCTCTCTAAATTCTGTTTGAAAAAAAAAAAGACCTCATCTATCCCATTGAGAATGAGCCTCACTTTTCTGTCTTTTAGGTAGGACATGATGACTGACGGGGCTGACCCACTACCTGGGTTCAAAGGGAAGGTCATGCAGGAGCTGAATTTAACCTGTGTTATGGACAGGCAGCTGCTGAGACAGGGAGGTAACTGCACTCCAGGTGCTCCATAATTCTTCCTAACACAGTGTACTTCACCTCATCCAGACAGATCCACCCTCTCCTCTGTGTCAGGAAGGTATCAGGAAGTGACGCTTCTTGGTACACCTGCAGATGAATACAAGCAGGGGATGAGAAACATCACTTGCATCAGGCAGGAAGGGTCTGAATAGCTCTGTGTTGTGCAAGGTATGTGCTTCTTCATTCCATGGCAGCTTGAAGGAAGAATATGGCAATGCTCTGAACAAATGAATTATACCTTGCTGTGGATAAATGAATATCAAGTGAAAAAAAAAAAAGAGAAGGAGGAGCAAATGAAAGACCTAACTAGTAGTTGCACACATACCTGTGGTTTGTGGATGTAAAGGAGTTGTTGTTTTTTAAACTTTGATATGTACTTGTTGGCTGCCAGCACAGATGTGCTGCAAACTGGAACCACATCTGTGAAAATAAGACCTGCTTTTCAAAAGCAGCTTTTTTAAAGATAGCAGGCAAATCTCATCATTTTCTATTGTATAATTCAGCTGAGTGTGTATAAAATGGACTGTTATTCTTGGCAGAGTAAATTACTAATATTTTCTTAGCCACTAAACTGTAAATATTGGTTTTGCATGAAAAAGACCCATGGATTCTCATACACTTACCTTGCTTCAGGTACTCTGTTTTTATTTATTGGGGTTCTCTCATAACAGTCCACTCATTTGAAAATCCTTTTCTCCTATAGACAGAGATTTTAGAGTCCTTAACATTCACAATATCATTTTTATTTGACTAAAGAAGTGAGGGTTCATTATAATTCCTAGAATTAAATGCCATCACTGGAAGAAAGAAAGTCTGATTCACACTGAAGAAAGCCTTGAGAAATCTCATAGATGCAAGGGAGCTTGGGCAAGAAACATGAGTAGTTACCTTATTGACTGCCAGGCAGTGGCAACAGTTAAGAACATATAAAGATTAAAAAACCTTCTAGTACCCATTTCATGGAGACCAGGTCAGACAAACATCTGTCAGGAATCATTGATCCTGCCTTCAGGCAAAGCAGTGGAGAAGATGACCTCCAAAGGTTTAGTTCCAGCCCCATTTTTCTGATGAAACCTAAATCCCCTTGGGAGCTGCAGCCTTTCTGTGTAGTTATGCATCAAGGTTGGGAAGGTTATTTTCATAAATGCCAGTGTAAACAATTTTATTAAGCAGAATTTTTATTGCTTGGGTTACTTTTTTTTTCACTATGTCTTGTTGCAAGCCTATGCTGAAAACCTTCAGGCAAGTCCTCAAGGACAATATTAGAAATCTTACTGGATCAATGCATAATTTTATGGAGTTTTTTGCTGTTTGTGGATGAGAGCAATTTTTTTAACCCCAGTTATACTGAGTCTGAAGTACAGCTTTATGAGTCTGAAAGTGATAGGAAGCAAGAACCCTATTTGTAGGGAGATCTGCCCTTTCTTGACTGCAGAGTATCCATATTACATTGTAGGATTGCCTGATTTTAATTTCCTATTTCAATAAAAACAAAAGATCCAAAGGCATCTAGCTATTCATTTATCCAAAAGGATGTTGCTGGGAAAAAAAAAACCCACACACACAAATCATAACAACGTGTGAAAGACCATGGTTTCCTGAAAAATGTAATTTTACATCCTTGAGTTGTGTTCCTTCATAAAGAATTCAAATGTTGGCATTTCTTGATAGACAGGGTGATTATTTGATAAGATTACACAGATAAAGTGACGCTCATCATTTTTCACACATAATTAAATACAACAAAAGTAATATTTTGAATAGATAAGCAAGCCCACAATGGATAATTATGTGTATGGAGCTTTCTGTGTTAGTGTATAGTGTTTAATTAGACCTTAAGGGACAGTGCAAATTTACTAATTGTATGTGCAAGTCACAGCTAACATTTCATACCAAAGTTCCAGACTCCTGTCTACATCTGCATGTAATTTGCTTATTAGTTTAAATGCACAATTTCAACTCTTTAACATTCAGTTTTGATTGGTTTTGCTGTATTAATGGGATAATAACATCATTCATAATCAATGTTCTCCAAATGTAAATTATTTTAATTGTTCACACATAATAGTGTTCTCTATTAAAAACACATACTGATGCCTCGTTGAGAAAATTAATTTGCTGTGTTTGTTACTATAATGAAATAAAAGTTGTTCCAATTTAATGAATTCAGCAGTAGATTTCATAACTTCATTATGAACACAAACTCAATTTTCTGGGGGTAACTTACCATTAGTTCAAATGAAAAGATTCATTCTCTGGAAAATTCAGGAGTCACTGGTTCTATTTCTTGGGGTCATTCCAATTAATAAAATGAGGAATATTTAACAATGCCATAGAGTGAGTATTCTAGCATACAATCAAAATAATTCTTCCCGCATCTTGAATTTCAGAGTTTCCCCAGCTGAATTGTTATTTTTAAAAAAGTTTCCCAAGGCAGGAGACAGAAAAAAATAGTGACAGCATCATTTAACTATTTTCATACTAAATTATTTAAGTTCCTTTTGTAGCTTCTCTCATGAACTTGAAATCTATGGCCCTGTTTTTATTCAGCAGATCAAAAAATTTGCAAAGCTTATCACCATTCAACTTGAAGAAAATGAATTACCACATTGTAAAACCAAATACTTTTAATGCACAGATGTGGAAAACATCAACTCCAAGGATTACTTAATGAATACCATTCTTGGTTACTTCATCACTGGGTGTAAAACTGGATATTCATACTGAGCTCTTTCTCAGTAGCATGAAAAAGATTATGGTAAACCAAAATTGACAATAAATTTAATCTGATAACTGACATCTGACGTCTAGCTTTGGGGTCTTCTTTTTCTGTATCTTAAAACCAAGTTGCTAATCTTTGGAGCTTAGAGAAAAAAACCTTAGGGCTATTAGGAAAGTAGTGAGAAGGCATGGGTAAATAAGAAATCTTTTCTTGAACCCTGATATCTCAAATATTCTTCTTCAGCTAGTATGTCTGTTCCATTTTCAGGTAGCCTTTTTCTTTTTTTTTTAATGCTAAGATTAATTTCTACATGTTTTAAAATCCATCCTGGAAAATGAGTGTCAGCACAAAAGAGAAAATATACCTTAATTAAGAACTTGTCTAATATGTGGGGTTTATGGTCTCAGCACTTCTGCTCACAGTCACCATTCCATGCCTTTCTGGGCCATACAATTTAGTTCAGTGGATAGAGTCAAGGGAGGAAAAATATGCATTGTTTTCAGCTCTGAATGTGATGTTGGATAGATAGTTCACAAAGTACCTCCTCTTTCATCTTTCTGAAATCTGTGTCCAGTTTTTTTAAATTCATTGACTTAGGATAATTCAAAAAAATGTCCTAACATTTTAACATTAAGCCAGAGTGAATGGAAGCTTCAAACTTTCTTTATGATAATTCTTAAGAAAAATGACACACTTTTGGACACCCTCCAATTCTTTGGTACTGTAATAGAATTTTTCTATTTATACAAAAATGACACCACTTCAGTAGACTACCATAAATGTATGTGGTATTTTCAGATTATTGCGTAGAGAAGTCATCCTCAAGTATCTGCCAGTTTTTCCTAAAACTCCATTTTTCCATAGAATCTGTTATTAGCACCAAAGCAATGTATTAGTTAGCTACACATGAATTTTATCGCACAGTGATCCAACTTAAAAGCTACATTATTAAACGAAAATTGATCCTCTCCTGAGCATAGTCCAAAAGAAAAATATTTAAAATTACATTTGAATCAAAGAAGAGTCTGGGTTGGAAGGGACCTGAAAGATCTTCTTGTTCTAACTCCCCAGCCATGGACAAAGACACAGGGACCAGGTTGCTCAGTGACTCATCTAACCTGGCCTTCAACACTTCCAGGGATGGGACAATCACTTCTCTGGGCAGCCTGTTTCACTGCCATCACAGTAAAGAATTTGTTCCCTTTATCTAATCTAAGCCTACCCTCTTTCAGCTTAAATCCATTACCCCTTGTCCTGTCACTACATATCCATGATAAAAGTCCCTCTTTAGCCTTCTAGTGAGCCTCCTTTAGCTACTGAAAATATCATCAGAGTATTCTCTTCTCCAGGTTGAACAGCCCCAACCCTCTCATTGAAAGAGGTTCTCTGCCCCTCTGATCATCCTTATGGCCTCCTCCGGACTTGTTCCAATACATCCTTCCTATGTTGGAAGCCCCAGAGCTGAACACAGTACTGCAGCTGGGGTTTCAAAAAGCCAGAGTAGAGTGGGGCAATCACCTCTCTCGGCCTGCTGGTTGTGCCTCTTCATGCATCCCAGGACATGTTTGGCTTTCTGGGCTGCAAGCACACATTGCTGGGTCATGCTGAGCTTCTCATCCACCAACACTCCCAAGGCTTTCCTCAGTCCATTCTCTATCCAGCCTGTATTTTGTGTTTGGGATTGCCCCAACCCAGGTTCAGGACCTTGCACTGGGCCTTATTGAACTTCATGAGGTTCACAAGTGCCCACCTCTCCAGCCTGTCCAGGTCCCTCTGGATGGCATCCCTTCCCTCCAGTGTCAACCACACCTCTCAGCTTGGTGTCATCAGCAAACCTGCTGAGGGTGCACTCAATCCCACTGTCTGTGACAAACAACACCAGTCCCAATACTGACATCAATTGGCTTTGCTAACTAATTCAAACTTTAATGTATAAGTACTTCCCCTTATTATATTACCACCCATTTCACTCCCCTCCAAATCTATCCATGAATGGCCCCTTCTCTTTTCCATCATTGCCATTCCATAAACATTTGCTTTCTTCTCTCATTATCCTGTAAGAAGAATCCAGCATATGAAAAAACTTTGAAAAGCATGAGATTTTAATTGGAGAATTGTCAGAAGGTAAAAGGCCTGCATAACCAAGTTGCTTGCATTACAAATTGTATGTAAGTCTAGAAGATGATTCCTGGCAGAATTTTTATGTTTTCCCCAAAACACCCAGAGTTCTTCAAAATAGCAAATAGTGTGATGACAAGAAAAGGAAAGTTGCTTCTAAAAGCTTCCTGTATACAATCAGCAGATAGGGGTGAGGATAAGTAAGATCACAAATGGTGATAGAAATAAACAAAGAATGCAATGTTAATTCCATAATGAGAACTTTAATGAAATCACTGGAGCTTCAGATGAGAGTGGAAATATATTTTCTTCCCTCTTACAGTAGATTAGGAATTAATCTTCTGCATAAGCAAAAGCCACTGTAACATGAGCCATCCTTTGTAATGCTGCACTTACTGAAATTGATTTACAAACACAGGTAGAAGGAAATTTGGATTTTATGCTTTGTGCTTCTTTGCCTTTTGTCTTTTGGGGAGTGGGAATCATGCTCCAGGCTCCAGTGGATTTTGAGCTAAACTCTACAAAACTTTGTAGTACATTTTAAAAGTAAGTTTTGAGTAGGATCTATAATAAGGCATTTCAGGTCAATTCATTAACCAGTTCTCTTAGGAATGCTTTAATTACAGTGCTCTGAAACCAGAGGGAAAAATGGTAAATACTGTGGAGCCAACAGACCAATATTGCTAATTAATATGGATTGCAGGAGAAAGTGTTGACTAAAAAGCCTTGGATGAAATCTCAGAGGGATAATGAATTATGATCAAGGGGGATTTATTAAAAATAGACCTGCTAACAATACTAAAATTCTCTGCACTTTCTAACATCTTTAACTCACTTACAAACTTTCCACAAACATTAATTAATTGTCCAAACATTTTACTAGCTTAAGTAACTACTATGATCACAACTAAATAGTCTGACACTTTTTTTGAAATTGAGAAACTTGCCCAGAAGGCAACAGTATATCCATGGCAGACTGGGGAACAGATATTGCCTGCTCTGCTGGCTTTTACTTAGTCTTAATATGTCAGACCACTTTCCTTTAGGACATGATTCAAAACCTAACAAAATCAGCAAGAGCCATTCAGCTGACCTCCTGGGGCTTTGAATTGCCCACAGGGGGACGTATCAGACTGTTAATCAGGGCTACTGCCAGTAAAAATACAACACTGAAGTGGTAGAAAAGTGATGGTATTGTGGGTAGGGACCGATTGTTCCTTCTCCTGCTTTAGGATAGCAGGATGGCAAAAGGCAATCTCAGGGGGTAAGTCCAGTTTGGTACTGGATCAGTGCCTCAGTGTGGTATGACAACTCTTTTTCATTATTTTTGTATGAAATGAATAAGTAAGTTCTTATTACTAAATGACAACTTTTGCAAAAGTATTGATGACAACTCCAACTATCCAGCCAGGTTCTAGCTATTTTGTGCCTCTTTATAAGACCTCAAAAATTTTTAACTGGTATATTAAGTTATTCATTTTGTCACTCTTTTATGCATATGCCCATCTATATACCACAAAGGATTTGGTCTGCTGTTCTGTTTCTGCAAACTGTTCTAAATGGGCAATGATCCACTTCCAAATGTGGTTACACATTGATTCTAGTGAGACCTCCAAACATGAGACACAGTAGGACAAGACTTTTACGTGTGAGATCAGTTAACTTTTTCAACTTTTAATACATAAAAATCAGGAGGTATTTAATGACCTTCTGGTGTGGAAATTATCTTGCTTTTTGTAACATAAGATGTGCTATTATTATGGCACAATTTTTATACTTTGACAGAATTCCTTTTGTATTGAGGGATTATATCAAAAAGCTCACTTAATAATTCTTTCCCGATTTTACTTCATGGGATCAGTTTGACATGCTTTGATTAGAGGGTCAAAATAGAATTGGGAAACCCAGGAAAACTCAGACGAAAATCTGTCACATATTTATGAATCTAGTGTACAAAAGAGTGTATAGACACTTAGCCCTGCTTTTGGTTTGGGGTTTTTATCATTTTTTTAATAAACTATTTATTTAGCCCAAGCTATGAGTAAAAAATATTATCAATAGTACTGGCACAGTCATGGTACCCAAAATGTTGCAGCCACTCTTGCAAAATGGAGCTCTAAGTGGTCACCAGAGGGCACAAAATTCCTTTGAATTACAGAAGTGGAAGATGTACACCAACATTCTCTTAATTGGCCCCTGAAGCTATGTTAAAATAGAAATTTGTTGTGTTCAGAAGTAAATAGTACAGCTTAATGTCCCACCATAACTCTCATTTGAAACCAGACAGCCATTTTTGCCTTGGTGAATAAATCCAAGCTTATATACACAGAAAATTTTGTTTTGTTCCTTTGTTTGGGAGCTAACCCTCAAGTTAAAAAGGCATATCTGCAGCTTTAAGGTATTCCTGAAAATTTCAGTGAATAATTCCAGCCTGTGAAGCCTATGAAGTCCCCACTCCTTTCTAAGGCTATCTCTCTACTTGTGGGGCATAAAACAAAGAGGAATTACTCATGTTGTTAGTTCCCTTTCCCTGAGGAGCACAGATCCTTTGTCACATGCTGCTTCCCATGCAAGTTCCTAAGTCTCCCTGGCTGCAGTCTCCAGCAGTGCTGATCTTTCATGTTGGTTTTTAGCTACCAAGAGGCTAAGACCAGCAGCATGATGGGCTCTGGCAAGATGCACAGCTTTTCTTTCAACTCTTTGCTCTGGGCTCCCTTTGGCCGGCAGTGCTGTCCAAGCTCAAGTAAAACACTGGGTCCAAAAGTGATAAAATACATTCCCTGACAAGGTCTATGATCAAGACACATCATAAAATGTTTGAATTTCAAAATATTGCTTATCACCCTCCTTCTGGTACTGCAGCTGCAACTACCTAATCAGAGAGAAATCCAGTATGGATAATGTACAGATTTCCCCTTGTCCATCTGAAAAAGAATTGCAGTAAAATACTGTGTGGTCAGAGGGTAAGGATTTTAACTCTTGTACTGACAGTGAGATCTGGGGGAAAAAATGTAGTGGTAAGTAAATAAGTTTAGTAAATTAATCCCCTATGAGTTCAGATGAAAGCCTGTCCAGCAAAATGTCAGGTTAGAAAAATATACTGAGCCCTTACTTCATGAATAAACTCTAGTTGTGAAAAAAATAGGAGCAGAATCATATCTGTGAAATGTGAGTACCTAATACATTGCTCTAGTGCTAATGATTGTTTCTCTGTCTGTTGTGGACATCAACAACATTAATAATTATTTCAAAAAGTTTCTCTTCAATATAGCTGAGACCTTTGCTTGCAGTGCTGAAGATCCAGGTTCAATCAGCCTATGGCTCTTACAGAGACACCATATTCCAATATATGTGCTAATATCAGTGCTATCAGGTCAAAGAAAGGAGATCCTGATGAAATCTTTTTTAGATTTCAGTATCAAATACTGCAATGTACTACTAGGCAATTCCCTAAGGTGACTAGAAAAGTCTTCCAAATTAAACATGCTGTTAAACTAGATTAAAATGACAAAAACCAGATAAGTCAGATTAAAGTCTGATCCTACTCCAACCTTAATTCACACTGCTGTAAAATTATATCATTACAACATGCAGAACAGTGAATTAAAGATCAAGTGCCAGCTTTAAATTTAATTTCCTCACATTTGCCAGTTTCAGATTATCTAGTGCTAACAGCATGACTGACACTTCACAGGCATGCCTGAAAATAAATTCCTCTAATCCAGGACCTCTCCTGCCAACATCTCAGCTGTCTCATGGGGTCTGCTGAGTGAGTAGATTGGGAGCCTGGTAGAATAGAGGGATGTTGGAATATAGCATTAAAACTGAGGATTATTAAGGCAAGAACAGATTAGAGATGGGGAATTAGACAAACCCAGATTAGATGTGGTATCAGGAAAATGTCCTTTTGCTCCAGCTTTAAGTACCACCTCAGAAAGGGTTGCCTGAGGAAAAAGCTGCCTGATCAGGCCAAAAGATGGGAATGTATTTCTGTAGTGGCCTGAAAACCGTAGTAAGGTATTTCAGTACACATGGAAAGATGTCCCACTGTGACTTTCTCTTGCTGCAAATGCAGTCACATTCACACACAGAAAAAGGGGAGGAAGTTCAGCTACTGCCAAGTGCATGCATTTGAGGCACTGACTGTGTTTATTCCTCTGTTACACTGATGTGCCATGATACATTATTTTTTTCTTCCTAGACCTCTTATACTCTTTCTGAGTCACTCCTTAGGTCAGACAGTGTTAGCTGGGCTGCAGTTCCATGTTCAGACCTGCTGCAATGCACAGCCTGTTGTGAAGGATGTTAGAACTTAATTCAAACCCTGTGTTTAGCTGAACTTTTCATTGAAACCCTCACTGTAAATGTTATAAAACAGGCTTTTACTTGTATGTGGTGGCTGCTTGTATATGATGCAAGAGATTTTTAGCCTGTGGGAAAATTATATAAGTAAAAAAAGACTGAGTAAATAAAGTATCCACCAGCCATGTAAGCTGTAAGTCAAACAAAGAAGGCTCATAGTCAGTAGAAGACTGCAGATGAATTTGGGGATAGGCTTTTGGAAGAGGAGTACTCATGGTCATCTTTGTAGAGAAGGCATCACACCCCATACAGATCCTTTACTCAAGATATTGCCTTTTTGTTATCAGCTTAGACTGTCCTATCTTGGTTATTAGACTGGTAAAGTGAAAACAGAATATTAGCCTAAAATACCCAAGGCTAAAATAATCCAAAAGAAAAGGCAAATATTCCTTCCAAAGGAACATGTTCTTTCCAAAAGAAGGAATGTATTGAATTTGCCTAATCAGTAGCCATTTTGACTTTTCCATTAAATTTCTGAAACCAGGGGTCAGATTTTTGGTAGGATTTTTTTGATTTCTCAACTTTAACTGTATGAGCAATGTTCCAAATTCAAGATTTAGTCAATAGTGGAACACTAAGTGCATACAAACATGTTTTAAAGCAGATGATTTTAGGAAAAAAATGTGCAATTTAATTTGCATGCTACTAGGGTAAGGGCTTTATTTTCTTATTCTTAAAAATCTTGTTACTTAGGATAACCTACGTTACCCACAGAGTGAATGAAGATAATTAATGTCTAAGAGAGGGGTGCTTGTAAAACTAGCCTGCTGAGTTACCTGAAGTAGCCAACAGGCTGAGGAGAGACAAAAGGCTGAGTGTCCACCTCAGGCAGATTAATAACAAACTAAATCATAGTGTGTGTACTTCTGGTGTTGCAGGCCCAAAAGGAAGGGCTTTAAACCTCATTACCTTCTCATGCCCTCCCTGTTGCAACCAAAGTTCCAGGGAAATCAATGAGATGAGATTGCTTAAGAGGCAAGTAGCATTCAAATAATGTAGAAAAAAGTGAGCAAAACACACACGTTTTCCAGCATTTCAGTATAAAGTCAGAGGTGCTTTCAAGTTTTGTTCTTCTTTGTAGCTGCTTGAATGTAAACATACCAACTCTGATACAGAAAACAGATATACATTCATTAGGAGAGACATTTGCAGAATCAAAAAAGAAACTGGAAAGTGCCATCATCCCACTTTTTTCTGCTGTTAAACTCCTTATTTCTTTGAAAGGTGGGCTTTTGATGGAAGTGAGTGGGGAATGGGAGAACGATTTGCAATATCACGGTAGCCTTGTGCAAGATCAGTTGCTACCTTCCTACCACAATATGAACAGTGTCCTTATTTATCTTTTTCCTGAGCAGAGAGCAAGAAAAGCCAGAAGTATTTAAGTAAAATTGTAATTGGACCCTACAGTAGTTCCAAAAACAATGGGAGCTAGAAGGGAAGCATAACGATTCATTTTGGCTGCTCTGTCGTATCATTTGTTCTTCCTTAGCCCTATAAACTGGTACATAATGACTTTTAGAAATATAGGAAAGTTAGAAACAGAAACCAGATGCTCAGAACTCATAATACCTTTCCCTTATTTCCTCTGAGTTCAAAAAACAAAACCATCAGCATTTGTGAATGTAACCTTTTAATATAAAAATGAAATCATGTGTTCTAGTAGCTGATTGTGACGGTAACACTTCATTTCCCCCTTTCTGCTCTCAAGTGGCAAATTGATATGACACAATGCAGAGAAGTTTTCAAACACACAGCCTGAAAAGCTTAAAGTATATCTGTAACACATTAGTTTCTGAAAACTTAGATGTCTATATAGTGTGTCCGTATCTGTAAATTTCTGCAAGAAAACTAATCCAAGCAGATTTGAGCTAACATCTGTCTACAATATCAGCTACTTAAGTCAATGAATTGGTCAGGACTGTTTCTAGGGGATAAATTGAAATAGATCTGAAATCAAAGCGAATAACAGTTACAGTAATTCATATAGAAAATTGTTTTCTGGTCTTTAAAAGTCTAGTACAATTCTTGCTTCTGTAACTTCTTTCTGTTCCACATTTTCATTTTGTGATAAGTTACAGCAAAAAGAAAGGATGAACAATTTTAGTCTGAAGAAACATTTAAAAAGTTAAATCTTGTCTTTGGGGATAAATTTAATAAATACAGTTTAGAGTAAAAGTCTAACAAATTAATACCTAGGTCAGTGCTACAAAAAATTGAGAATTTTTATTTTTACTGGATTAGGGTTAAAATGCAACATAGATTTTCAGATACAGCACCAAGATGTATCCTTCCAGCACCTCACAAGAAACATTAAGTTTCATACACCAAAAAAAAATTTAAAAAAAAAAAGTTGCCTAATATAGGTAAGTGAAGCTGATTCAGCTGCTGTATCTTACAAATCAACACTGTCACATTTGTCCAGGTGTTAATAAGTTCCATTTCCAGATAACTTATTCTAAAAGGGCCTCAAACACATACAAAATGTGCCAATTGCCCAAGGATGAAAAAAAAAAATTCATTTACAGTTGGTAACATTTGCTGCCATGATTTGTAATGGTCACTGCTGTGATAAGCAATACCAAGCTCAGATATTCACAGCCTGAGGAAATAACCTTTATTTCAGTGGCATTAAATCTGTATGTATGACAAAACAAACACAGAGACAGATACAATCCAGTTCTGACTAGAGGTTCTCTGATTAGACTGACCCACAACATCAGACAGCTACAGCACCTATAAACCCCAATGAGCTCTGGTCAATGCTTAATTGGGGAAGTTAAGCCTAAAATATCTTTCTTCCTTCCTATCTCCACCTGAAAATTCTCTTTTTTTCTAAGGGACTTCACATGATAAACAGAGCACCAATATTTTCTCTTTAAAAAAAGTCTACATACTGGTAGATGAACAACTGATTTTAGCTGACTTACTTCTTTTCAAAATGATTTAATTACTGAAAAGTATTTTTATCTTTTCTTAAAAATTTGAAGGTGTAATGTGACTGGGTTTATTGGGCTGGGAAAATAATATTTAAGTAGAAGAAATAGACCTTTTTATGGGTTTCTGCTTGGAAATTTTCGAAACTTTCAAGTTCCTTACTCTCTAAACAAAGTATTAAATATTTGCAATCAAATTTCACTTCACATTCTTCCATTATCCCTCTTATGCAGTTTCGTGTGTTTTTTTCCAAGTGTCTTCTACTAGCTAAGGTCTACTGCTGATACCCAGAGAAGTGAGGTAAACATTAATTTGACACAAGAAGAGAGATGTCACTCTCATTCTCCTACTGGAAACTGAGTTTCACAGAACAGATTTCAATACTTATATTTGAAGGGGAGCATCTGACTTTTTCCCTCACCCAGAGAGGGAAAGGCATCTTCATGGAGTTGAAACTACTCCAAAATTTCCGGTCACCTCTGAAAATCACATGGGAGAGCCTTTCCCAGTCTGCATGCTCCTGAATGATCAGATGAAGGAGAAGGATAATCAGGCTCAGGAGCAAAGCAGATTCCTGCATCCACTAGGAATTTTTACAGCATTTTTCACAGATCTGACTTTATTTCTGGTTCTCTCCAGTAACTTCCACTGTCACTCAAGCTCCTGTGACTTCAGGAGAAACTTTTATGGATGACCATTTATTAAACAGGAGACATTTGGAGATTGATTATAAGAAGGAACAGAGTGGAAAAATAGAGAGAAAGATTGGATAAATGAAGATAAATATATCTTAGGAAAGATTACCTTGCTTTGCACCTCTATTAGAATTTCATAAGTGATTAAACAGATCAAGTGTCGAATTTATTAAGGATGAGACAATATCACCAATTATTTTAAGCTGCCTTATAAAATAACCAGTCTGGAGTCTGGCTTCACTATGTGTTTCTTGGAGTTTTCTGGTGCAGATGTGAAACGCTGCTGATACACTGTGATATGGTTTGAGTGCATTTTGGAATGTTAGTGTTATTATGCAAGATTCAAAATAATTCAGAAATAGAACATCTGAGTGACAAAGACAGAACTTAAATCCAAGAATAAGGTTCTATGTATATCTTGAAAATTTTTTAAATCAGTTCATAATAAAAATCAAATTATTGGCATTTTCCATTTTTCTTTTCCTAAGAAAATAAAGAAATTTTCAATAAATGCAAGCCAACATTGTTTTCATGTTCAGTCTTCAGGTCCCTGAAGCAACAAGCTCCTTCACTGTATAATTCAGGAGCTATAAAACATGGACTATTGACACAGCAGACCACATTGTCTCTTGCAGAACCATTGTGGTCTTCCTTGTCAGTGCGAGTTTGCTTATTTAAAAAATAATATTCTTGTGTAAAGGGTGTGATCCAGTGGGTGAGCAAAACAAAGACAGATGGATAAACTGTGGTGCATTTCATTCCAAGGAAGACTGCAGTTAAAAAGTCATGTACTCTGCAAACTTTACAAGAATTTGCTGAGTTTTATGAAAAATAAAATTGTCTACATGATATATAATGGATCATAATGTCAATGGATACAAATTTATCTCTCTATCAAATTCAGCACCATGTTTATTCATATCAAGAGGATTTTGGGACCATTACATAAATGTACAAAGGACTCTTTCAATAAAGTCAAGCCTCTGTACAAATATTGATGCTTCACTTTGAATTTGCTACTAGAAATACATAATGAGGAAATAAATAAATAATTTATAGAGATTGGCCCTGTCTTTTTTGTTGTAATTAAAGCAAGGACAGACTCCCCATTATTCTGGCAAAAAATAAAGCTATGGTTTTCCTGTAGACTTAAAGATAAGATATGGCAAGCTGTTCTCTTGCAATGGGGGATCATAAAGGCATCCTCCAAAATTCAAAGCACTGAAGAAAATTAATGGGAAGGGCTACTCTCTTCAGACATTGCAGGCAAACAGTTTCAGTTAGTTTATTCTTACTGATAAATCTTATAGGTATTAGAGGAGAAAGTTTGTTTTAAACAGCATTTAAGACAATGTCTAAATATATGTCTCTTAAAAGCTGTTTAGAAACAGAAGGCTGCCTCAGGAATTGTATTGGCAGATTGCTGCTGTCTGAATAATTATACAGGATTTTTCAGTAGTGTCAGAATGTCCAGGGGAGGACAGAATTCAAGGCAAGAACACTCCTCTAGCTGATATTTTGTATCAGAGTTCAGAGGTCTGACACACTATCTAGACTGTATATTCTATTAAGATATGAAACCTTACAGCAAGATTTATATCAGTGGTACTTTTATGACTATTCAACACTGATAGGTTTCTCTGGGAGTTAAGTATTTTTAAGTTTAAGAAACAACAGTGAAGAAAACAGAACATGTGGAAATTATTACAGCATTGTAGCACCTACAACGGAGTGTTGGCTCTATTTCAACTCAGACAACACTTAAAAATAGAAACTAACTATGCTATGATTAAATACAAAACTTGCTGTCAGTACAGGAAAGGAAATCAGCAGTTTTCAAATCCTCAGTCTCATTTTACAGGTGGAACACCAGTGTTGCCCACATGGTATTCCCCAGACTTCTACAAAACAAGATATGAAAACTACATGAAAAGCAAATAATGTATCTGTATTTAACAGACAGTTAGAAGAATATAAGGTACAAAAGACATAGGTAAAAACCAGTTTATCTTCTAATTCACCTCAGTGAAAAATGCATCTGTGCTTTTGCATAGAAAGTATGAATCCTATATTTTACTTTCTCTCACCAGTGCTATCATTTATGCTTCATCATCTTCACATATATGCACTTATATTCATATATTCATTGAATCACATAATTTCTACCAGAGGAAAAAAGATACTACATACTAAAAGAGGAAAAAAAATTTGGTGTTTTCTCAGGAAAAAATTATACATCATGCCATTACTATACCATCAAACAACAAATAGTAGTCAAAATAAATATAACAAAACGTATTATTATTTCTTTTATTTAAACAAGCTGCAGGGAAAAAATCCAACATGTATGGGAGGTTATTAATAATAAAGTCAATGAAAAATCAAACATCAGGTTAAGATATACAATTAATAGAACAATGTCACATTTCATTTTTAAAAATCTGCTAAGAATAAGAATCATGCTTAACAGTTTATCCATGAAGGTTCACTACGGATTTTAATTTAGGAGAAATGCCCAGATTTAGTGGCTACAGTTCTTGAATGAGACAAAATGAGACAAAAGCAAGTTCATATTTGCAGCTGGTGGAAAGCAGCGGCACTTTTTCAGGAGTTTTTTCAGTTAATGGAACTGGAGGGGAGGGAATGGTGGCAACACATTTGGTAGGAGTGGCAGTAGGTGCAACATGAATAAAGAGGCTGATACAAATTACCACATGCTAATTCACAAGCATTCACATTAACATCACTTTAAATGAGGCTTTTACATAGTTGTGCAGTTTTATGTTTATTCTATCTGATCATTTGAAGCCAAAATTAGATGAGACAGAATTTGTCTTTAAGGCAAACTGCCATGAAAAGGCTAAACTGTGTTTTGCCACCTTAAACACATGACAGCAACACCTCTTCGTCAAGTGACAGTTTGGTTTGACTGTCTAAATAGATTTCAGTACATGAAGTTCTCTCGTCATTCAAGTGATATTTGTTTTTCTTTTCCTTTCCCACCTAGTATATGTGCAGCTGTGAGAAAAACATTTGCTTTCTTTCGCAAAATCCAGAATATCTACCTTCTCTGTCCATGTCAATAAAACATCATGGAAATCTTTAGAAGAAATATACTAATTATGAAATGAAAAGCACAGTTAAATTCTAGATCCTTCACATATAATCTTATTGATGCTGCATGTCCTTTCCATGCACTGACAGTAAACAGAGGGAAGACATAGAAATTAAACATTTTGCTGGGTTTTCCAGTATTACTTAAAGATTCATTCCAGCCCAGCTAAGCAAAACTTGGGTAGTTAACTTTGAAGGGAGACCTTAAAAAGGGACATAAAAATACCACTGCAGCCATCCAGTCTCTCAAAATATCATTGCTGTAATTGCCAGAATTATAGCTTGTGGTTACCTGCCACATTCTTTGGTGCTCAACTCATGGTGATTGTGCCACCACAGTTTAAAACATTGGCTCAGAGCTGTTTTGCAATCCACATAATGCTATATCTACTGCACACAGGGCAGCATCAAACAACACTCAGGCCTTGAGACAAAGTACATTGAAACATACCCACATAACATATAACATTTTAGATGAGTAGAAAACACTGCATACTTGATGTCATTCCAAAGGACGTGTCTTAGCTTTTGGTTTGCAACCAGAGTATAATGATAATAAAAATAAACAATACCTCACATCTTTCAACTTCTGAGATCATCAAAAAGACTAGAGAATGGCCCATTTCTCAAGACTTTTTCCCCAGATCTTTTTGCTACAGATAATGAAAGCAACTTAATAAAAGTCATGATAGGGATCGTATTCATATATAGGCCAAATTTGTCATACTTTTAGCTCCAATTAAATGGCTTGGTAATAGCAGTATTATTAAATGTATTAAATGCTTCCTGATAAAAAATTGAGTTCTGATCCATTTTGTAAATTTCTTTTTTCTGACAAATTATCAAAGTGGGGGAGACACAAATCATGATCCTGTCGGATTTTAAATTAAACTGTTGCTACTATTAATAGAATTAAATCAGACAACTCAGAAAATGGCTTTCCTCTATCTGTTTCAAAGCATATTTTGAAGAAGCCAACCCAAAGGAAGAGATTATTTTCCTTTACCAAACGCCTTACAGATAAGAAAACACTGATGTTTTAAAGCCCTAGATTAACAAACTTGTCTGGAACATGGACTACCTGAAGACCATTTTTATGCTAATGCCTTTCAACATGGTGGTTGTCCAAGTCCCAGTGTTTCCCAAGGTGCTTTTTGACTGGAGGTAGAGGGGGCCAAGTTCTGTCACATTTTTCTGGGTCCCAAATTATTCTGTATTGACAGAGAAGAGTTATTAAATTAAAAAATATCATGCAAACTTTATGAGTGACTGACCAGGAGACTCAGATTGGAAACATACCAGACTTATACAGGAGACTGTTGCAGGCATTTGTAGAAGTGTTTGCTGATGGTCTCTTAATGCCTGTACAGCCTTGTCACCAGCTGATCTGGTGAATCCTTGTGTCCCCAGACACCACAAGCATTATCTTCTCTTTTTTTACACTGGTACCACCTAACCTCTGATCCTAGTCAGGTTCACAACCGTTGTGAAGAATGTCCGTCGGAGCATGAAAGAATCTGAGATAATCATCTGAGATAACTGTGAAAATAATATAATAATTTCCATTTGTAAATCTTGTTTGGTATCAGTCTGACTAATTATGTAGAAACACAGTGAATGTTCTACATCTTCCATGGTATACACAACTGTCTTGGGTTTCTTTTTGGTTAACCATGTGTGTATAACATGGGAAACAGAAGCAAAGCATTACTTCCCCAGTGGTTCACCTAATGTTTGAATCCCAGTCTCTCTTTTCAAAATACCAGTCTCCTTTTTATTGATTATTAGCTCAAAAGTTTAACCGAAGGCCCAAAATATTTCAAGTCATTAAAAGGTTTGATGATGATTTAGGTAAATCACAGGTTGGTTCATTCTTTTGTGATGGTAGCAGTAGCTTAATGAATAGGAATTTATTTCTATGTTGGATGTAGAGTAGGAAATCAACATTGTGCACTATCAGTACAGCTAAAGGACTAACCATTTTATTTAGATAGTTTCAGCCATTTACTGTAATACTATGCAAAAAAAGCAGGAAACCAAGAAATTTTGGGTGTACCAAAGCAATATCTACTGTCAGGGAAATTCGTACAAGAAATACACCCTGTGGTTCCTTTCTAAAATATTGGACTTTTACTAAATTGTATGGCATGACTTACATTCAGTTCAACTTTTATGGTAGCATCTATTGACTTTTGTTGAAAATGTTGTGGTCATTCTGTCACTTTGCACTGCAATATTTCCATCCCAATACTTTTATTCGTACAAACAAGGTCTGAGCAGGTTGGTGTGAGGATACACGAGCTGTGTGTAACCCTTCATGCTGGATATCATCCTAGCCAAGACAACACAGCAATCCCTTCAGGTAATGATATTGTGAAAGATCCTGTATTGTTTAATAAATGGACAAAAGTAAAACAATTGTGATAGATAACGTGTTTTTAACAGGCAGGCTTCATTTGGAGAATAATGAAAAAGGCTGGACGTTTCTATACTATAGAGAGAGGGGATTTCACAGCAAAGATGATAAAGTGTAAGCATATTTATACTTACAGAACATCCATTTTTTTATTTAACTAGAGAAAAGAAAAGGAACTAAAAGCTAGAGAAAGGCAGAAAAAAACTACTAATCCAAGAAAGACACATTTAAGGCCATAGCGAAGGATGACATTAAGCTATTTTGTGTGAGTATTGATAAGAAGGCAACATATTCCTCAAACGAGAGTGCCAAAATACAGGATGTAACAGAACTGAAATAAACACTAAAAACTTATGTAAATCTGTTCTAAAGTCGAATTTGAAAGACTTCCAAATGTGTTAAGATAGAAAGACAGTCAAAACAACATAAGCTCTGCTGTTTTACAAGGTAATGACCCCATGAAATAACTATGCAGCCATGAATGATAGATGTTAATATTTGAAATCCCAGATTCAGTTGACCTAATTTTTTTTAATCCTGTTTGATTTTTTTTTCTTTCTTTTTTCATACAAAGTATTTTACCAAAGTAGAACCTTGAAACTCAGAAATTAATCTTATGTTCCACTGTACAGTTTGTACTGTTTATTTAGACTTCAGCCATAATGACAGATATGTGTACTTTTAGATTTATATCAAATCCAGCCACTCTTGCATTTGTCCTGGGGATTTGTGTTTAAAGATAAAGGTTTGCTAAAATGAAATCATAAGGAGAAATGTCAGCAAGAGGAATAGCAAAAAAATCCTCTCGATACTAATGAGATTCATTCATTGTTCAAGACTAGATGCTTAAAATATTAACTATATTTGTTTCTTTTTACAATGCTAAAATTAGGCAAGAGTTTCAATTTTCCTCTGAGACAATGGTATCTCACTTTACCTTCTTAATAAAAACACAAAGATAAGAACTGACGATAACTGAGTTTTAATTAAAATCAGTTGCACTGAGATTTTACTTTTAAATTAAAACATAATTTGAAGGAGATTCCCCCCCCACACACACCCCCTCTAAAAAAAAGTGTAATTTAAGAAGTTTACACATTTAGGATTCCACAGAATGATAGAACTAAAGAATATGCTGAGTTGGAAGGGAACATTTGGGGTCATCAGGTCCAACTCCTGACCCTGTGCAGAACAACCCAAGATTGATGTGCCGGAGAGCACTGTCCAGTTTATACTGGAGAGAGGGTGAAGGAATCTAATAATACACTGCCTCTGCTGAAACTCCACCCACTGCTGGAAGTGTTCAGGACCGATCTTGTCATTCCTCATCATAGAAGTGACTCTCTCTCCCCAGTACAGAAACTTCCAGCCTTCTTCATTATTCAGCAGGTGAAGCCTCCTGGAAACACATCCATCTCTCATAATTGGTTTAACTTTGCCCATTTATTATACAGCTTCCTTCACAAAGCAAATCTTCCCTGCTACAGATACAAGCTTCACTTATTGAATGCTTTCAGCACATCATGAAACTGTTACAGGATTATATGTTGCTGAAAGAATTATGGTTTTTCTTCTTAATTTAATTCTATATCATTGACTATTTAACAACATATGTATTCTAGTAAGGTTTAGAAGGTTTTACTATTTGAAAAGACTATTTTCAAATAAAACCTTAAGCCAAGTATACACATAGTCAAATATATTTAGAATATATGTTACAGCTCCAAAAAATGAATGTCTTTCTGACACTGGAGAATGATTCATTCCATCAAGAAGGAAAACTTTGTCTTCACCAAGGTACTGCAAAATTACATTTTTGTGCCATTATGAGATAAATCATGCACTCATCTTGTACTTGGAAAACTGGTTCTGATGAAGGATTAACATAAACAGCTGAGTTAATTGCTGAGTCTGTCTTTTATCTCCATAAACCAACACTGGAATTTTCCCACCTAAGAAGGTACTAATACCTGGGAGTTTGGAATCATTCAAGTCTACCATCTGATAACCAGCTGAATTAACCTTCTACCATTCATAAAGATTCATCCAACTGGAAGATGCAATAATTTGTCAGAGAATTCCTGGGAGAATCCCAAATAAATTTTGTCACATATAGAGATTCTGGTATCAGTAATGAGTCACATACTCTTCACATTTGTCTGAGAAACCATAGCTCCCAAAAACAAACAAACAAACAAACAAACAAACAAACAGCAACAAACTTTGGAGGCCAATATATGTGAAAGAAAATTCTGCTAAATGTTACTGCAAAGCCTCCTCACACTCAGTAGCCAGCAAGGTTAACAGCAAGATGCATAAAACAAGGGCTACCTAATGAGAACAAGTCCTTCAGTTTTCTTGGAAAATGACTAGACAAATGACTTCTAGAAAAAATAACTGGTGTTATGAGTGTGTGCAGAAGCACCAAATCTGCATTGTGAGTCTGTTATGTAATTCAGAATGTCCCAAGAGACAGGGAGAACTGAAGGATTCATGACCCCAAGCCCTGTTACCAATTGGCTTTGTGCAGATGTCTAGAGTGTGCCAGCAGAGGAGTGCAGCTTTCCAATCATCCTGCACAACTGGAGAGGAGAACATGTTGAGCTCTTCAAGCTCCTATAAAGGCTCTCTCATATCTAAATACAACAATAGCTTCTTTGATAGAGTTTATAGAATTAATTGGTTGAAATAAAGGGTTTGTGTAAACAAGGAAGAAGACTAAAAACTGTTTTGTTTACAGCAGCAGTCATAGGCAAAGTTGATCACCTGTAAAAACTGAACACAATGTAAATTTTTATGACCAAACTATTAGTAAAAATGGTCTTAAACTCTTTAAAGAAAATATTTTCAAAGGTATTTAAAGCTCTTTCTGTCTCCTGGTAATCTGTTCAGCTTCTGAGTTTGAGGAGATACTTGGCAAAATTGTTTTTTCTTGGAGTCCTTAAAAAAACCCGTGCACAGGAAAAACATATGGAAACTGCCCACAGGAAGCTTATATCAGATAAACATAGGAAGTAATTATTCAGCAGGAAAGTTTGGAGGAAATGAGTTGTTTTTCTGTCAGTTCTGGTGTTCCACAAATTTCAGGACATCAGCAGTAATGAAGGAAATAGATTAGCAATTGCAGGGCAGCTATTGTTTATACAGTGTTGACACTAAATGTCACTCTCTTAGAATTTACCTTGTGAAAAAAATGCAGTATTGGGGAAAAGAAAAGCAGCATTTCTTTTATTCTATCAATATCTCAGCAGTTAGTCTTTACATGTCTGCAATTCGGTGGTCCAAGGAGGAAATAATTCGCCTGATAAAGTAGTAAAATAAAAGAAAAATATGTTCAAAAACTTAATATATTTCTTAGCAATGTTTTGTTTCTTGCTTTTTAAGATGATAAACCTTTATTTTGGAATGAATGAGTAGCATAGGAGCACCATGGATCCAACCTAAGAAAATACAAGATTTTAAGCAGTTGCTTTAACTTAATTTAATTCTTCACTGTCAAGTAAACACCCTTTGCTGAACTAAGTCACGAAGTCATTAGGAATTCTCACTCCTGAATCATGTGATTAGCATTAAACAAAGATATAAACAAAGATTCTTTTTCAATCAATCCAACTGAACATGAAGTTCTATCTAACCCCCTTTGCTTTTTAAAAAATTTCCTAACAAAACTTTCACTGAAATAAATATGCATCCATATAAAAGCCTTCAGGTTTGACAAATCAATATTTTCCCTGTGAAAATATATCATGGGAAAAACATATCCAGTGTACTGTAGTTCAAACTTCCCCCAAAGTGGAGAAAGGTGATTATGTGGAAAACAAATGCAGCTGTGAAAGGCGCTGTGCTTTGTGCAGGCCACAAAGAGGTGAAAAGAAGTCACCCACTTTATACCCTGATGATCCACTTCATAGCAAGCTGGAGAGAAAAAAAGGACAGGAAAAGAATCAGGACAAATCTCTAGAAGAAGCCAATTTAAATACCATATTCTGATTCTTATATGCACGAATGTCTGCTCAGGACAGCAGGATTTCAGTGCTGTCTCTCTCCCTCGGCCCCCACATCAGGATTACAGACATTACCAGCCCCCGCTGGGCTCCAGCAGAACCGAGCCAGCTGCTCCTCAGGAGCTCTCCTGGTGCTACCAGAAAAGACAGAGAAACTCCATATGGCTTCTTGGATGCACACTTGTTCCAGCTGTCATCAGCCCTGTGCAATTCTGTGTTTTACTGATTTATTGTGGTTTGAATTTTCCTGTACTTCTATCCCTTCTATTTGATTTAGTCAATGATTTTGGTAACTATTTCACTTAAATATAATAAGGAATATTTCAGTTAAAATTACTTAGAATATTTCTCTAAGGATTTTAATGTCTTTTTTAAGCCATTCATGGTCATAATACTGTATTATAAACAGCTTATCTGGATATATAACAGACCTTCTTCAGGTAATAATATATTCTATCAGATATCCAAATACAAAGATTTCTTACTACTGATTTGAATTGTTTCCTATGTGTACTTAGTTTTGCAACAGCTTAACTTCAAGAAAAAAAATTACATTTTGGTACTTTCAATATTGCATATGCCCATTTGTCATCCAAACAACTTTTAGCTTCTGATCTTCAAATATAGTTTCTTGAATAGATTAGTTTCCTGCATTACAATCATTGATAAGATTGAACTTATAAGAAAAGAAGGTTTCAAACTGATTTTAAGAAAAACAAGGTTAGAAAATCCAACCCTGCCACTATTACTCACAAAATTTACTGCGGCAATTCAATAAAACTCAGTAAGTGACCTGAAAAAACACCAGCCAATGTTAGAATGGCCTGGTAGATTAGTCTAAATCCAAAGTAAAAAACTTTCCACTGGCTGAGACAGATCCCTGCTTAGAGCAGAACAGAGCCATCTCTGAGCTCTGACAAAGACAGGCAACAGGAAGATAGTCCAGATCTGAAGATCCTTGGGAAACTTTCACAAGGGCAAATGGGAAAGCAAGATATAGGGCAGAGGTAGTTGTTGCAATTGTTTTAGCAGCTTGGCCTCCAAATATCAGCCTGTCAGCCTTTTCCTGAGTATTTCTAGTAGGAAGACTGAAGCAAAGACCATTTATTTCATCAGGCAGTACAAAAAGGTGTTAAGCAGATGTTTAATCCTATTTTCCTTTTTCCTATGACTTTCTTAATGAGATTGGTACCTGTTAAAACCCTCTAAATCCCTGTTATAAGAATGACTTTTAAGGTATTTTGACTGCAATTGAATCTATTATTTTTGTAGAAGAAGCAGCAAATTCATGGTCTTCAAGCAATTTACCTTTGTCATATTATTCAGTTCACGAAAATCCCAGTCTGAATCAGACTTGTAAATGCACCATCATTTGAGGGAAGCATTGAAAAGACAGTGATGATCCAGCTAACTGGCACAAAAAACCCTTTCTCCAATGTTTTCATACAAATTGGAGTCTCTGGAACAATCATATTACAAGGAATTAATACTAAGAACAATATAGAATAAATTCAATTTGGGGGTTTGCGGGGGTGAGTTCAGCCTCAGGTTTGGTTTTTTTTGTGGAGTACATGTCTATCCCCTAAACATTTCTTTTTCAGGCTAGAGATTCTGGTTATCAGATTCCAGAGCTTTAGTTCTTGCCTCCAGCTACCTTTTAAAGATTCTACAGGCCTCTTGCCTCTGGGTGTTCTGTACTTATTTCTGACTTTCAGAAAGTTTTCTTTAAGAAGATCTGTTTGCTCTTATTGAAAATCAGAGTGATAGCTTATTAAGAAAGAGGGCTGAATAAGCAACTCAAATCTCCTTTTGAACTGCTAAGAGAAAGTAACTGAAAGTAAACAATGTGACCCAAAATTACTTTTTTGTCTTCAACATCTGATTTTCTCTCAACAGGATTTTCAGGTAACAAACAATATGGTTTAATCAGTTCTTTGATTTATCCTGTGATCCCTTGGAAAATTAATTATATTTGTAATCGTGTGCTGAGAAATTACTGTAAGAAGCAATATTTTCAGGGTAAAAGGCATTTGTTTCACTTCTTTTTGTTCAAAATTTAGGGCATAAAGTCCCCTGGTGCAGTTTCTTTTCAGGAAGCAGCTTCCATTTATAGCAGTTATTGAAGTGGGAAGTATCACTGCCAGTGTTATAGATGAGGACGATGCATGCATTGAATAAAAAGTATCCAGGGCATTTGACTTAAAATACAAACAATACAGAATGATTTTATAGTGATAAATTCATGAGAATCAGGGGTTTGCATCTCCACAGGCTCCCTGGAAAGCCTGGATCATGAGTGTTTTCCAGATTTTTCCATTATACTGCATCCTATAAATTACCTATGACAATACCTCTACCTATAGCTAACTGTTGTAAGTTCTGGGTCTCCTTACAGACAGTCATTTCAGACTCTTTATAAAATTTGGTGTGGCTTTTCTCATCACGGAAATGTAGGTGAAAAAAATCCATGAGAAAAAGAGGCAGAGAAAACCAGCTGCACCTCTGCCACAAGCCATAAATGGCTGACATGGTCCTAAAGCTGACTGAGATCTGCTTTTATGGTTTAATTCCACTCTTGAACTCTATAATTGTAGATTATAGCTATAACTTTTATTAAGACGGAGAAAGTTACATCAGCATAGAATTAATTCCAGTTTAAGTGAATCTGAGAATCTCTGATTAGAGAGATATAAATTTGGGTGACGTAGTCACTGATCTGAAGTTTGTTTTAGCTTGCTTTATCACCTCTTTCTTCTCTCAGAAACATGCTCGTCCTTTATAATCCATTGGGCTAATTGTGAACCCCTGTATATGTGACATGCTATTTAATATCAGAATATTGGGGTATAGTGGAATAAATGGATCAGTGAGGCCAAACTGAAGTAATTTTATAGTATTTTTCACCCAACCATATTTACATGGAGATGCTTTGTGGGCAAGCTGGACATAGTCCATCTACATAGTTGTAGAGGCATCATTCAGCTTTCAGTCACCCCAGATCATAGAAGTTTTTCTAATTTGTGTCTTCAAGACTAAAATCAATTTGCTGGTAAATTAAAACAGAAAGAAAGCTCACTATTTTCATGAGTTGAAGCATTGTCAACATGCTGTTTTAGTGTGAAGTCTATTTCAAACTTTAGGTCATTACAAAACCTTGAAATTAAGTAAAATTTGTGATAATGCTTATTTTCAAAAAAATTGATCCAAAGTTAGAGTTTTCTCAACTAAACTGTTTTCAGTTTAATTCTTTTGAAAATATTTTTTTCTATATGGAATTTTAGAATTTATATTCTAAGTTTCACACTCTTCCTTTGCTTTTTGTAAGTACTCTTTTTCATTCTGAGTCAAAATCACTGCCTACAGGGGTTCTGAAATATGTATCAGACATCCTCTTGATATGCTAACACTGATTTTAAAAATATTGTTTGGACCTTAAATATAGAGTTCTATCGAGTGCCCTTATAGGCTGTCTTTTCTAATCTGGCTAGGATAATAATAACTCTTCTGAAATCTTGGTACTGTAAAGGAATCAAACACTTTCAAAGCAGAACCATCACATTACAGACTGATATTTAAGTAGTGCTATTTTAATATTTTGGACAATTCTGCTTGGGAGGAAACAGTTTCATGAAATTAAAGAAATAAATTAGTATCAGTATTAATATTTTGCTATTGTTTTTTGTTGTTTTTAAGAAATAGAGCAAAACTTCTGAAATATGGGGGGGTTTTATTTTGATGGTTTAGAAATGTTGCTGGAGTGACAACACAAATTTCTCTTTATACTTTTGTAAGCTTGCATTGTTTCAAAACTACTTAAACTGCCGGCATTAATTACCATCACAATCACACCCTGAACACAACTCTGCTGAAAAAAATTGAGGTTCTGTGATCTGTGCAGTAGTGAAACAAGTTATAGTCAAGAAGAGGAAACACCTTCATGTATGTCATTGCCCACGTGAAAATGTCACATCTATTTCTAGCAATAACAAGCTGCCATTTCCTTCATTGAAACAATAGATGCCCTCTTCCATCCACCTCCAAAAGGGAGAGATTATCAAAGGTCAAAAAAATCAACTACTTCACATAAAAAATAAGTAATTATTGAGGACAGTGCATGAAAAAAAAAAGGGAACAAACAAAGGATAGAAAAGTGCAAAAGCAAGGTATCAGAGGGGTCTCCTACTCCTCAGGTAGGGCACAGCCAGCAGTGGACACACCACCAGCAACATTCAAGGCTTCCTGAAGGTGTCTGGGAAACTGAAGGTGCTGGCCAGTTATGGAGGTGGGCTAGGACCAGGGAGCCAAAAGCATTCCCACAGTTGCCAGAATTCCCCACAATGTCCCAAATTTCTGTCCAGCTTTCCCCAGAGGTACTTCTTGCCTCTGGATCCCAAATCACTAAGATCCACAGATGGAGTTTCCCATCCACTCAGGGAAGGCTCAGTCCCTGTGTGTCAGGCAGCAGTGTCAGCCTCACGTGCCTGTGGGCACCACTTAACTGAATTTATTCCTGCTTTAAATCCCTCTTCTGCTGATCAGGATTGGAGACTGAAATATTTGTTGAAGTGAACTCTTAATCTGACCTAATGCAACTATTGATTTATTCATGTGAGTGAGAGTGATGAACCACTCCAAGAAGGGATTTGTTATTCTCCACTGTAAGAAGTCTGAGCAGATTGAATTTGCATATCTCTCCTTTTACTCATGTTAATCAAACTTATGTCTTCTTGTCACATTGGCTTGTTATGCAGTGATTAGGCATGGAAAACGATGAATGACTATAAAATATATCCAGGACTCTCTTTATACATTTTAATTTTCTGTGTCCCTTGCTTCCTTATTTGATTAAAACAGTCTGCTTTCACATTTACATTCCCATTAATCAATAAATCTGCTTCACAGGGTAGTATATTAATCAATATGAGTAAAAATCCATGTTCCTGCATACTAATAATTTTATTTACTTACTGTAATATTATTACATTATTTCCTTCTGTTTGCTGTCAGAAAATATCATCCTACCTGATTTCCTACAAAATATTCCTCAGGAAAATCAGAGTACTCAAGTCAGAGAAGAGAAAAAAATTTAGCAATATCTACCCATATACAATTTCTTTGATAGAGATGACCAAAAACGTTGAAAGGGTTTCAGTGGTTGTCAGGATTTTATAATCACTGAGTTTATCACCTGATCCTGAGGCCTCACAATTTACAAATATATCCAGGGAGTCCTGAGGCTATCATAATCAAATTGATCATGTCAAGAGCACACTCCTGTTGCCAGTATGATCAGCTTTTGTCAAGGGACTATAAACATAAAAGTAATTCTGGTTTTGAGGGCTCTATTTTCTATTGTTTTGCTTTTGTCTAACTCAGAGTTATTTGTAAAAAGCACTGAGTGTGAGGTCTACCAGAGCTCTAGAAAAATACCCTATTAAGGCTTATGACTGCTCTGAAGGAATATTCCACATACTAAATGGTGAGCTTCACTGGTTTGTTTCTTTCTTTGTTTCTAATTGAGCATGTGCAAGCAGAGTAGAGCCAATGAATCAGATTAGACATGCAAACCAGTAACTGTCAAGATTTATTCAAATCAAAAATAATCCTGGTGATTCACTCAGCAGAATTTCATTCTTTTTAGCAGTGACAGGATTAGGCATCCTAAATTACAAACCATGATGCAAGAAGGCATAATTTCTCAAATCAGAGGTAATAATTGTACAAACATGATGGAGTGGTGAGGAGCAAAGGTGTTCCCTTAATGCAAGACATTTCTCACCAGCAGTAAGAGAGATTGATAAAAAAAAAATTAATCTCAAGGATGATTCCACCACTCTACTAGCCACCAGAAAATTTTTAAGGAATGTTTTTTAAAAAAACAGTAGAAGCTCTCCTATGAAATCAAGTGTATGATTTGGCTCACTAGGAAGGAAAAACTGTCTTTTCATATTAAGTTTTAAAAGTTATCTGGAACCAATGTCCTTTTCCCAGAAATTCCAGGAAATGTGTTCCCTTAGAACCACATACTAACCAGAGCTCTGTATTACGTGTGCAGTCTGAATACCTGGATGAGTGCTTTAGTCTGGGGTGCAAGCTTCTTGGGATATTGTGGTTACATATTTGAGTGGCCCTTTGGTAGTTACTTGTCTGAAGATTCTGCTTGGTTGTGAGTTTTGGTGTAGGATTGATGATTTATGTTGCTGGTGCTCTTCTTAGCATCTGGGAACTCAGAAATTCTAACCTTCTTCATGTCCTGTCACAGTTAATAATAGCAATAATAACTTAGTTTCAATGTGAAAATGATCATGAAATAAAATATATGTTGATATTAAATAACCTGATTTTATTAACCAATGCTGATGAGGAGCTCAGGTTCTTAGCCATTTGTTATACCTGCTGAAATACAGCTAGTTCTGATGTAAAACAATTAGTTCTAATTAATAGACTTCATCTTTGGAGCTCATAATGAGAGGCACACAATACAAAGTGTTGCCTAAATGGAAAAGATTCAAGAACAAATACAATTTTTAGCAATGAGAAAAAAGGCATGGAATGTAAAATAATGTGATCAGCTGAGCTGGCTGTGTAGAAGTGTGGTGGTATAACTTATATCAAAACTTCCCGGCATAAAAGGGGGGGCGGAATCGGAAATGAGGTATTCCAGAGCAGTTACTACAACTTCCGCGTCCAAAAAATTCATAAAAACCCGGTGAGCACTTGGAGAAGCTCTCTTTTCGGCTTCCGGTGGACTGGCAAGACGTGCCTTTCCTCTCCCCCCTTG
>VZTZ01023245.1:307362-416288 GCA_013400955.1 Drymodes brunneopygia
ACCATCATATGTCCATTTTGGTAGCCCTGGGAAAGCTACTAAAAATGGGAAGGGTTCTTTCAGACAAGCAAATCTCTTTCTCCGAGCGGTTGCTTACTAAAGAAGCTAACACCATAGGAACTGCGTTTCCTATGAAAAATCAGCATGAAAAAACAAGAGAAAGCTTCTCTCCCTTACATGGGTTGGAAGGGGACCTGTTCCAGAGGGTGGTTTCTTTAACTACAAGTCAAAATGTTACCTTTTGTTTGGTCAGTAAAAAGAATAAGGAAGTGTGGGGGGGGGAAAAGAGGAAAGAATATTCTAAAGAAATCTTGTTCTAATTCCTAATTGTCATTGTTATTACTTGCTTTAAGTTTGTTAATAAATTTCTTTTTATATTCTTTAAAGTATAAACCTGCCTTGCCTACTATTAGTCCTTACCTCACAACAAAAATCAAGTAATTTTAGTAAATGTTCTAACGTTTAACCAAAAAACTGCTGCAACTAATATTTCTACCTAGTTTTCAATTCCCCAAACCTCTAAACCCGCAACAAGAAGAGAGCAAAGAAGAATCTGGTGTACTATGGAAGCCTGGACAATGAGCACAACCAGACCTGACGTGCACAAGCCCAGGAGGAGTTGGACAATGCCATTGAGCAGCCCCTCTCCATTTACAGGCAGAAACTGATGCACAGGAAGTTCCATCTGAATATGAGGAAGAACCTCTTTAGTGTGTGATTGACTGCACTGGAACAGGTTGCAGGTTGCCCAGAGAGGGTGTGGAATCTCCCTCACTGGAGATATTCAAGAGACTTCTGGTATTAATTCTGTACCATGTTCTCTAGGATGACCCTGCTTGGGCAGAGAGGTTGGACCAGATGACCCACTGTGGTCGCTTCAAATCTTACCCATTCCCTGGTTCTGTGAATTACATTTGAGTTTTCACAATGGTCTGGGGACATTCCTCTGGATTGGAAGAAAGAGAGGTCGCTCTTACCTTCAGGAAGGACAAGAAGAAGAATCTAGAGAGCTATGGGCTGATTAGCTTCATCTCTGTCCCAGGGGAGGGGATGGAACACATAGCTCTGAAAACTATTTCCAAATGTATTAAGGACATGAGGGTTATTTTGAACAAATAACATGGATTTAGAAACTGGAAATCATGCTTGATCAATGTCATAGCCTTTGGTGACAAAATTACTATCTTAGTAGATGTGTTTAGAGCAGTGTATGTTTCTCTTGACTTTGATAAGGGTTTCAATTTTCAACACTCTCTAGCATAACTTTTCATTGACAAGCTGATGAAGTGTGAGCTGGATATGAGGATGGTGGGGTGGGTTGAAAACTGGTTGGACTGCTGAGCTGAAAGGGTCATGATCAGTGTCACAAAGTCCAGCTGGAGGCCAAACAGTGGTTCAGTAACCTGTCAGATAAGGACAAGTCGTGCTGAAGTAAGTTCAATGACCAGTAGAACATGTTCAAAGCTTCATAGCAACATTCAGTTTCTTGGCAACATACACTGGCAACATTACAAATCTTTACTGGCATTGTTCCATTGAGCTTTCTAAAGTTCTTTTTTTAAGAGTCTGAGTGTTCACATGCTCACAGCTTTGAAGGTATACATTGTCACAGTATCACTGTCCAAATGGAGAAATGATCGTGTTTGTTATCTAGAGACTCATAGGACAGACAAAGAAAGCAATTTGAAGAATAAACCAAGGGAATGAAAAGTGATAGAACAATCAAGTACTTCCTAAAAAGCTATATTTGTGAAAAACAGTTTTTAGTAGAAACTTTAGTGGAAGATTCCTAACATTCACAGACCCTGCTTCCTTGTATATTTGTGTGCAAGCAAAATTGTCAGAGATGTATTAAAAAAAAAAAAAAGGGTTGAGAGAAGTGATGGATGGGTCACTATTACACTTCTGGATTTCTTAACTATTCAAACTACAAGACAAGAGTAGTCTGTATGATCCATGTTACACACACCAAAGAAATTGAGCCTAAATAAAATAATTAGTCTACATGCTATGTAAGACTTGTGTTAGCTACTGTATTGTTCTGCATTTCCAGTATATTAATTACTATTACTGGGGTGGGGAAAGTGTTTTTCTACACAGCTTTATTCTGCCAATTGCTAATTTATTATGACTCTAGAGCAAAGATTATAAAAGCATAAAGAAAGGTAAAAAAATCCAGAAGGTTTTTATTCTTGGCTCTCTATTTCTCTATCTTGTGTGAAATAAATATCTCTGATTCACCGTTACCATCATAAACTTGTGTGAAAAATCAAAGATGCAAAAATTTCAACATTATTTTTAAGATAAAGAGCACATCTTTACTGTAACAGGTGAGGAAAGAGCAGAATAACTATAGAAAAATCAATATGACCAAATTAATTACTGCTATGAAGAATATCAATAGAGTTACAATAAAGGTGAGTTAGTGTTCCTCTATTTTTTCTACAGGAGAGTTTAATAAGTCTATTTAAATCCCTGCTCTGTGAATTCATGTGTAGCTTAAAGGAAGAATTTAACATAGTATTTTTTATAACTCCTGTCTTCATAGTTCTCAGGAAATAAAAAGATGCAATTTTTTTATATCAGAAAACTTAAGCAACACTAACAACACTCAATTCCTCCCCACTCCCTTATTTTCTTGCTCTCCTTAAGCAACTTTTGCAGGTTCAGCTTAAGAACAGCTGGCAGCAGAATGGTAGTAAATCTGACAACATAATTTTCCAACATTTAGCCATTTGAAATCAACATCCTCAACATTCTGAGCATTTGAGCATACATTCAGCTGAAAACTCAGGTTGAAAATACAGTTACTTAATGCACTGAGACAAAGAAATTATACAAACTGCCTGGGGACCAGCATGTATAGGAAACGTCAAATTTCCATCAAATGGTGGTTTTTTATTTCTGCTAAGCTTAATTTATATGCCACAAGTTTTTACACTTGAAAATGTTGGCATGAGATCTCACAGGTACAAATAAAGCAAGATTAATGCTTCCTTGTTTTCCAGTGAATAGTAAAGCATGCACTACCAACTTGCATTTCAAATGAATTGCCAATGAAGTAGATTGAGAATTGCAATTAGTTACTTAATGTGAGTAGGTAGTTAAAATATCTTTAGGAGAATTGAAGTGTAAATGAAGCTGTGTGCCATTCAGCTAACCTGTGATTTCATTCATTTCATTAGTGTGCCATTTCAAAATCTGTATAGAAATAGGTGATTTAGAAACTCACCATCATCATTCCTCATATGCAACATACAGCTGTTCCCATTTTTATGCAAGGGATTTGGGCTTCAAGATCCAATTGTGCTTAAGATCCAGGGGTTGGTTTTCATATCTTTCAGTAAATTGCCAGAGTGGGATTTGTACAATAGATAGGAGAGTTTATTTCTAGGCCTCTCTTTCAGGGTGATCTGAATAAATCTACCAGCCCAGTGACTGTATTGACTAGAGGTCCACTGGTAGTAACAGAAGCTTAGACCCCTTGTTAGACACCTGAATAGAAACCTTGGACACCTTGCTGACATACAGGTGCCTGAATTCTGCTGTCTGCAAACAAGGTGGGGCTCAGCCTCTTCTCTCAGGGACCCAGTGACAGGACAAGAGGAAATCACCTAAAACTGCACCAAGGAAGGTTCAGGTTGGACATCAGGAAGAATTTCTTCACTAAAAGGGTGGTTAAGTATTGGAATGGGCTGCCCAGGAGGTAGCAGAGTCACCATCCCTGGAAGTGGTCAAGAAATGACTGGGCATGTGAGTTGGTGTTATCGTCTCCTTAGCAAGATGGTATTTGATCAAATGTTGGGCTTGATGATATTGGAGGGCTTTTCCAAGCTCAATGATTCTATGAGTCTATGAAACCCCACCCTCAATTTCTCTCTTACTTAAATGGCAAGATGCTTGGAGACTTGTAAATACAATGTTCCAGAAAGAAATAAGGATTAATTATGGTCAGAATTCAGCTTAATGCTGACTTGATTTGAAGTACATTGAAGAGCTGTATTACAGGATGTGGCAGTATGTACCATTTTTTCACTAGAACTGAGAAAAAGTAGAGATCTTTCACCCTTTTATGCTCTCTTTCTTTTCTTTTAGGAATTGTCTCTGATAATTATTGTAACTGATGTATGTCAGGCTGCATGAAAATAACTGAGAAATGTTTGGGCTCTAAGTCTG
The DNA here is from genome assembly GCA_013400955.1 of Drymodes brunneopygia. Classification (NCBI taxonomy): domain Eukaryota; kingdom Metazoa; phylum Chordata; class Aves; order Passeriformes; family Petroicidae; genus Drymodes; species Drymodes brunneopygia. Next base: position 311,539 of record VZTZ01023245.1, read on the forward strand.
AATCAAAACCATAACTCCTTAAAACAGTAAACAACATCAATGAAGAGAATAAAATGAAGCTCTAACTGGACTTCTCCACCCATAATGATTTTTTTGCACTACTGTGCAAACATGCTTCTCTGCATCACCCACCTGAAGGAAATGGCACTGGCACAGTGAAGAAAAGGAGTTTTTTCAGTGTAACTCAATGACCTTGGTAGTGTGGTGTTGTACAGTTGGCAACAGAAGAAATACGCGGGTTTTGGAGCAGCAGTTGAATTTTTAGGCAGGACCGACTAAAAGGGCCTGCCCTTTTTTATTTACTTATTTTTATATGTTTTTAAAGACAATTAAGGATTGGTGAAAAGGGTCAACACCTTTGAAGGTTTACAGGACAAAGACATGGTTAATTATCTTTCTTTACCCTAGGGAAAGGAATGAAAAACAATTCTAGAAGTGTAAAACAATCCCGGCCGGTTAAGAAAAATAAGGACCATGTTTACAGAACAAGCATGGGAAACTACAGCTACAGTGTTACGACTTATGGGGCCCTGTAAAACCAGGGCAACAGTGTGGAGCCCAGATTTCTATTCAATACTGAATGCTGGACCATGATGTTTGCAACTTATAAAATGTGGAAGCCATGGGTATTCTTGCTTTTAACAGGGTTGTATAAGAGTTGAACAGATAATTTTAGGGGTTTCTAACAGATACCACAAATTCATTACAGCTTGAAATCTCTGTCCTTGATGTGACACATAACAGCTCACAGAGGCTTATTTCTTCCCCTGGAAATGAAAGATGACTGGATGGCAAAGGCCTCTGCACCATAGGTATTTAACAGAAGGTAAGAAAAACCCTACTGTTTAGATCATATGACAGATCTTAATTTATACTGTGTTATATTTATGCAACTGCTATCTTAAAAAATACTATACCATGAGACTCTCAACACTCAGCTGTAACTAACACAGCAGAGGGGCATTCAGGGAAGGGATGCATCATTATATGTTCATAGAGCTGTGACCTCTATGAGACATAACCAATAGACATAATAGATGGATATTTGATTATACCAGAGGTCCTGGAGACCAAATAAATCCATATATATGTCTTAAAGACTCTTCCCTTCCCTTATATGAAGAAAATATTAAAGTAAAAAGTATTAAACAGGTATCTTGAGTGAACAAAAAGAAATCTGATAATGCTCCTTTTTGTCTCTTTTCACCTGATAAATAGCAGATCAGGTTTTCACAAGATCTTTGCTTACCTGTGATTAACATCTGTAGTGAAAAGAAAAGCTCTTCTCACACTATTTTAATATCCTCACTTACTTAGATTCTAAGCAATTTGTTTGTGTCTCCATTTGAATAAAGAAAGGTAATCCTAGGGTTGTCCAGGACTGTTATTTACAAATGACTGCCCATTACTCACACAAAAGAAGTTATTTTTAACTTGGTCACTATTAGAATACAGAGAATTACAACCTGTTTTTTCTAGGCTGGGGAAAATTGCCCTTAGGTTGATGAGCTGATAATTATATGTTTCTTTCTTCAACTGATGGCTCAGGGGACAGACATAATATTAGTTATTTGCTTTAACAATTAGGAAATTGTTCAATTTGTGCTCTAATTGACTAAATTACACCTGCAGAGGTCTAAAGAATTTCATTATCACCTGTGTGAAAGCAGCACATTTCCCCTATTACCTACATCTATTTTTTTCTTTTTTAACCCCATCATTATCAGTACTGTCCATATGACCACAATGAAATTGCAATAATTTCAAAGCTTTAAGCGTATTTTTTCTTTGAATATATGTCAGCAACTACAATTCATAAGGAGTCCCATTTTATGCTACTTTATTCTGTTTTCCTTTCAGAGTTTCAGTTCCAAAAGATGCAGAAACATAATTTAATACCTAGAGCCAAACCCTGGAAGTAGCAGCAAAATAAAAATATTTTCTTAGAAAGTCATAATTGCAAATTCATTTCTTTAAACAAAACTTAAAACTTTTAGTTTTTAGGGGACAGACTAAGTGTGCTATACCTAGGAAAAAAAAATAGAGCTCTTAAAGTTACATCATGACATATATTTAATGGTTATTTCTGTCAAGTCAATTCATATTATACATTTTTTAGGACAGGCATTTTTCACATTGGAATAACAGATTGTCTTCTGGATTTTCCCTTGGGTGTTAAAATAATAAAGCAATAAACTGAACTGTATTCTTCTGGCTCAAAACATACTTTTTATGTCTCTCTAGTCATTTCAGGATAAGTCTACCAGCTGGATAGCCCTGGACTACTAAAAATGCTTCCCTTGGCATGGTTGTTTCATGGAGTAAAGAGCACTAAATTAATTTCCATTTAAAATAGGATTTTTTTTGCTGTTTGTTCCATTAAAAACTGGTCAAGGAAAAATATTCAAACAAATTGAATTTTTTTATCTGTTCATTGTTTTCATCCAAAATATAACTCACATAATTCTCATGTGTGAGAGGCAAGAAAGTACAGCTACCACACAAAATTTCACAGTTTGCCATCATTTTCAGCTGACTCAATCACTTCCTCTGTTCATGACCAGATCCATTAAGGTCACACTACACTGGTAACTCACAGAGAGTTGCATGGACCCTTTTTGGAAGTTCCTGAAGACATAGAACTGTAACAGTAGTAAGTGGTCTAAAACAACAGGGATTTAGGTGCCTACACAACCTGTGTTCTGGCTTCATATTCCAATGGATGCATGTGTTTTTTGCCTCTTCCTGCTGCCACTGTGAGTGGTTTTTTTTTGGTTGTGCAGATTGAGAAAGGAGGTTGATAGTTAGCCATAAGCAGCAAAAGAATGATAAAAGATCTACCAGTTGTCACTGCTGCCTTTTGGAGCCATTTCTAAGGAACATATTATTCTCTGCTCCCTGCCTCATGGTCAAGTAAAATTACAATTTGCTTTTTTCATGTCTGAAACATGTGAGCTCCTCAAACATAGATTTTCAAAATCAGATATCTGGGAGCTTTACTGCCCACAATATTTAACTGACTATCTTATTTTCTGGTACACTATCAGTGATTTTCATAAGAATTCTGCTTCAGGACCTGCAGATTGACTGTTTAAGTATAGTAGGAATGACCTCATTTTCAGTGAAATATATGATAAAGAAAATTAAATCTCTAAGTAATTTTTAAACTTATAGAAAGTACATGTCAGCAAAAAGCTTTTTAGTAGATTCAGTTATTAGAAAGTATGGATAATAGCTTACAACCAGGAACAACAGTGTATTTATTGGTACTATTTTCTGTAATGGTGAAATGCTTCTTTTACTTGTGTCCTAATCTTATGCTGTGGTTTGTATTTGCATATGCTAAAAGATGCTGAGCATAATGTCTCCTTCACAATGCTCTTTGCAATGATCTTTTGGTTCCCAGTCACAATCTTTAAGTATTGCAGCAACGACCATGACTTGACATAGAGGTGCAGTGTTCAGAAAACTATCAAGAAAACAAGCCATTCCAAAGATTGTGCTGAATTAAGTTGATTTTCTTAGTAACTCTGCCACCTGCAGCACTAAAGAACAAATGTCTTCATGATGGACAGGTCAAACATAGTTTTTCATAAGGTGCCCACAGCTGTTCTTTCTTTTCCTAGTGAATTAACCACTTCATTGCTGTTCATTCATGCATGTGTCATTGTAGTTTTAAGGAGAATGTGAATGGAAAATGTAGCTTGAAGGTCTAGTCTTACTGAATCAGCCTCATTATCCTGAGCATACTGATATGTCTTTTAGTCCTAAAGAGACTGTTTGTGCCTTTCACTACACATATATGCAAGAACACATAACATTACTTAGGAGAAAAAAATCTGAATTTTGAATAATCAGGGTTGGCAATATCATGAAAAAAATGTAACAATGTGGGTTTTTCTGTAGCTGAGCCATATGGCCTAAAAGATTGAATAAACAAAGAAAGTTAAAGAAAATGTTTGGTGATGAAAATGAGACTTAGAGTACAAGCATTTTTACCCCAGTTTCAAGTGAACAAAACTAAGAACACATATTAAAGTTATGAGGTAATCTAAAACTAAATATAATTTGCACGGCAGAAAAGGTAACTTAATAGGCATTAGCACTGTGTGGGTTAGAAAACACAGCTCTCTGTATCACTTGGACCAGATGTTGGTTGAGTATTCATCTCTAATTCAAGTTCCCCGTAGCCATAGTAATACAAGAAATTATCTATTACATTACAGAATGTTTGAACATCAGCTAAGGCTACTTGTAGAGTTCCAGACATAATATGGCAAAGAGGAAAAAATCCTTAAGCAACAAAAAAGCACTAATTCAGTGCTCCAAGTGGTATCCAGTGGTTCCTTTGCTCTGTCCTGAAGATCTTATGTTAATTCTAGGATGTTTGTCATGAATAGTAGAGTCAGAGCAAATGGTTACAATCTTTTTGATGAATTATGTCTAGTCTTTACAATTCAGACTATTTTATTTATTGACTTTTAAATTCACTTCCAAAATATTTTGGAAAATCCGTTGAGGTTTTGGGAGGTTCAGTTTTCAAAATTTATATCCATTTGTAATTACTGAAATTCTTCCCTTTACTAACAATACCAAGAGATAGTTAAAATTTTACAAGATCACAAACACTGCAAGGAACAAAAGTAAAGACTATTCAGAAATTATTCTGCTTGTTCATGTAGAACAGGGGACATAAAATCTCTCTTATGGCAAAATATTTGGTTGCAAAATTTTATTTAGTTTCTTCAAAAGTAAATCATCCACTAGGCTTCAAAAGTGAAAGAAACTAGACTTGGAGATTCTTAATTTCTCACTTTGCTGTTTACAAGAGAGTTCAACAAGTTCTCAATAACAGGAGTTTTCTACAAGTTTTCCTACTGTACCAACTGGAAGCTTCCATGGAATTTGTATGAAATGTCTCAACTAAGAAGAAAAAAAGAGAAATATATCCACTTATCTGACCTAGCCAAATATATGTGGAGTAATATCAATCTCTTCCTCTTAAACTGGGTTTCCTGGATTCACTGCAGTTGTCCTGAGGTCCCAATCCTTCATGAATCTTGCCAAAGGCCTGCTGGTCATTCCTCATCTCCTTTACAACACCTACATGCCAGCAGTAAGGGGTCATGAGTCCAGCTGCTGACAAAAGTCTGATAAAAATTGACTGAACAAGTCATTTCCAAATTCTATACCCAGGTTTCTTTCCACAGGTATTGGGTTCCTATATGAGGATCCAATGTTGGGCAATGGGGATTACTATGAAACTAGCAGAGAATTCAATGAGAGCAATACCAGATCCAAATTACAGAGTAAATTAAAACTGGACAACCCCAAGTAATATTTCTGTTATTCTAAAGCACAGTACAGAAAAATTTAAAAAAAGGTTTCCTGTGGTATTAGCTGAATCACCAGGGTGTTTCTTCAATATCCAAACTGATAGACTTACAGAGTGAATCATGTTCTTAGAGAGAAAAACCTTTTCAGCCATTCCCAATGTTTACATTTGCATTTAAGAAGTGAATTTTTTGCAGTGTACCTTAAGGAAGAAGTGGCTTGAGTTCAAGCTGTAATTAAAATATTTCTTTTATCATCTTTAGCATAGCCCACAGTGAATCTGAAGAAACAGCAAGCCTGTTAAACAAGATAAAATATGGCAACATTCACTTTTTCTGACAAGCATGTTACCAGTTTTCATAATCTTGTATAAATAAACCCAGAAATCTGTGCCTGAGCTTGTGGACTCTGTAAAGGAATGTGAAACTTTCCATTGGTAAGACAATTAACGTTATTGCTGTCTTTGTTGACAATTGCCATGTAAGGTATGAAGAAGAAATTCCAGGTAATTCATTCATGGAGAGATCAAGGTTTGTTGTGTCTCCATTTAGCCAATCTGAATATCTTTATCTGTATTTAGAAAAAAGCCATGCAGCTGAAGTGAGCAACTTCTGTCATAGACTCTATTTTAGCAACAACTCAAGGATAGATATTTCAGATTGATAAATTTAGTTATAAAAGGAACACATTTAATTATCTTGCATATGTTACATTTCCTGAGAACAAGATAAATCATTGTTTTGCACCTTTTTATCCAAGCTAACATAAATGTTGAGAAGTTTTTGGCAAATGTTGGGCCACACTCAGCATTGTTTAAAACATTTTTTTATTAATTTCAGATGATTTATCTACAGTTTTGAAAAACTTTTATGGACTGAGAAAAATTACATTTATTACAGCATGTTGAACTAGCTTCTCTGATGCAGATTTGTTAATGTTGACTAATTCTTGGTTACTCCACCAGGTGATATGAGACCTCTTCACTTTAGGACCACGAGGAATCTACTGAAACACAACCCACATTTATTTATCTGTACAAAGTTCTACTCAAAGTTATTGCTGACAAAAATTCACTAACTGACTTAAAACCCAGCTACTTGGGGTTTGTTTGCTTGTCCATTCTTACATTCATTAGCTCTGAGTAATCACTGAGATTTTTTAGCATTCTTCATTGCCCAACACAGTGAGAGTGGTTAGTTTGGTTCAGGGTTGCCATTACTGACATCATTTGTGTTTCAGGGTAAGTAATCGGGTAAGTAATTTGACCCTTTTAAAGTGTCTAATCCAATTCATACAATCTAATGGAGACTTAAAACTTAACATCTCTACAGGAAGAACTTGTTTGTATGGAATAAACATTTACAATATTTTCCCTACTTATATTCACAAATGGGGACAGCTCTTCAGTGACGAGATAAAACTTTCATAAGACTGGGGTAAAATGACTTTTGGATTTCTTTTTTTTTCTACCTAACAACTCAACACCACACTCAACTGCAATAGTATAAGGCAATGTTGTTTTTCTTGATGTTATTATTATTATTATTATTATTATTATTATTGTCAATCTTCCAACATATCTAAGTAGCATTAATTTTCATTCATTCATTTTTAAGGGTGAAGGTAATTAGCAAATTTTCAGGTTGGGCTGAAACATATTTTAATTTGTTCAAACTATGTTGTTTTTAATTTCATTTGTGTTATATTATTTTTATGACATAAACAGATTGATTACTCTGAAAATGTTCCATTATTCTACTTTTTTTTTTTGGTTGGTTGGTTGGTTTTTTTCATCAGGTCATAAACTCATAGAATTCAACGGCATGTTTCCTAAAATATCCAGATGTCTGTGTACCTGTCTATCCTGGATGCTGTATTGCCTGAGGGATCTTTGTGGGTTTGGCTCCTCCATTTCTATATTTCTCAACACTTGGCAGACAGTGTGACTGTGGTTCTGCTTTGTTTTGTAATTGGACAGAGTGGCCACAGCAAGTCTTGTAACCAATATGGTGAAAGGTTAACAAAATACACACAGCTCACTCTTGCTGTCTTTCTTGAAGCTCCTGTGAGTCGAGTTTCTCTAATTTGTAACAGTCTTTGTGAGAAAGACTTTAAAAGACATCTGTCAAAACAGCATTTTGGAGCTCCACGAAGTTCTGAGTTTACAGCATGGGAATCTCCTCAGACAGGATAAACCTTTCAAGTTACATCTGTCCATGGCTGATTAGGGAAGTGGCAGAAGTTGAGATATTGAAGGTTTATACCTTGGGAAAGCTCCTGTGGGCACAGGAAGCCCACAAAGATGTATTTTCTCTATCTTTGCCCTTTATGTCCTGGTTTTCAAACAAAAGGAAGGTATCAGTCAGCTGTTGCCTAAAAAATTAGTAAGATCTCCTCTTGGCTGTGAACTTATCTTAATAATGTGAACTTATCTAATACTTTTGCTGTGTTTGAGATTCATTGTCTGACAGATCCTTCAAAGTTGTTCCTTTTTTAAGGAAATTATAATCATGTTCTGTGCTAATGTGAGCATGTTTAATAATTTTTATAACTATTTTTATTCTTGCTGGTAAACCCTGCCTGTCCTTTGACAGTTTTCCTTCCCAAGGAGCCAATATGATAAACACTGTCAAAGAAGGGCAGAGAAGCACACCAAACTTCATCACACAGTTTCCCTCCTTGTTATTTCCCATTTCCCATTTCCCAAGGAGATGAATTTCCCTAAAAGAGAATTTATGTTTACTCAAACTTGGGTAAAATAAATACATAATGCTCTCTGCAGTTTAGTCTGAAACTTTAGTGTTTAATTTAGTTTTTTAGTTTAATTTTTTAGTGTGAAAATTCAGATGATTGCCAACATTTAACAGGACTCCTAGCAGTTAATGTTACCAATACCCCAAGCTACTGGCTAATATTAAATTCTGTACTAGACTGATTTTTATATTACCAAGAGAGTAGAACTTGATCAGCCATTCCAGCTCTGATATTGTTATTTTATTCAATAATGGTTAACTTAAATACATTCCATGTGTTTTTTCAACCTTGCTCACATCTTGTGCTTATCTGATGATTTCATAATGAAAATAGATATGCTGTACATTTGATACAAAATGTGTAATAAACCACGGTTTTCTCTTTCCAGAAATTAAAAAAAAAATCTGCTTCTAATTAATGTCAGTACTTTTGATGAATTTGGCACTGCTACCTTATGTTGATCCTGGCAAAATTTAGTCAAAAAAAAATGGGTTTATAAACTGCAATCAGTTAAATCCTAACTTTTCCTTGTACTATTTATTTACACTATGGTAGGGTCTAGAAACTCTAATCAAGACCAGATTTGTATTAAAAGAGAATTATAACCAGATTTGTATTAAAAGAGAGATTTATTTGAAATATTTCAATTAAGTAATTCTGTGTCCTCAGTCAATAGTTTAATGCAAGAATGAAAGGAAAGAAGGAAGTAAATTTGAGAAGTGAAGTCACATGGAGTGCCCATGGCCAAGAAAAGAAAGCTCTTTCCCTGAAATTTTGATGTACCATTTTATCAACAGGGTTATGGTCTTAAATCAGTAGGGTATCAGTTATAGTTATGTACAACCTGCCATCAAAACCACATGCCCTAATTTCATCATTGTGGACATCATATCCTGTAAGGCTTTCCCAGGATGGAGCTTTAATGAGTAGGCACAGAGCACTTGCTCTGCACAGGGTGCTCAGACCCCACTGTCCCTGCACGGGTGATCAGCACATGGCACACAGCCCAGCCCCATCTCTGTCCTTCCTGCAAATTACAGCAGGAAAGAGGGAAATGCTCCTCAGTCACAGGTGAGGTGCTCATCGAGAAACTTGGCAGCACTCTTATGGATAATCAAGGTTTTTAATGACCAGGAATTGGGATTTTGTTACATTAGGTACTTACACACACATAGAACTCTGACTAGGTAGGTTCATAAAGTGGTCTGGCTTCCTGCTGGATAGAAATAAAAGGTATCTCAATATCACCAGCTTCATTTACTGTACTTGCCCAGTAAATACTTTCTCATTTTGATCTACCATCTGCTTACCAATTTGCTGCACAAATACAAACTTGATACTTGAATAAACAATATAATACTAATACTAATGCTAATAGCATCAGGAGAAGTAATAATAGTAATAATAATAATAATAATAATAGCAACATTAATTTAACCAAAGATAGATGGCACCTTTCACCCTGGATTTACTGTAAATTTACCTTGAGAACCAAATCATCAACCCTTCAGATTTTTTCTCTTCTTTGAAGAGATCTGGATACACAAAAAGTTCTAATTTAAAAAGGGAAAAAAATAGGATTATAAGCATTTCTGCACACACAATTTTCTCTTAGAAATGCTCAATCAAAAGATCAACTACTATTATGTGTATTAAGAATGTAAAATATTTTTAAATTAATAAAAATATTGAATAAAAATATTTCAAACTATTTCTCAAATCCATTTTTAATATTTTTCTTAATATTTTTAAACAACTTATTCTTAGGATGCATAAGTGCTGTTGGACAGACAGTTGCAGCAAGGTGTAAATCAGCAAAGAACTAGAACTTGAGTTCCACACGAGTCTCAATATTCCCATCTGCATCTTTGAGGAGTGTGGAAGCAGCAGATCCTTATCTTCACAAAATGATGCCTAAGTCAGCAAACCCAGCTAACAAGTTACTGGATGAGTGCCTGGCCACACACTTGAGTACCTTTATTTCTGACTGGGTTGTACCTGCTGTAATTGCTTCTGTTACAGCAGCACACCCAGGGGTAGATTACCATTTGATATTCCAGTCAGTAGGAGGAATATTCTTCATCCGTGACTTTGGATCACTTTTTATTTCTGAGCTGATGTACATTGAACAAATAAAAGAGCAGTTAATACTGTGAGACATTGAGAACATGTTTACAGAGGAGAGAAGCAATGTATCACAATTAACAGCTGATACTGAGCCTTTCACTGCCCCCCAGACCTTGAAAGATTGTGCTTCATGGCTCTGTTGTCCCTAAAGAAAGGGCTGGTATACATCACATCAACTGGATGGAGCTCCTGACATGTCTTATATGGTTCTGTGTCAAGCAGGAAATGTTGAAAAATAGCCCAAATTACTGTCCTAAAGTACTTGTAGTTTGCATTAGCTGTATAAACAGATGTGTTGCTGCTGGTGTTCCTTTTATTTTTGTCACATTTTTGTTTACACAAACTGTTACTTAACTGGAATTCATGCTGGGCATCCATTAATGTCTTTCCATATAATCCCAAACTGTAACAGATGTTATTAATCTTCAAAAAGGATTAGAGAATTTTTCTCACCATAGACAAAAATATTACACTAGTCTGGGCAACAATCCCATTAATAACCCAAAGTGAACCATACAGCCATGACAAACTGAGGGGAATAGATGCAGTTATTCGTTTATTATACACGCATATATAGAATATATACTATAAAGATGACCTACATGTTTTACAGAAAAGTGTTTCATTGTGGTTTTACCATTCTCCTGATGAGAAATAATGATCTAACATCTGCTGTGCAGCCAGGGAAATCTTTCTGTCACCTGTTCACTATAGTATTTGTCACAGTGTGTAGTTATTAGGAATAGGTGGAAGAAATCACATCCCTTGACTTTGGGAGCTTGACCTTGGCAATTCAGCTCTCTACAATCTGTGAAGAAAGGTGGATATTTTCAAGGGACAATTCAGAATACCTGAATTAGGCAGCAATTAGGATTCCCACTTCTGTTGGCCTGGTTTTACAGGGCCCCATAAGTCATAACACTGTAACTGTAGTTTCCCATGCTTTTTCTGTAAACACGGTCCTTGTTTTTCTTAACCGGCCGGGATTGTTTTGCACTTGTGGAATTGTTTTTCATTCCTTTCCCTGGGGTGGAGAAAGATGATTGACCATGTCTTTGTCCTGTAAACCTTCAGGGGTGTTGACCCTATTCACCAATCCTTAATTGTCTTGAGAAACATATAAAAATAGGAAAATAAAGAAGGGCAGGGCTTTTTAGTCGGTCCTGCCTGGAGATGCAAATGCTGCTCTGAGACCCGCATGTTTCTTCTGTTGCCAGCTGTGCAACACACTTCAATTCTTTGAGTAACCTCTAAGTGTAACTGGTGTGTTATCGACACCTTTCTAGGTACCAGTGCAAAGCACAGCACTGTGCACTCCATCTCACCCAGACCCAATGCAGTGACATTCTCTGTTAACTGTGCAGGGAACCAAAAAGTGCTCAGCCTTGGCAGTGCAAACATCCCTCTTCATCTGTGAGGCTGAAGGGAACTGTCTGAGAAGGAATCTTTTAAATCTCATGCATGTGCTAAATAACACTCTTACAGTTTATGAAACTGTCAGTTGGTGTGATTTCTTTCCTGGGTGGCTGCTATTAAAAGATATGTCTGTAACCTTTGTTATTCTGATCTTTCTGATTTGACATTCATGTCCTTTATAGACTTATTATCAGTGTAATGGAAATGCAAGGAGATGTATTGGATTCATAAACCCTTTTTGCTAAGACCACTACTGAACATGAGAATTATTGCACCTCTTTGAGCCAATGCTAAAACTCTGCAGTCTTACCAAAAATATCCTTTTCTGGGCAACAAATAAAAGAAGAATTTAAAAGTCTAAATTTAAAAATTCACACTAAAATATCATTTTAAGAGTTACTCTGGGTAAATCTAAGTACCATCAAGCTAAATGTTAAAAGTACATATCCAGTCAAAATGAATACTTCTTTATTCTGACTGTTGAAGTACCAACAAAATCTTCATAATCTTCAGTATCTGCTGAATGAATTCTGGAAAATAAAAAAAAATTCTGTGCTTTAACAAAAATTCAACAAATTAGGTATGCATGTTAAATTACTCTGAACTCCATACAAATTTTCTAAATGGTATTTCATAAGCAAGAAAGAACTGCTGAAGGTGTTGAGGTTACTGATCAAACTGAAGTAACTGAACTCTGTAGCAATAGTTCTCAGTCTGAAAATAAATATTTGACTCCTGTTGAATGCAATGAGAATTGGTGCAAACCTAGAGTCCCCAATATGTACAGTACTGTAGTGTTTCAAAGACATTAACCAGGTCAAAAAGGCTATAAAATATTCAGTATTAAGACTTATGGCATTACTGTAGGAAAAATGGTTTATCTATTTTAGGACTTGCAATAAGCTGTACAAGAATTTTCCCCCCTCTAAGCCAGTAAACCAGCACCATCTAACACCAAATGTAATTAGTTACAAATTGCCTGTTACAAGTTAATTAAACTTCCTTGCGTCTCTGCTGCTTAAGCAACATGTAGATTCTTTTATGCACTTGCCAATTAGTGCATGGGGATTCTGCTTTCTAATTGGATAAAAAGTAATAAACTGAGCAGTGTGCTGTTGATATCCAGAATGACTTTGTTAAAAAAATAGTGGAGACAGGTTTAATGCTTCAAATATTTATCTCAATTGAAATTGATTAAAACAATTTGAGGTTCCGTTAGATATAGATACAATCCTTTTGTTAACAAAGTCCATCTGGTCTTAGAAAGAAAATTAAGATTCACTAATTGAAATTTGGAAGCTTTTTTCCAAACATGCATAATTCATACTGACAGAAAACAGAAGCTGCAATTCACCACAAACTGTCAAGTAGATGAATGTTTCATTTAGATGGAATTTAAGATTTCACCCAGCAAGAATCTACAAATGCTTATATTAAGTCACAGTCTGAGAAAAGAAAATCTGTTCTCTTTTTACTGGCTCAGTATGAAAATCTCCTTTTCACTGTGAAGACATCTTAACCTTTAAAGGCACCACATTTGACCTTTCTCATTGCCAGCACTGGAAGGACCTTTCTAGACCATGAGCATTATTCAGCTGTGCAATCTTGCAACTTCACTAGCAAACAATTCTGCTTTTTTTACTTGTCATATATTTACAGAATTCTGCTTTTGTGTCAGGATGCAATTCCATTTTATAAGAGGGTTAAATTTAGTTATTTCTCTCATTGGTTATTTGTCTTTCCTCCTTCCCTGTGCTTTGTCCCTCAAAAAACAATCTCAGATCAGGTCATTTGTTCAGTCTGCAAAGTGGTGCCACACAGCTGCATTAAAGAAGCTGAGCAAGCTACAGTGAAGGCTGGGAACAAGGAGCTGCAGAGAAGAGAGGCCAGGAAATTTCAGATCATTGTGGCTACCACACATTTTTCATGGACTATGGCAAGAGAGACATTAGCATAAATCCACAAATCCTCCCTGTTTCACCCTGGGACAGACACTGATTACCTTCTTTTCTACCATGCATGACATTTACCTTTATTTGTCATTTCTGAGCTTCTACTTTGCTGTCTTGATAGGTTTGAAACATGACTGAAACTGACACTTTTTACTGAAGTGTGGGAAGTATCTTGTACCAACCATTTTGTTTAACTCAAACCGTGTTTAGCTTTCGATGGGTCTTGGCCTCATAGATATCCACAAAAAATGCAAATTTGGCTTTCATAGAAGACACTGACATTTGTATCCCTGGTATCCCTGACTTTTTTGGTGTTGTGTTTTGTTACCCATACACAATTCACTCCTCATGAAAAAAAATTAGACCTGAAACATAGTGGTTGTCAAGTGGAGATGGGGAGAAGAAACTGTTGAAAGATATGCTGTAATTGGAATTTACCCTTCTGGATGAATTTTGTATCAATAGAGTGCTTTGCTGAGCCAAGATAAATAATCACTCAAGTCAATGTACTCAGGCAAGAAAAATCAAAGGCATAGCATTCTGAAGGAAGCACAGGTGTTTTCTGTTCTTGGTGAACCACATGCTCTCAAACACATAAAGGTAGCAGAAATGAAGTCTAATTTGATGATAATTCGAATATCAAAAAGAAATTATTAGGAAGTCAAGTATAAATAAGTGCTCTGAGACTTCGACAGAGTCATATAATAGAGTGGAAAACAATCCTCCTTCAGTCTACACAGCTACAGTGAGCCATAAACACTGAACATGAAAAATAGAATGACACTACAAGTGCTGAAGAGCAAGATATCAGCCAGCAATGATGGGGAAGGTGCCTGACCTGGTTCAGGTATCTGCTGCAGCAGCTCAGCTGCATCCACAAAGAATTCCATAGTGGCTAATTTAGCCTGTCCTCAGGTACCTTGTCCTGTCTAGAAAAACTTCTTATATACATCCAGGATATGAGAAAGTTGATTCTTTTTTTTTGTTTGTTTTCCTCCCCTCTGCTGTAGCCAGAGGATGGATCTTTTCAGAAACAATAAAACTAAATCAGTAACAGGGACTTGTCACACACGTGCACACACACACACACACACAAACACACACCCACACAAGAAATTTGCCTTATTTATGAAATATTTGTGATTATTAATAATTTTTGACTAAAATGGGTGGAATTAATTTTCAATAAATATCCTGTTCAATGAGTAGCACTTCATTCAGAACTGAGTTGCATTCATAGAGCCCTGAAGACAAAGCTGAAGATTGCTCAAAGCAAACCTACCTCAGAAAATACAAAGGGATTTCTTCTTTCTCAGCTAGCAGTTTTCTGTAGGAAGTGTTATAATCTTCTATTAAATATATATGCAGGGCCAAATTCAGAAACATATCATCTGATATTTTAAATTTCTGTATTACGGCTATTTAAACACTGCAGTTAGAAAAAGAACATATTTGGTACAATCCACAGATCAGGGGAAGAGAGCCCGTATTAATGTGAACCCCCACATTTCCAAAGGAGAGATAAGAGTTCCTAAGTCAAAACAGCCTTTATGTTCTAATTTTATGTGGCATATAGCACCAAGTAGGCAGGGCAGAATAAGCCTGCACCCTATGATGCAAGACTTTGGGATTTAAAGTGGGAAAATATTGTGTTTATCTACTAATTTAATTTTGGACTATACTAATTATTTTGTGTTTTTCAGCTATATTTCTGCATTAGTGGAAAGATGGTCTGCATGACCTAAAAGCCAGTTACACTCTTCTACTTCTCTGAATAGAAGGATGTTTCCAAGGGAACCACTTGCAGTCCTGTCATCTGGGCTGTAGCCATTTAGCCACTGCTACCTTGAATATATTTGAATATATTTCCTCACTCCTTGCAAATTCTCTGAAAGGTTCCTTTCCTTTGTGCCCTCAGACTCTCTCACTAGCCGCCCACCCTCCTGCTCTTTTCTCAACAATTTCTTGATAATATGAGCTCTATCACAAAAGGCAAATGCAGGCTTTTTCCACCACAAGCATGTTTTAATTGCCGCAGTGCTATGTCAGGCTATGGAAAACCCTAACTGTATTCCTACTGCAGCCTTAATGAAGTGACAAATGGCTGAGAGTTAAACTGACACCATGATTAACACCAAGTGATATTATTAATGGAAAATACAAATCAGGTTTTCCCACCTTGATGCATAAGTGTAGGACTGAGGTTAATCACCCACTTTTCTCATTTATGTCTTCATGCACTGGCCTATTCCTAACTAATAGCCGGAACCTTAGCCCCTACACTTTGCAGTAAAAAGAAAATAAACCAAATATTCAAGAATGAAACAGCTAAAACAGGTTTACTGAGCAGACACATTCCACTTGTGACATTCCACTTGAGGTGCTAATTCCAATGCTTCATTAAATATACTTCCTTCAGTAGTTGCAGATACTTCCTCCTTGTAGATGGCCAGGAGGAATGGCTTTATGATGGAGCAGTCTTTCCCAAAATATGCCTTCCCTATGCTGCTTACCCCAGCAGCTGTCAACAGGGACAGATTTTATTTAGTAAGCTACAGTCTAAGCAACAGTCCCAAGTACCCAGAGAAGAAGAGTCAGATTATTCAACACCAGTGCTGACTACACTTAATGCACAGTCTGAACCTTCAAAGTCAATTAAATTCTCCTGTTAACCTCACAGCTTTGTATCAGACCACAGACTTGACCCTGAAAGAGTGCAAGCATTTCACTAAACCTAATGAATTCTCAGTGCTCAAGGTGTGACTTAGAGTTCTGCCATCAGTGTTCCTGCAGAGGCCGTGCTCCTACACAGGGTTCCTGCAGGCTTCCTGTGTGTTCCTGCATACATCCATACATCCCACAACAGGCAAAGGTTCAGACATTTCTAAGATGTAATATTGGTTTGAAGAAATAGGCCAAAGTGCTTCTCAGTTCCCTCAGAAATCATTCCCTGGTGTCAGCTAAAGATATGACAGGATAAATTTTTCCATGGCCTCATCTTCAAGAATTGATAAAGTTCTAGTCTTTTTTCTTGGTAGCCGGAAAAAAAAAAGCTTGAGAAGAAAAAGGTGACACTAAATGAATTGCATTAAAAAAAAATCTTACTTTAACATTTACCCTGAGAACTATTCAAAGCTGACCAGATTAATCCATTTTTTTTTTAGCAAGGTTTATAGAAAAAACCTCATCTATAGAAAATGGTATAGCTAATCATCAAATGTCTTGTTTTAAAATTTAAATTTCAAGCTTCCTAAAATGAGTTGCAAATGATACTACTGTTAGTTAATTTATATTTATATTTGAGAGATTAATTGGAATAGACCAAATAGTATGTAAACAATTTATTGGATGCAAGAATAACTGAAGCATTTAGGAAACTTAGCAATTTGAGTGCCCATGAAAATCAGTTAGACCTACTTGGCCAAATCTGTTCACAGCTTAAGGACATCCCCTCTCCTTTCAGTGATACCACTTTCATAAAACATATTTAGATTCTATCAGACTTATTACCTGATTCTCCTATATAGTTTTCCCATTCAAATTCTTTAGTCTTTGTTTGTTTGCTTGTGGGATATTTTTGTCAGTATTTGCCTTATTATATTAAAATTACTTGATTATATTTCTGCTTATTGGGGGAATTATTTTTTCTAATTGTTTGTGAATTGCTAACAGAATGCCTGATACAGTACAGGACAGAAAATAGGTCTTACACAAAATTTGAACACTTGAAAAAGAATTACTAAGAACAAAAAATTGAAGAAATGCTCAATAATATTTATGAATGTTTTCTTTTGTAATAATCACCCTGCATAAAATGTATTAGGGTGAAAGTGAAACATTTATGAATTCCCTTCGTAATTTTTTTGCTGTGAGCTGGAACCCTGTCTTACTGTGACTCTATCTCTACCTTAAATATGAAATATGCAAATATCTGTATGTGACCCTCAGTGAAGACAAATTGCAGGCCAGATCATACTGGATATTACTGCTGTATTTCATGCACTGAGGAATCTGTGGAAACAGTTGTGTACACTTCATTAAGGAGTTGTGGTTACATGAGGTATCCAAATTCTTTTGAGGTGTTGTGATGTTTGTTATGGATTTTTAAAAACAAAATATAAAGTGTGGACTGTGCTGTGTAGAGTACAAAGCAGTCATGGTTCAGCACCTGATGAGTCTAAACCTCATGAAGCAAAAAAAGTGTAAGGCTGCTTTCCAGCTTGCAAGATCAGGTTTTGCAGAGGGCACAGTATAAATGGATTATTAACCCTAAATAGTTAACTATATTAATACCTGTTCCCACTCTTTTGTCAGGTATCAGGCTGTCAACAGATTAAGTCTTAATACTTAGCAGGGGACCTGTGAGTCAGTTGTCAAGTGTTTTAGTATTTACAAAGTGGTGGTGAACTGACATGTAGCAACCAGAACCTCTAGATGTGGCCAGCCTCAAGCATTTATTGCTTTGGCTTCAGATGAGAAAAATTAGAAGAATAGAACTAGTACAAGAGTACCAGACACAGCTGACTGGAATTGCTATTGTTTGTACAAAGATTCTGAAAGAAGTGTTAGGGCAGAAGAACAAATAGCATTCCTTGTGCTGGTGTGAGTGACATCCATTGGAATCTGTGAAATTATTTAAGTTCAGGTCAGAATGTGCATGAGTGCCAATCTATTGGAGCCACATATTGCTGCTAATTGGAGTCCTTAAGTTTTGAAGGCTGTTAGTCTCAGCACATAAAAAGCAGGAGCAGAAAAAGTTCCCTCCTGGACTAGCTCAAGCTATATGAAATTGTTCTAGTAAATGATATTCATATGCATATATTTTATATATATATATATGTATATAAAACTTGCACAAGATGCTTGGTCCTCTTGAGCCTGAGTTCTGATAAGCTGTGATAATTCATCACTAAATATAGTATAATGTTAGTTCAAATACTTTCAAAAAACCTTCAGAGGTAGTCAGTTTGAGCACTGGTTTTTCTCCTTTAAATAAGGTCATTCCAACAATGTTAGACAAACCGGCCTCATTAAAAGAATATGAAGATCACTAATAATTTCTTTCTATGTGGCAACAAAGTTAAGTTGGTAAATGGAAAAACATCACTTACTTGTTAGTGAATGAATGGGACAAGTACTTCCTGGATTCCAGACTATATCATTAAGCCAGATTAAAAAAGAAAAAATGACAAAAACAAACCAAAGGCAATGTGCATGTTTACTCTCAGAAAATCTTAGCTTTATTCTGCTTCTGTCATAGTGCATGTGTCTTATTTCCCAGTTAAAATCCAAGAGAAGAAAGTCTTGCCTTTTCAGCTGCTTATTTTGCTTTCCTGCATTTCTAAATAAGAACGAATCTTCACATAGGGAAATTGAGAAAGTCCCAAACCCTGATGCAATTTCCTCCAAGCTTTATTGTTGAAATGTAGCTGGTTGTAAGACCGAATTCATGGAGATTATACAGCAGTATTGCCTGGACTGAAAATATCACATACATTCATAATATTTCTTTCATCAGCTTGGGCCACGTACAGAAGCACAAGAATATTTCTCTAATGTGGACAGTTTTAATCAGCCTAATGAAAGGATGAGGCTTAACTATGTTTCAGTTTCAGAGTTCTGCTTTGAAGTGGCATGTGAAGTTCCTCTGGACTTGTGTAGGACCAGCTCATCTCCAAGTGAATTACATACCCCTTTTGCTGAACACCACAGTCCCACAGACTTTTTCCTGGATCTCTGAGCACAGCTTTCTGAAGGTGTTGAATAACAGGCACTGGGCTGCTACCCCTGTACACCCTGGAAGCAATCCTGCTTGAAGGGCCAAAATTGGTTAGCAGGAGGCCGAACAGCGTGAATTCGCCTTACTGAAATAATGACATGTGTTCTCACTTTAAAACAAAATAAAACATGTTCATTTTACCCAGAAAGAGAGGCATCTGTGTTCACTAAAGACACACAGATTTTTTTGTCATAGCCACTGCAGTGCTGTGAAACATTTATTCAGCTGCCATTGCTCCACCATCGCTTCATAAAATTCCTCTATTTAGTTGCTGACCAGTAACTGCAGTAACAATTAAGCATGTTCCTTTCAGCTGGATAATTAAATGCCAAAAAACCTCACCACTCAATATGTAATTCACTCAACATCTCGTTGTTTGAAGGGACCAGTGTTCACAGATAGGATGGATTGAATTCCTAACCACATCTGGCATGAGCAATGGACTTGGCTGTCTCAGTAATAGCATTACATTCATGGTAGGAATGACAGCTAAATGTAGAGAGATGGATGGGCCTTTTCTCTGAAGTGGCAGATTCGTGGTTGCAGCCTAATGAATCAGTATGTTGTAACCCCTGGCCATGTACATACTGGCCTGTTGGTAGTGACAAGCTGCATCAGGAGCTCCAGAGCAAATTGCAGTTGTCAGATCTAATGGAGAAGGATGCTGGCTTACAAGTTGCTGGGAAAGCTGAGTATAGTTTCCATTCCAATAATCTGGATCAAAACACTTCCTGATCGCCTTGGTCAATTTATTCTGTCACTTAATTAAACAAAAAAAGCATTACAAATCTCCACAGTAAAAGCAAAGGACAAAAGGAGACTCTTTAACCTTGGAAAAAAAAAATCTAGATGTTAGGTCTCGAGTAAAGTTTCTTTTTTCATTGGATCTGAGTTTGTAGAAAGATTTAGAACAACTATGAAGTTTTCTGTTCCTGGATGTCCTAATTTTGTAAAATGTTTTCTACTTGAAACCGTTGAAAATGAAGGATGCTTAGAGAAATCCAGGCTTTCAACAGCATTCTTCAATGAGACACACAAAACACTTACTTAAAAACAACAATTCTTCTAACATCTAAATGGATCAGATGATGATCCAACTCCTGAAGAAACAATTTTGCAATTAATAGATGAACAATAGTATGTTCTGGTTCTCTGTTTGTCTGAGATTGAGAGTGGGGGAAGGGAACACAGATAAAACAACTACAAAAAAGAAGAGGGGGTTTAATTTTTTTTTAAATTGTGTTCTGCTTAGCAATTAACTATAAGTGATTCCTGGACTTGGGTTTTTTCCAGGCCTCCAAGGACACAGAAGAGAAATAATAGATATTTTGAATGTACACTATTGACACTTATCAATATGATCCTTTCCACCTTTTCTTAAATTGCACTACATTAATTAGCCAAAGTCTAGAAGGAATGATGCCTGGGTGTGCTGGGCTCAACAGACTTGTCCCTTGAGAAATTAATTCAGTATATACATGTCCATCATTAGCATTTTCCTGCCTCACTGATATATATTGTGCTCTACTGTAAAATACCTAAAGCAGAAGCCATTATGCTGCTGACCATAATATATTCTGCAAAGCTCCAAAGAGTGCATTTTAACCAGTCTTCTCCTTGCACAATTTTTTTTGTGTGTCTGCTATTAATGTGTGGTGATTCAACTCTACACATTTTTTTCTCTGCTTATGAGCACTCTTAAAAAGATCATGATTTGGCTCATGAGAAGTCATTTTCTGATTGCATGTGTTTATTTATTTAGGAAATACACATAAGCTGTTAAGGACTACAAGAAGCTGTTTTCAAGAAAAATCTCAAATCAAGATAAATTAAATAACAGCTGTATTTTTTCACAGAAACTATATTTTCAAAAGATGAAGGCTTGTCTTTTAGGTTCAACAGTGATGTGTCCTGTAGACAACAATTCTATAGCAGCCTTTATTTTATAAAATGTTAAATTGTGAGTAAATGTGTTTGTCCATCGGGAAATGTTGTTCTCACTTCTAAGATAACATTGTACATTGCAACTCTCATGAAACTGGCAGAGGTATTAATTACACATGTGCACACAGATTTGTATTGATTGCTGGTTTTTTTACTACTGTTAGTTAGATTGTTCTGTGTGATTATTTATTTCAACAATATCAAATTGTCCAAAGAGTGGGGATTCTTGTGTTTTATCATTGTGTTCTGAGAGCCACACAGTAGTATAATAGGAAACTTTTAACTCTTTTTATAAAATGGATTGTAAGATACCTGTACAGGATCTTCTTGGAGAGACTTGTCTTCTCACAGTGCCTGAATCAATAAGTGAATTGTTAAGAAAAAAACCAAAAGTAAATAAGAAATAATAATCAATAATCTAATAATGGAAAACGTATGTAAGCATCAAATTTGAGGTCATGACAGCTAGTCTAAGAATGGATTTTCCATGTATTGGAGAAAAAGAACCCGAATTGTTTCAGGAAAAAAGGTATCCTTTTTGAAGAAACAGCATATATGTCTTTCACCATCTTATCAGATAAAAGTGGTTTATTGTGAAAACATTTTCACATAAAACACATTTCTGAAGGAAAAAGCTGTTTCCAAGTAAAACCAGAAATTGTCTTTCTAGTTGGTCGAAAGAAGTTTTATTTCTTCTCTCTTTTGTTAAACTGATGAAAATGTTTCCTTAAAATACAAAATCATTTGAAAAAAATTTTTCCCTATGAAAGTCTTTGACACATATACACTGTGTATTTCCACCTATTACAAGTGCAATGATGAGTGAATTCATTTGTCTGTCGCTGATTTCTAATGGGAACTGAAGGAAGCAAAGCCATCGTAAAGATCCCACTGATTTTCTGATGAGTGTTATCACAGTGAAGCTTTTCTCACTCTTTCTTTGGCACTCTACAAAGTTGATGCTTTTTAACTCTACCCAGGACTGGATAGATGCTGGCACAGGTTTGCCACAGGACACTCTCAAAATGGAGTTAAACAGATATAGGATTCCCTTATCAGTGTGGCTGGTCAGGAGACAGATGAAAAACATATTTAATACATACTTTAAAAACTTGCTTTCTAATGTATCTGTTCTCACAGATTTTTGTAAGGAGAAGGATGGAGGTAAGACACTGACCCACAAAATAAAGTCATTTGAGCTGTTCTTACTGAAAAGACCAGTGGAAGTTCAGGATTATTGGCAGGTCCAGCCTGCAACTTTCAAAGTTGCCTGCAGAGTTAATTTGCTAAATTCTGTATTTACATAAAAGGTCCTTAGAACTATCATCAAGGCTTTGTGTTTTAGCAGTTTGATGCTCAGTAGTTGGAGGCAAAATGTGGAGGAACAAATAACACCGATAGAAAGGTGTAAGACCCATCTCAGCACAGAAAGGTCTGTTCACCATAGTAATGAATGAAGAAAAATAAAATGGATCTGCAAAGCACACAGGCCTTGCCTGGACTGGGGGGGATGGCAGCTGCAAAAGGGAATAGACAAGTGTCCATGGGATTGGGATCCAGCTCACTCTCACATAGCAGGAGCTGGAAAGTCAGGAGGTAGAAAAGCTGGAACATTATTGAAATATACTCGTTATTTATTAAGGTGGAAGAGTTAATGAGGCACATTTTGCCCTGACTTCAAGGTGGGACAGTACATAATACTGGTTGATAGTGGGGATGTGGGGCTTGAGGAGAAGCTACAAGATTTAATGCCCATTTCAGAGCCTGTTCTGTCAAAAACTTTAGCTTGAATAAATACTGTTTCATGACTATCATTTTAGAAGAGTAGCACACACAGTATGAAGAATACATAAGCAGCTCTCACAATGCTTAGGCAAGCATTTGTCTTTTTTTTTTCTTTTTTTTAATTAAAGTGGTATTAATATGGAAAGTAGTGAAATAGATCACCACCATTTCCAAACTACAGAGAAAACAATGATTTAACATTTTTTTAAAGTTGATGTGAGTTCACCAGTCTATTTTCTTTCACTAAGCCTGTCAGTGGATTGTCAAAGTATAATATGGAATGGCATCCTGGATTATGTTAATTGAGATTTTTTAGTTTATTGAAAATGTCACTTCATAGAAACAAAACAGATTAGAGTCCAGAAACACAGTGAACTTCTGAGGAGCTTACACCAGGTGCAAGAGGGAAATAATATCAGGAACAGAGAAATTGTGAAAGAAAGACTGAGTTCCAGGTGGAAAGCATAGATGGAAGTTTGTTGTACATGTACTAAATTTAGCAGCTAAATGGGTTCCAAGAACAGAAGACATCCTGAGATGGTATAGCCAAACCATTTTCCCTCTATAGGAAAATGGAGATTGTTTTTTCTTACATCTAGTTTTTCTTCTGTTTGTTTTTTTTTATTATTAATACTATTTGTACACTTTTGCATTGTCAGTAAAATTTCCTGCATGTTTTAAGAAATCATGAAACTTTTTGATGACAGTGATGACTATTCTGAATTTGATCAGATCCCCAAGAAACTTGGAGGCTGGTTTCTGAGAGAAACATTTTCTACTGGTGTGTTGACAAAATGTTGTGAAATAAGTTCTGTGTTTATTTTTCCTTTTTCTTTCACTTTAGACCCTTACATCATCTACTAAAGCACAAGGACAGCTTCTGGCCTGCTAATTTTTTTGAGATGAGGAGGGTAATTTGTCTTATTTGGCTGAAGGAACACAATTTCTGTTAAAAAATTGGAGTGTAAGTGTCTTGACCAAAGATATTTTCTGTTCATTCTTCTTTTTAATTCCTTTATTTCCGAATGAAAACATTTAGATGTGAAAGTTAATGTGTTACTTTTAGACTAGATACAACCTACCTTAATTTTGAATTTTGCTCTTTGATTTAGTATCAATTACCAAAGAACCTTCTGTACTTATGCTGCGGGCTGGAGAATATATGTTTTTCTCAGAATAACAGTACTGGTTGTTCTGTTGGCAGATGTAAATTTTGACAGTGATTTTGGGCATTCATTCACAGATGCCTAAAGGACACAAATTACTTGCTTTATTGATTTCTTGTGAAATCTAGGTCATTTCAGCAAAGCTGAATATAGCCAAAAATGTTCAGATCTGCTTAAATGTAAGGTCAAAGAAATTAATTTTTTTACTAAGGGTAAGTAAAATTGTAGTTATTTCAGAAAACGTATTCTTGGAAATCTATTTGAAACTGACTAGAATTCTTTCATGTATTTGCTACTTTTACTTGTGTCTTCTTTTTAGTATTTGTCACCCCAAGATACTTTAAGATCTATATTGGCATAACCAGTTTTCCATGCAGAATTACACGTTCCAAATTAATTAGGAGTGGCACCTTTTATTGCAACGCCAGCAGCAATTTTAAACAAATGCCATCTCCTGCAGTCTTTTGTGTGCAATTAACTCAAAACTACTGAAGGAGACCTCGTATCCCATGGCGTTCTCAGAGGAAACACTGTCCCGTTAAAGGTTGCATTCAATTGTTTTCTCTGTCTCTGAGAAAGCCTTGTTCTAATTGAAAAAGCAGTTAATACAAATTTCTATTCTAATAATGGCTGCGTTTGAATCCGGAACAAGTCATTGTTAACAGATGCCACAAGGCAAGGCTCTATGTGAGCAGCAGAACACTTTAAATCCTATTTGCTCTACAAGTCTCTCATCTTCAAAGGAAAAAAATTGCCTAGTACTTCATTGAATTAACTTTTTTAACATTCCATTGTTTGTCACAGTCTTTTAAGGGCTTCATCACAACATGGCTTATTTTTAATACTCATCATGCCTTCTTAGTTTCCTTTTGTTTTCTTTTGTTCTCTCTTCGCAAAATGAGAAATATCACCGTTTTTCACTTTCTCCTTTGGGTACCACCTTTATCAAGATATCAGCCAGGTTCTGGGAATTCTTTTGCTCTAGCTGCTTCATTTTGCTCAGGATTTGCAGCAGCAACATGACACACTTTGGGGTACGTGGGTAGGGCTCATTGTTTTTAAATTACTACTGCAGAAGAATAGATTTTATATCATATGTTGCACCCCGAGTATCTTCAAAATCTTCTCTTGAAAATTTTTGGGAAGTCAGAGTAGTTAATTAAAACCACTGATTATTCATTTACGAAAAATTTCTATATTTAGGGTGGATCCATGCTGGAAAATCAATACAAGCACTTGTGTACATTGCTGAATGCCACTATCAACACTGATGTTGTGTTGAGGGGAAAAAAAAATAAAAGGCATCCAAAAAATCTAGAGTGTTGTATATATTATAGTTTTGATGAAAATATTTCTATAGAGGCAAATACAGTAAAGAAGAAAAAAGACCTATTCTTATCAACTGTTTTGGGGGGGGAGGAGGAATAAATATCTTGGATAAATTAATAGTAATAAATTGAGAACTTTGTATTCCAGGATTAGGTCTACTTCAGGGACATGGTAGTGCAAACATTTGTGCTGATGACATCATGTTTAACCCACAGCTTTGAGTCATTTCTGTAAACCCCCAACTGGAAAGGAAGAGAACACTCAGATGTCCTTTAATGCTGACATATTTCATGAAGGAATCCTCCACTTGTCTTTCATACTTGAATGAGGGAATCAGGAAGCACACAACAGAATAATTGTGTCACCTTGCCAAGCCTGTAACAATTCCTGCTCAGATATATAGTCCTGTTTGAGATGGCTGGGATATCACAGACACAAACCCACAGCTGGCAGGTACAATGTGAAATTTTGGGGCTGACATGCACAGCTCTGCCTTCACAAGTGGTGAATTCCATCGGTAGTGATTGAGCCAAAGACAATCCCAAAGCTGGGGGAGAAGGTTGTTTTTCATCCTTCTTTCAGAATTTTTCCTCTAAGTAAATGTGGGGTTTGCTGTCAAGTTACCATGATTCGTAATAAAAGAGGCAGTATGGCCCCCAAATGCATTTATTCTGTGTTATCCTACTCAGACACAGCACATAAAGGCTTATGCAAGATCAAGATAAACACCCCTATATACACTAAAGCCTTTGTATGCAAATATCAAGTGATTTTATCCACTTTAAATCTTTAACCTTTTTTTTTTCCACAAAGCCCTGTTATTCCATCTTCTAAAAGGTCTTCAGCTGATCAGAATTATTGACTAGCATCCTTTTCCTAATAATTTCCCATCAAAGGAGAGGTGCAGTTTGCCTTGCCTGACTGTTGCTTGCATATGCAACTTTCTTTTCCACGCAGATCACTAATTACAATTAGTTTCACAGATGGTTGATTCCACATCCTATGAAGTTATGGGTTCAAATTTCCATGACATCCACAGAAAGTTTCCTCAAAGAATTGCTGAGTGCCCACTCTCAACAAATTCAGCAGTCCATTGCAGAGGTCCTTACTGAAAGCTCTTTTGGTCTTTTTTTTCCATACTTTGGCAAGGCTACAAGTATGAGAATCTCCTAAGCAGCTAATTTTGCAGAGTGATCATATATCAGTTATGTTCATAAGGATTCTTGATTTACTTACAGACCAAATTCCCATCTTGCAAAAGGGACACTGTCAGAGGGCAATGTCCCTGTGCTGCCTCTAATTTCAAGTGGCTCCTATCTGAGCAAAATCTAATTGTCAGCTCTGATTTCAGTGAGTGGATGGAATAGTAGCTTAGTGCCTTTGCAGATTTTGCTTGATATTTTCTGGCCTGGTATGTTTTTCTTTAGCCAGGAATTTCTAATCACTCTTTCAAAAATAACCATAATGAAGTTTTAATGAAGTTTAAAACTCATTAGTCAAAAGTAAACAAAGGTTTCCTCTTAAAAATACATGTTTTTCACAACAATTACTTCTAATCCAAGTAAATTGATTTTCCAGCCTTTAATCCATTCTGGAATCTTGAAATTAATTTTCTCTTTACTATAATGTCAAATTGGCTTTTTCCTTTCTAACTCCCCAGACAGCCAAATTGTCAGCCAACGTGGTCATACATAATAACTTCACATTTAAGTCTTGGCGAAAGGGGAGTCATTCAGCACCCCTCTTCCTTAGAGCAAAAGACAAAATCGTGCCAAAAACCAGACTGCTGCAGAGGTGATGACATTTATAAACACAAAAAATGGTTAAAAAAAATAGAAATTAAGTGAGCAAAACAGCTTTGGGGAAGCTTTGTGTGTTAGCTTAATTTTAAAAAGTTTAATTTTTTTTAAATATAAGAATGCAGAGGGAAAATAAACACTAGACAGGTATTGTGGAAATAAAAGTGACTGGGCTGAGAAGGAGACCTGGAAAAGAAGAACAGCAGCAAGGGAGTGTAGAAAAAGGTATGGAAGAAGGAATTATCTAGCTTTTTATCCTGTAGTTTTTATCCTGTAATTTACAAAGAAAGAAGTTGATTTCCTTCAGCACTTTTCTGGTTTTGCAGGTATGTACAAGTAAGGTCGAGTGGCCATAAAACCAAGTGTCCCTGCCCTGCTGTCACCACTCCAGCTGAGCAAACCCAGCCTGGCTCAGCACCAGGGGGACATACAGAGGAGGGAGCTGGATTCAGTCTGAGACACCTTCTACACCAGAATTCTGGGCCTTTGAGAGAATGGGGGACTGTAGGAAGCTGAAACAGGAATTAAATAATCCTGAACTAGATAGGACTTCAAAATGGGGAAAGCAAAAGCTAATGTTAGGATTTCCTGCCACTTTCATTGTGGTAATTTTTAAGATTCCCTGTGACAAAACAAGCACGAAGAAAGCTTCTGTTGTGAAGAGCTCTTGGGCTGTATGACAATGGAAAATCTTAACATAAGATAATGTTAATGTTTTTAACATTGTAAAGCTTAGACTCAACATGAGCTATTTCAGATCCATAGGAGAAATCAGAACAATTTAGGAAGTTCTTCACTGCTTTGAAACATACTCTGCAGTCACACTTTCATAAAAGAATGACAGAAGGCAACAGCAAAAACAACAAACAAGAAAATGACTAAAGAATAACACCACAATAGACTGATTTAAAGGTAGGAAACAAAAGTTGGGAATAAATGGCTATTTTCTGCCCTTGAAGTGAAAAGCCACAATCACTTTGCTATTGACCATACTTCTGAAGGTTCTGAAATTATGGAAAAATGAGGAAAGTTACAGTTTGCTGATAACACCAAGTGAGTATTAAGGATAGTAAGAGTGAGGGCAGACTAGAAGAAATCCATATTCAGTGACTGGGAATTCAAGTTACAGATGAACTTTTGCAATTCAGATAAACAGGAAATGATGCACATAAAAAATTAAAATTGCAGCTGATAAAATTATTTCTGAGCAAATTATTACAGTTTAGGAGAAAAACCTGTCTGTATGATAGATCGACCCACAAAAGTATAAATACATTACTCAAAAGAAAATATTAAAACATATTGAAAAAGGGATAGAGAACAAAACAATGTCATGTGTTTGCCTACACCCTGAACCCGATACACACCTTAAAGAAACATTTATTAGTGCTAGAAAAGCTCCAAATAAGAACCAAAAGGATGTTAAGTGGTACAAAACTGGTTAAGTGTTAATTAACTGGGGTAGAGTTTTGTCATCACTGTCAGCACACTCTCTGTGTACAGACCATTTAGTTATACACTGATAAACTTATTTTTAGCTCCTTTCCAGCTGCTGCTGCTGTTGCCAAAGTTTTGGTTTTGTTGTTTATTTTTTTCTGGCAGATGACAATAATAAGTTGCTTGTGCTAGGAAGTGTTGTATTTCAATACCAGGAAGACCGAGCTAAAATGCAAAAAAAGATCTAAATTTTTCTTGTTCAAAGGAGAGAAGTGACATAAGTGCTGAGATCCTATAGGATCATAGATGTTGCTAAATGTAGATATGTGTATTCGATTAATAGCAATGATAACAGGTAATTTACCCTCAGAAAATGAAAGCATCACTAGTAATAATAATTGGGGATTTTTCCCACATTAGATGAAGTCTTAGGTAAAACTTATTTTGCTGATTGTCTCCCTAAGGCCGAGGCTCAGAGCACATACCAAGACTTTAGAACTCTTCTAGGAATTTCTAATCAAGAATCCTATGAACCAAAGCAGGATCTTTGCTTTACACAGAACACACCAGTGGTTTCATGTAGATATCCTGACCAACATATAAAGGTAGAAAATAGAAGCAAAATAACATGGGGGTTTTCTTTCAAAACGAATATTGCTATTTATTTTTCTAAACATTGTAACAAATATTCTTTTTCAAGTAAATTAACCTATTTTTTTTCTTTTAAAAAATTGTCTTGATATTCATATATTTTAAAATACTTCATAAAACCCCTCAACAAACATCCTTTAAAACAAGAAGAATTGTGGTGACCAGCACACCAAAGTCCTGCACAATTTTCAAAGCACAGCATTTAAAGCAGGATGTATTGCAGGCAAATCATCCTCAATTTTAAATTTTAGGGGGAATTTTTCAGGGAAGGCAAAGTAGGCTGCCATGAAGAAATGCAGGATATGACAATAAAAAAAATATTATCATAGAATCACTGAATAGTTTGGGTTGGAAGAGACCTTTAAAGGTCAACTTGTCCAATTCCCTCTGCAGTGACCACGGGCATCTTCAACTAGATCAGGCTGCTCAGATCCCAGTCCAAACTGACCTTGAATGTTTCCAGGGGTAGGACATCCACCAGCTTTCCAGGCAACTTGTTTCAGTGTTTCGCCATATATAAAAACTCAGTTTGTTGCAATTAGACCTTAGAGGCAAGAAATATTTCCTCATTAAAACTGTCAAATTTGCAGCAGTGATACTGATTTTCTTAGTATTTTATTAGAAAGTGATAAAAGGGGGAACAGAAAAAATTCCTCTAACCCTAAAAATTGTGCAGCAAAGTCAATTTGTAGTATATATGAAGCCAAAAGTAGGACAAGGCATTATTCAACTTGTGAAGGAGGGCTTTATTTTCAAAATTAATGTACTTTTTCCCTAACCTCTTCTTCAAAACTGCTGTAATACCATCAAATTAATTTTCCATTCCTGCATTCTTCCTCATGTTCTAATCTTCCCTGGCATCTGAAACATTACCAAAAAATTGACTTCTCTTTCTCCCTGTAGTCCTGTGAAAACATTTAAGAACCCCAGTCTATGTAACCTGATTTATGCTGGACAAGGTTTGCTTATTAAAACAAGGAAGAGAGAGTAGGAAGCAAAGCATTTTAATAAAGTGGCAGAGCTCACTATTCTCACTTCTGAGCGCACTGCTCAGCAGCTCTGTTCAATTTGTTGGGCAGACAAAATGTATTTCCTAATCTGTATCTTTCCTAGTAAGCTCAGAGTGCAAATTGTTAACATAGAATCTCTCAGATTCATGAAAATATCTGAACACATTTATTTAATTGGCTTTAAAAAACTACTGAAAAAATAAATTCTTATAACAAGGCTGTGTTCTGGCCTCTGCTAATTCTGGGTTTAGCACTGCAAAGCTCAGTTTTTGTTTATAGAAGAGTGAATTTCTGCCCTTTTTCACAAAGTAGAGGAAATAGTGATTTTTGCAGTGAATGTGAATATGTGTGAAGCACAGCCCAGTGTGTAGCATCATGCCTGTTTGCCTGACAGTTGGCAGGAAAGACAATACTGTACAAATGCTTGATTTTAAACTTGGGGTTTGTGCTAAAATCAAGTCCAACTCTGAATTTTCAGAACTCAAAATCAGGGAAATTCAGCAGAAAGAATTCCTGTAGGAATAAGGAGAAACACTCCTGTGGTCAAGGCTAAAGATCATCTTTCTCCTTTTTCAGTGAACTTGAATAAGTCAAACTGTGCCACCCTTAGTGTTTTAAAACATTATTTTCTTGCCTTGTCAGTGGCAGGAAAAAAAAACCTTGAAATGTAACTCTGCACCCAATGCTTTTGGGTAAGAGAATCTAAAGAATACCTATACAAGAGTAAAACAAGTAATTTAAATGCACTGTGGCATTTACACTGTGGTAGCATACATACAGGTAACAAGATCAAGACCTCCTTAAGTGTGTGAGTTTTCAATATGACCACAAGAGTAGTTTGCAGTTTGTTATTTATGCCATGCAGCATCTGAGAAGCAGAAATTTACTAGGAGGAGGAAGCATGGAAAAAACAAAATTGCATTTTGCTGGAAACTGGAACTATCTTGAAATAAAAACTTTCCATATTGAAAATACACCTTTTTTAAAAAAATATTTATTTATAACTTCATTCCTAATTTATAGAAAAACTTTTAGTGATTAGATAGCTACTTTATTACCTTTCCAGAGTCACATTGCAGCATTTCTTTTGGCCTTTCTTCATAACTTCACATATATTATATATTATAATATGAGAAGGTCTAATTCTCAGTCAAAAATGTGAAATCTGCTTTGCCTGTACGCCTAAGAAGAGAAATTGTTGCTGGATTAAAATTAGGATCTGTGTAACATCAATATATTACAGCAATACAAATGATACACAGGGATGATGACACCAATTTAACTCCTTCAGTCTCATCAGGTTCTCTTACTCTTTATTATTGGCTGCATCTATAAATAAGTTAATGTATATCTAGTCTGCATGATCCACCTTAATCTGAACAACATCAAAATCCTAGGCTAATAAAATAGAAAAAATTCTAGCTATATTAGTAAGAAGACAGCAATACATTTGAACTATGCTGATTTAATGTACTGATGCTATACATATATTTAAACCAGAAATTAAGTAGCAGTTGGAAAAAGAAGGCTCTCCATTTCATAGAATGAAATTAAACATTCTTACAGCAGGTTATGGCATATTATGGCAATTCATTTACACAGTTACTATTGGTTAAAATCTCTTCAATACAGAGCCACTATGTTCATTAATGGGATTTGGGCATGAAACTGCCCTCCCCTCTCCATTTGTCTATCTGTATTGCTCATTATATTTTTTTGGATCACTTTGGTAAGTTTTCCCACCATTTAACACTTGTAAAATAATGACACAGTTCATTTCTACATTCCAAAATTACAGGTCACTATAGTGTCTGAGCATGTATCATATGACATGTATCAGAAACTCAGACATGTGTAATATTTTCTACAGCTACCACAATAAAACAGTCTTCCAGGCTCTGGTTTTAAGTATCAAAAATTAATAGGATATTAATTAAAAATCAGTGCTCAATGTATATTGAAATGATGCCAATAATTACATGGCTTTGGGAGTGCATTCAGTATGGAAATTATTATTGCAGATTTGTTTGAGAAATAAACTCTGAGCCTGAAGCTGAAGACTTTTTTCACAAATCTATGAAAGTGTGTGAATTTATTTCTCCCCTCCCCACCCTCCAAGGAGTTCTCACTATGCTGATCTTCAGGAAATTTTTAACACAATTTTACATAAATCCATTTTTGCATTATTTTTCCATGACAAAGTAACCTGTGTTGCAGAGAGCACAGAAACCCAGCACACAAGGCAAGGTGGTACCACACATACAGAAAATAAACCAGCTGCCAACTTAGCAAAAATCAAGTGGCCAGTCATATATGGGTTTGTAGAAAAGTACAACTGTGCGCATTTTGCATATATTTTATTTTGTCTTCTGCACTCTATATTAAAATAGACCTTTACAGACTTAATCTCAGGTTACAAGGAAATTTCAAGAGGTGGAAAGGACATACCATGCAATGTATTCAAGAACAGTAGGGCAGGAACAAAGTAGGCAGTCTAGTAAGAAATGGTTTTGAGTGGTGAGCTATGGATTTTAAACCCCTCTCCATATGTTTTTTATATATAAATTTTCTATTAGATAGTTTGTACAGAAAAAAACCCACCATAAACTGAAATAATCCCAAGAGTACTCTTTTGACTTTCCCCAGCCAACAGGCAGGAGTCTCAGTTCTTCTGTAGCCCTTGAATTCCCATTCCTGACTACCTAAGTGTATGGACTGAACTGGAAAAAAAAATTCAAAACCTCGTTTTCTCAAAATCCTCCCCTTAATGGTTTGGGCCGTTTCCTGAAAGGCAGGAAATTGCACTGAGACCTTGTTTGACTGCAAAGGTCCTAAAGCATCTCATGGATAAACCCTCTTTCTCTCTGGGGCAGTGAGGGCTGTGCCATCGGTGATGGGCTCTGCTCAGCTGGGCTCTCCTGCCTCCTGCTTGTGTTTGCTGGCAAAGGAAATGTGTCACCAGCTGTGACACATCTCAGAACAGGATGATTTCACTGGTTTGTCCTCAGGGAATGCTGTCCCCCTATCCTTACCCAGGCATTGTCTGAGATAGTGCTAATAAGCCTAACCAAAACCATGCCAAAGAAATATGAATAATTAAACACTGTGTAGCATTAAAATTCTCAGTTTCTTGCCCTGACCTCATTTAATTCATTAACACAGACATGCATGGATGGAGGAGAAACACTTTTTCAGGCATCCCAGTCTTCAAAGAATATTGCCTGAATCTTCATTATCTTATAGCATTTGTTTTTTGTGTTTTACTTATTTCTAGTTGACTTTGCCAAAATTAAATTTATGATCTGACTTTCAGAGGTGACAATGAATGAAAATGTTTGCTTTCAATGGAGCTTTGAGCACCTGGAACATCAATTTAATTTTGGCACGGGGAGCGAGGGCAATGATGCAGTGAAGAGAAACACAGGCAGTCTACTTAAAGGAACAACTTAGAATGAAAACAAGCTACTTACAAGAAGGCATAAAACAAACACATTAAAGTTAACCTTGGGTGAGAAAAAAATTTTGTATATTTTTACTGCATGAAAAAATGCTAATCTTTTTCATTATGATTTTCTAAATTAAAATTTATTTCAAAAAGGAACAGCAATGAAAAATACAATAATAAAATAAACAGGTGATACTTGCGTGGAAAACAGTGTCAGTTTTGTCAACGATTTCAACAAATCCTTATTCTATCTTATTCTGCTATAGCTTTAGTCTCAGCTAGATCTCAGAGTGATCTTAGTGCCTACATGCAGCAGGACCCAAATATATCTGTGCTTTCATGAGACTCATCATCATTCACTGGCTGTCCCATGTACATTGAGCCCTATGAAGGTTTATGTATTTTACTGATATTTTCTCATGTTTCTGGACAAATGCATAATATGCATATCTGTACAGACAACTGGCAATCATCTATTTTAAAATAAATCTAGCTATAGCTCTGTTTGCTGTTGTCAAAACAAGAGAAGAAATTCTATGTTTAAAACCCTTTCAACTATCTGTATTATCCCTTGACCAAGGTCTTTCAGAAAAGTCAGCCTAAATATTACAGAGGTGCAGTTTATTGGGGGAATGAAATTGTGAAACGGTGATTGTGTTTCCTTTCTTTTTGGCAAGTCCCTTAGAACTTAGCAGTATTTCTGTTCCTACATTTTCCAGGAACACACTCAGGTTGCATTTACAGTACAGGCAAACCACAGCCAGTTTATGAGGATTGAGGGGATTCACAAGAGGCCCTAGACCTGCAGACAGTCTGCAGTAGTTGTGGGCTAAATGTGGTGGAAAGTCAAAACCTGTGGATTAGGCCTCCAGACTAATATTTGTTCCTCTAAGTAGAAATGGATGAGTATTATTCTACTTAATGCATACATTCTTCTTTTTTTCTTCTTTACTAACAAGTTTAAAAAGTCATTACTAAGGCAAGTATAACTGTTCCCCTGGTTATAGAGCTAGTTGTTCAGTTTTCTTTCCTTGCTAAATAAGCTTTTTCCTAAAGAAGTTACAATATTCAGATTTCTGACTTCTGAAAGAAAACAAAAAATATTTAGGCTTTGACTACTAACCTGTTCTGTAAAGCTGAGGAAAGAAGACCTAGAGTATTGTGCAGTCCTTATTTTATTTTATTTTTTACTATAAATTCCTTTCCACTTTTCTTAAGTAGTTCTACCTTAGGTCCCAAAGAGCTGTAACAGGTTTACTTTTGACAGCAATTTTAGTCTTATTTAGATTTTTTTGCTGCCCTGTTTGCTGCTCTCTGCAGTTTCCATATCTCAAAAACAACTAGAAAACAGGAAGAAGTTGGCATTTAAGGGGGCACCAACTACCTCAAACAAGAGAGCCAGAACAGAGCCATATGGGATGAAAATTTAAGTCACTCTTGGGGTCACCAGATACCTTGAGGAACTTCTTGCTTTCAGTACTAGGGAAATCAATCATATTGAAGGCCTTGATATAAATCCCCCGGGGATTGCCTGAGCCAGCTCAGTTTCTGAGTCACTAATGAGTCATAATGCTTTGTCAAAAAATTGCTCTCCAGCACTTCAGGTTCAAGTAGAGGGAATTCTGAACTCACACCGGTGCTCCATAGGAGGCCTCTAACAAAGCAAGGCAAGGTTTGCAGGCAGACACGGTACCTTTTATTCTACCACCTGGTGTGGCTGGTGAAATTAGACAGGCTTTCAGGAACACAGGCCCTTTTCTAGGTCTGAAAGAACTTTAAAAACTAGATACTAGTAGAGACCAATGACTCAGAGTTTAGTTAGATATGTATCAATTAGATCAACTTTGAAAGAAAAGATAGTTGGTGACTGTGGAGTGGAGGAGATGTAATTAAGGGAAGGCAGAAGAGAAGCAGAGAGATGGTGAGGTCCTTTCAGCCTAAAAGGTAAAAGAGAAAGAAAATAATCCAGTGGAACATGGCAAAGAGAGGCAAAGGGATAGAGAATTTACTCTTTAATCAGTATTTCTCTACAGAGCCCATGATTATCACCAAAGATGTAAATTTTAGTTCTCACAATCTCTTAAATATATTTTTAAGGTTTCTTTCCATTTTTTTTTCTCCAACTATAACTGTGCCTTAACAAGTGATGCCATCTCAGCTTTACTACTTTCTCACTATTACCTTCCTCATGTACCTGCCACCTTTGACACCCACAGCAAAATTGAGCTATAGCAAAGCAAAGAAGTAAAGACAATAATATAATAACTGAAAAGAATAATTGCCTATAATTGATAAAAGAAAGAAAGGAAGGTTGATAAGCTGCAAGCAGTTTCCATTTGTCACATATTGACCCAAAATATCATAAGTTTTTTTATATTTTTGTAGGGTTACTTGGTCTGGCAGGATGGAAGAAATTGTGTCAATATTACCTGTAAACAGATGGGACAGCAGAGCCTCCCTCTTGTAAGCTCGTGTATGTGCACAGTTGAAGGACAGGTTATATCTGTATGTCTCTCTGCATCTGCCTTTTCTGGATTACTTTTCAGTGAAGTTACTCTTATTTCTGTTCCAATATGGCAAACCTTAGTTTTAGTCAGTATCTATCATGTTCATGACATCCCAGATGTTCTTAATACTTGTAGAGCTCACAATTTCCATTGCTCCTCAATACCGATGCGTTTAAGTTATAATGAAAAACAAGAATGCTAATCCTGAACATTAATGAGCACTATAGAATGAGTAGCAAGTGATAAACTTAGTCCTGTCACTAAAATACTTCTAATAAACACGGTGCAGATAAAAACACAAATGTTTTAGATCTCAGTTAGCTAAGTGGTCTTTAGTTCCTTGTGGAAGCAGAAGACATTTATTCAGCAAAGAGCTTAGGATAAAGGCAAAATAAATAGCTCTAGGGCACAAACACAGGGTCAGTGCTTTCACACATCCTGAATGATTTGACAGTGTTTATTTCTGTTTCTAAACAGTAGATGCATTCCTATATTAATGGTGGCTTCAAACACTCACACAAACATGCATACATGCCCACACACATACATATTCACACATGTACCTGTGCTTGAGTGTTCATGTGTGGGGAGGTGCTTAGCACAGCTAGAAGCCTGCATTTTCCTGTTTTTGCTTGCTTTCTTTTTTTTCTTTCTTTCTTTCTCTTTCTTTCTTTCTTTCATCTTTCTTTCTTTCTTTCTTTCTTTCTTTCTTTCTTTCTTTCTTTCTTTCTTTCTTTTCTTTCTTTCTTTCTCTTTCTTTCTTTCTTTCTTTCTTTCTTTCTTTCTTTTTCTTCTCCTTCCTTCCTTCCTTCCTTCCTTCCTTCCTTTCCTTTCCTTTCCTTTCCTTTCCTTTCCTTTCCTTTCCTTCTTTCCTTTCCTTTCCTTTTTTATCTCTCTTCCCACACACTTTCTCTTTCTTGCCTTTCTGCCTACCTCTCTCTTGTTTCTTGCTAGAAAGGAAATAGCAATAGGAGTTTGAGTACCAAAACTCTTTAGAGTGTGATTAATTTCACTTAGTTTTAGCCACCCAAGCTCCCTCTGGATGAAGCGCCATGTGGATCTACTCTCTTTTGATCTCCTGTTACCACTGGAAGAAATATAGGAGGTGAGACTCTGCTCACAGCAGGAGACAGATGAATGTAAGTACCTACTCTGAGGTCTCTGGAGAGGTACAGAGAACCCGGTGTGGACATCAACATCCAGTCAGCTGGGTGACTGCAGATTCTATCATCCGACTCAACTAAAGCCTGGATAACTGCTGGAACAAAGATTTCCAGTGTAATTGGAGATGCCCTGGAGAATCCAAGATACCCATGGAGGATCAACAGCTAAGGCTCATGGAAAACCTGTGTTCTTCTAGAGCAAAATGGGGAAATCAGGTGTGAGATCCTAAAGCATTTCATGCTGACATTAGGTGATTATTTCTAGGCAACTGAAGTGAATGACTGATCCCTGTGGACTGTACAAGGAGTTTAGATTACAACAAATCCCCCAAGTGTAGCTGTATTAAACTGAATCCTTCTTTGGTTGATGGCCTAACAAAGCACACAGCAGTGACCTCAGCTGCCTAAGCCGGAGCACCAGAGCTATATGAGAGTCTCTAAATCATCTGTAAAATCTGATCTTATAGGCAGGACACAAGACATCAGGGACACGATAAGAAATCAAGAGTGTCGAATGGAGACCAGGCATGAAACACCACAAAACTTAAATAAAGGGATGCCTAAGTTCAGGAGACTCAGCCCATCCTCTGATTTTTATTCAAATAAGAGCAGATTAGGTTAGTCTTATTTTTAGTTTTGGACAAAATTAATGCGTATAAGGTCTGACTTCATAAAAAAGAAGCTCTAAACTAAAGAGGCCATATATTTAAACTAATAATATTCCTAGTACTCCTACAGTAGTTATTAAAGTTTTGTAAACAATATATGTGCCTTATAATGTCTCATAAAAGTAGCTTATAACATAAGGGTTTATTAGAAATTCTAAATATCTATAGATTGAAATATTTTTATATAATTAGAAGTGTATTTTATACAGGATAAAGTGGTTTCAATGGAAAACTTTGCACTAATTTAAACCTTTCTTTCTGAAGATTCCAAGTCATTGTACAGCTGTGAATACATCTAAGTTAATAGAATTTCTGCAGCATCACATTACAGGTTCTGGTTTTTAAATGATACATCATAACTAAATGAAATGTTCTGTAGTGTATGAATGATGTGCTATGAAAAATACACTTGCATATCTCATAAATTAATGTTACAGTATAATACCTTTCCTGGTCACAGAAAATTGATTGATTGATATCATTTATTCTGTATTAGCGGAACTTATTCTCTAAAGAGTTTAATTCACTACAGACTCAGATCCCTAGACAAAAAATTTTGGTAAGCTCTCCTGAATCCTAGTCTTTGATTTAATCCAAATTGTGACCCTGGAGAAAACAGTATCTTCTACTTTCTGTTAATCTCTAGTCTCTCAACTATCCAAGTTTTCTTGTGGTTTTTGGACAAAATGTAAAAGTTAAAAAAATTCTCCTTCTTTCTTCCTTAAAAATCTGTATTCATGATCTCTTCATTGATGTTGATGTTTTAACCTGGTTTCTGTGTTTCCTTATCAAAGACATAGTACTGATCCTGGGAAAACTGCTTTTATTTCACCAGGTTCATTGATATCTCTCCTATTAAGTGAGAATAAAAAAAAATTTAAAAAAGGCAAAACAACAAAAAAAACCAAAGAAACAAACAAAAGAAACAAACAAACAAAATCCCAACCCCCTCCTCCCTCACGAAAAAACCCCAAAAGCCTCAAACAATGTCAACACTCTACAACAGCCTTGGAGCCAAACGCAGGTCGCTTCCTATGGGATTTAGACCCTATGTACCCGATGCTATTTACATGACTAAGAGAGGTTATTCAGGATATTTGTTTTGCAATGTTTCCAAACTTTGGTAATCCATCCATTCAGTCATGCCACCATCTTTTCATCTCTGAAGATATCTACATCCTTGGTCACAATTCTGAGTGTGCCACCCCAAGTACCCCAACAGCTGGCAGAATCAAGAAGTGCCGAGTCATGAGAGCCCTTCATTGTGCAGTCAGAGCTCTTCTCACACCCAGTCAAGGTGAAAACACAATAGGGATGATATTGTCTGCAGTGGTTCTGCCATAACAGCACAGTGCTTGGTGCCTGGGTCCATGAAGTCGACAACTTGGACCTTCCCAGGCAGGAAGCTCTGCTGAACCTATTGGTGTTAATCCCACACCATTGAACTAACTGGAAATAAGCAGCTTGGATTAAAGGGTTATCTTCATCCCAGCCATCAATACTAAAATCACTTCTCCTTTCATGACCATCAGGTTTCATGGCAGGTATCTTCTACTGCAAGGATAGAAGTGTGTTCTAAAAATGTATGAGCAGAGGAGATGGAAAATTCAAAAGCACTGAGCCTATGCAATGGAACTCACTTTTCTATAAGAGATAAACCACAGATATCTCACTGTCAGAGTACGTGAAAAATTCATTTTTTCCATTTACTTTTTCTTCACACAAAGTTCCATATGTACTATACCCTATTAATGAATTAAAGTCTTTCTCCTACTTAATTTTAAATAGCAATACTGACACTCCTGTACATCCAGTTATCCAGTCCTTGGGATCTGTTTAAATACAGACAAAAAATTCAGTTTTTCTTAGTACATTGCTAAGAAACTTTTGTTTTTAAACATTTTGTTTTCCTAATAGCATTGCCCAGAGAAGCTGTTGACATCCCATCAAGTGTTCAAGGAACACTGGAAGTGTCCAAGGCCAGGTTGGAGCTTATCAAGTAGAAGGTCTCCCTGCCCATGGAAGGAGGGCTGGAATCAGATGATCTTTAAGATCAGCTCCAACCCAAACCATTCCAGGATTTCGTGCTTCTACTATTTGTTTTTTAAATATTTTAAATCTCCATAAATGAACAATAACTTTTATCATTTAATGAGAAAATTAACAGAGCTAAAGTATAACAGAAAGTTGTACTTTATTTTAAAGTTGTAACAGAAACTGGCATCCCCCTCAAACACAAATAAAAAAAAAATAAATCTGACTTTTGGGGTTGTTTTTCTTTGAATTGGATTCTTTATTTTAAAAATCCTAATAATTTCTATTATTTTGTAACATAGCAACATAATGATAGAAATGAAAGCCCCTTTCAAAGTGTAAGACAATATATTGGCACAGGGAAAGTTCATCTGCAACATTCTAACATTTCAATCTTTTTTTTCCATATCCACAATTTCTTATGCATCTCTAGTTAAGCGCTGTTATAATCATCGCTAGGATTTGCTTATCATGTCTATGGCTTTTGTACTTCCACCTCTGGGGAAGAGGTTGGAGTCAGGAATGTTTGGAATAACCCCAGCAGGTGGAGATAAAGAGTAGCGACAGACACAACGCGCCTTCAATCGCGCAGTCTGGTTTTCATCATCTGGGAGTTTGTGTGGTTTAAGCGACAGCGCTTGACAGAGAGGGATGAGCGATTCCGTGCTCCAGCCACTGCCACCCTCGCTCCGCAGCCCCAGCAGACTGCCTGGTGCCTCCGTGCTGGCAGCGCTGGGGGTGAATCCCACGCCGGCAGCTGGCCCCGGGACACCCGCTCAGAGCCAGCTCTGCTGATTCACTGCCTGGCCCTGCAGGGCTCCAAGTGACTAACGACGCAGGAAAATACAGTCCAGCAGTAATGAAGCTTGCTGAAAACTCCTGATGCTGCCAGTGTCTGTTTGGCATTTATTTGTTCGTGCTGGCTGACCAGCATGACTGCCTGGTTGCATGGACAAGGTACAGCAGTTTCCTGGAATAGGTACATTAAGAACAGATAGGGTTTTTAGCTTAAGTTTGTACCTTGCGGTAATTCAGACGGAAGTAGAAATCCCACTGTCCTTTTCCTTGCTGCTCAGAGTAATTCATCGTGGAAGGAGCCAACGTGAAAAATTAACTCTCTCACAGGTATTGAGTCAGGACAGTCAACAGATTGTGTAACAAAAGACATCTCCTCAATTATGGTAACTACACATTGTGTAATAACACAATTTCTTGACTGTGAGAACATCATCACAAAAATATTACCCCACAGCAAAACCATAGGTCCTGAGATCCTGACACACTTATTATTAATTTCTTTTTTCCTAAAATCACTTTCTGGGTTGTGAGCACAACCTGGAATCTTGCATAATACTTTCTAGAACACACATTATCTACAGCAGCAGCATTACTAGTAGTGCCTGTGTCTTGCCTCTATTTCCTAACAAGCTTAAGCTGGGTATTACCCCCTTTTGCATCTTGATCTGATGAGGTACACATGAAGAATCTGTCATGTATTTTGGACTCTTTCAATGAGATGTGTGCAAAAAATGTGGGTGTAAGAGGGTGGTCTTTGAAGTACAACTGCCCATGGCTGAAAGACATGGATCTCAAACATCAATTTGTTCTCAAAATGGAAACAGCCTTTTTCATCAGGCTTCCAGTCCTGTTGCTGTGTTAGAGATCCCCCATGCTTTAGTAAAAACTCTGGTCACTGCCATTCACTGGATCTCACAATGACCGTGGGCTTAGCTGTGCAAAACAGCACCAACTCCTGTACTGGGGATGGTATTTGAGAGGTGGCTGGAGCTGCATCCTGCTAAAGGGAGAACTTCCACTGTTATCATGGAGGAACAGAATTTGAGACATTCTTCCTTCTCACCTGTCTGTTCCAAGGAGTGGATGTGACATTGAAAGGAAAGTTTGAAGTCAAAAGGTCCTGTGCTCTTTTGAGTGAAAGGAGCAGAGTTCAGCATAGCCATCATATAAAGCATCCAAGGGGGAGGGAAATTCTCTTTGAGTGCTGTTACATTGGAATAGTTTATTCTTAAAAGGCCTCTCCTTTTTTTTGCACGCAAATTAGTATTCAAATGTTTATATGGAAAGTGAATGTTAAAAGTTGTTAGAGTTGTTTTTTACTCACTGTACCTGAATTTTAGCTTTTTTAGCATTAAGGAATATCTCAAACCAATGAGAAAGAAAACTAGTAGTGACGGACACGATGATGGAGAAAAGAAATGTAAATTATACCTGTTTCTTTCTCAAACCTATTTATTCTCATCCATGATTTGTCTTTAGGTTCAAAAATCAAAGAAAGAGAGGGCACATAAATAATGTGTACCTTTGAGTTCCTTGTTGAGTTCAGTGAGGCTGTGTAAATTTATGTTCCCAAGTTTTAGGGCAGAGTGTTTTCCTTACACAAATTACCAAAGATCTGATTTTTATTTCATTTAGTGAATTACCAAATATCTGGTTTTTATTTAATTTAGTATTTGAGGTTATTTCCATACAACACGATAATAGGATCCTGAGTCATCTGTCCCTTAAATACCAAATTGGATTAGAAAGATTTCAATCTGTTGATAGTATTAATTACAGAAACTTGATAAGGATTTAGTCCTTTTTCCAAAGAGAAAACTGCAACTTTGTAATTGTCATTTTCTGTCCTTGAGGAAGAATTCACTTAAGGAGTCCAGAGAAAGCACTGAACTACATCACAGAAGTTACCCTTACATTCTTAAATTCTCAGTCTTTTTCCTCTAATAGTACATTTTCAATATTATTCTGTAAATCAGTAGGGTTTATAAAACTAATTTTCTTTCCCAAAATATATGATTATCCTATGAGATCATTATTAGGGATAAATATTGTTTCTGCTCTTTCAAAAGCTTCTTCTATTCCAAATATTTTAATGCAGAAAGACAAATTCCTGTCATTTTTAATTTGTGTTGACTTTATGATTGTACAAGACATTTAAGCCCAGCTTTTTAAAATATACGATTTAATTCTCTTTGTGCCTCTTTTTATTGCCCATTTTTTCTCAAGTTGGGTGCTGTATAACATCTGGGGTGTGATACATAATAGCCAGTACTGAAATTTATCTTCAAAATACTAATAATTTTGTCATCCGATTTTCAACAAACTTGAAAAGCAGACAATTTTCATACAATTTTTTGTTTCTTATTGGAATGACCAAAAGAACTCTTTCAGTAGTATGAAATTCATATAGCCATCTATATAGACACAACAAACCACAGATCACAACTAATGAAATAAAGCTCAAAATACATACGTGGTTTATTTAAAATGTTACAAAGACCTATAAAAACTTCAAATTCTGAAGTCTCTTTTACAAATGTCTCTCCCTTATAAGAATGCATTTGTGTGTGTGGTCTTTAGCCCTGCAGAGGAGCAATGAAGGTTTGTATTGAGCCAGTACCTTGAATTCAGTAGTCTAATGCTTTTTAAATAAAAAAATAGTCGAGTACATATGTAGACAAGCTGATACTGTGCACTTTGTTTATTCTACAAGTCTATCTGTGATCATAAACTCTTGGTAAATATTTGCTCTTTGGAGATTAGATTTAACATACTTGCATTTACTTGCAATTAAATTGTTGCTTTCCTGATGACTGTTGCATGAGCTGCTGTATTTCATCAGTGACATAACGTAATGTAAAGATAAGAGTTAAGTGGAAAGAAGTCTGTTGTGAATATAGCCTTGGTCTGTTTCTGAATACAGCAGTTTATGGCAGTCAGATCTGAATAATTTTTCTCTTCTTTAACCTTATTGCAGTTTGACTCTATCACATCTCAAATCTGTATTTATTTTATTTATTTTCTGATGTATTCTTTTCTCTTTTTTCCCCTTTAAAAATGGCATAATTTTGCAGCCTTTACCATTTTTGTTGGAGAACAAAGGCGCTTTTCTTCTTTCCTCATATGATTTATTGACTATTATGCACCCAACACTTTCAAATTACTTCCAAAGGCAATAAAGTAGCAGGATAAATTCTAAGAAACAGAATTCACTTGTTGACTCTAAAAACAGAAAATTCAACATTAATGCTGTATTTTTTCATGGTATTTAAGGTTTTTAAACTAAATGCAAAAAGGTCCTTTTATTTTGCCATACTGCATCAGTCCAAAGGGATTAACTTAGTGTATGAGAGATATTTATGAGGCAAGGAATATAACAGAGTTTCAGTAGCTCCAAGCCTGTGATGGCAATACACTTTTGCATTTCCTTTTATAGCTTTGTTTATTAAGCCAAAACACACCTAAGGCAGACTGTGTTATTACAAACATCATAATTGTACAATGTATGTATGGATCATATTTTCAGCTGGTTTAAAGCTGAAATTAGCTTGGTTCCTCTAATTGCAGTGCAGCTGCTCTGGTGCACACAATGTGGCAATGCAGCAGCCACATACCTGCCTGCAAACACCTTCCTGCCCCATGAGCCCATGTACACACATGTATTTACACCAGGAAGTTCCAAAGAAACTGGTGGCACTGCTAATTCTGGAAATTTCCATTTCATAGAATAAGAAATAAGTACACAGCAAAATAAGGATATATTGTAAAAAACCCGTTTCA
This sequence comes from Drymodes brunneopygia, assembly GCA_013400955.1. Lineage (NCBI taxonomy): Eukaryota > Metazoa > Chordata > Aves > Passeriformes > Petroicidae > Drymodes > Drymodes brunneopygia. The sequence continues at coordinate 356,417 of VZTZ01023245.1, forward strand.
GTAGCAATTTCACATCCAAAAATTTAGATAATGAAACAAAGCTGCTATCACTTAATCTTATTTTCCCTTTTCTCAGGCTTATCAATTCATAATTTCTACCATCTTCACTTTTTTCTTACTTGTCTTCTGCTTTTCAGCATTATTCAATAGAAAAAGAGTATTTTCTCACTTCTAAAAAATGTAGTGCACATCTTTATCTGAATTAATTTCTCACACTTTTTCCTGCAAAAATTCAAACGCTTTCCCTCTGTGTCCATGATTTTGTTCTACTTCTGCCATAAAAATTGTATAATTTCTTTTCTGTTTTCTTTTACAACTTTATCATAGGCTGCACACTTTAATGGGAATCTAAATAAATTTTATATCTTTAATCAATTGTTTCTGAAATCCTTCCTGAGCCACTCTTCTGACACTCTATACAAACTGGGTGCAATTAATTGGCATGAACAGAAGAATATTTCTGTGTTGTGCCATGAAGCAGTCATTGTTTTTCCTTTATTATTTTAATATGAAAAAAATTATTTATAATTAAGTACTATACAAGTATAGGGAAATTCTATTTATGGTGGTTGCAAATCTAGTGCACGTTTTGAAACCATTGAGCTATCAGCAGGTAGCAAATCTAGCAGAGTTTTAACAATAAGTTCTTCTGTTCTCTTCTCCGTTGGAAAATACAAGCACAATTTCAATCACAGAATTTTTACCTTCTATGAATCTGTGGAATTACATAGAAGAGAGATTTTTTTTTTTTTTCCCTTGGCTTTGCCAGCTCATAACAATGAAATGCAAAAATGCATAACTTTTTATAACTGATGGTTATCCTGGGTCATAACTTTTCTGTGAGGATCTTTCAGCCCTGCTACCACTCCCACTGCACAAGAGTCAAACACCCCATGAAACTTGGAATAAGCAAAACAAAGGTCTTGGTAGACAGGAGGTAATGAGCAGAGTATAAGGCCTGATACAGAACACATTCCCTTGGTGAAAAGGGTATTGTCCTTCAATTTGTAACATTATGCAGAATCTCCACTGGATAACAAGTAATTTGATAACTCATAGTTCTTTATCCAAAGGGTGGTCAGGCACTGGAACAGGCTCCCCAGAGAAGTGGTCACAGCACCAAACCTGACAGAGTTCAAGAAGCATTTGGACAACACCCTTGGGCAAATGGTGGGATTTTTGGGATTGTCCTGTGCAGAGCCAGGAACTGAACTCAGTGCTCCTTGTTCCTTCCAGCTCAGAAGTTTCCATGATTCATGTCTTCAGCCAAAACACTGCTCCTTCATTGACACTGAGGAATTTATGGGCTAACTCTCACAGAATTAAGTTCTCACACCTGGGAAAATAAGGTCTGTGATCCAATAAGGTGCAATAATGTGCTGCTCTGGAAATGGGTAGGAGCCTAGGAAAATGATGTCTCTTCACAAAGCAGCAAGCACTCAATATTTTCCTTAAATTTGAAACAATCCCCATGTTTTGGGCACTTCCCGCTGCTCAAATCTTCTCCACTTAATCAAGAAAGATTTTTTTCCAAATTTTGAAATGTGTCGCTTTAATTCTCATCATTCCAATGATAAAAAATAAAAAGCTTAAATTTTAAAACAAGAGTATTTTAAATAGCACCTAGGCTTTTGCAAAATATTTTTCCTAACAAAAATGAGCTAAAATATTGAGCAGCTCTTATGCCACCAAGGTGCTTTTCCTTCCAGGTGGATATGAGTAAACCTCAGCTGGTTTGCAGGTGCACTGCAAAGTCCTGAAATGGTCCCTTATATCATTATTATCTCTCCTACTTCCAGCCCTACCACACAAGATCAGCTAAAGCATTCATTTTCCTAAGCTACCTCCTTATTTTATCTGTATTTCTTCATCTGCCTGGCACTGTCTTTGATCCAATGCAGGCTGAATGTCCTGACCTTTAGATCACTTTGCAAGGCCAAATATTTTTCTGTTGCATCGCACAAGGAGGTAATTAAATACTCTGCTAAGGATTTCATTACCAGTCCCACTGAACTGTAGGGCTGTACTTAGCTCAATTATTTAAAATTGCACATATGATTTAATTAACTTGTGGCGTATTTGTGCATATGGCACATAATATTTCAAAAGTTTATCTTATAAACCATATTTTAAAACGTTAATAATGGCTACTAACTACTAGGTAAGCAAATGTAAGGAAAAGGCAACCCATTTCCTGCAAGCATTCAAAGCCTTTTCTCCATCCTTTTTCCTCTCCCTGCCTAAACACTGAACTTTGAAAAACATAAGTCCTAGGTCTACAGGGTGTATTTATATTTTAATAAGCTGAATAAGATTTGTTTAAGCTTCCCTCCTATGTGCCATAAAATATTTTAGTCGATGAAAGAAAACTTTGAGAAGCACATTTATGTTTAAAGAAAAAAAAAGGTTTTGATCAAAATTTGTCAAATTGCAATTGGCCAAGCCAAATTTTATCTGAGAGCAGCTCACTAGTTCTTTTTAATTAACGATATTAAATAAATTGATTGCACCTTTCCTATTTCTCTTAATTAATATGTGCCAAGAATCTTTGTAAGAAGAAGAAGAAGGAGGATGAACAGCACTGATGGTATCAATGTTACAGCCGCCTGTCACATCTGCCAAAAAAGTAGACAAAGTTTCTAAAAAATAGTGAGATACATTATAATGAAGACTTAGGGGAGAGAAAGAGGCGAATACTGGCATTTTAAACTTCCATACCAGCCCTTGCAGAATTGATGACTGCAAGTGGGTGTAGCTGTCAACTAATACTCTCTGAATAACTCTATTACCTAGGGAAATCAGTGACTCCAGTGAGTTTATATTTTTACCCTCCTGAAACTACTGTACATATACACTGTGTCAAAGAGCTATCAGATTGCTTGTTGTATGATGAACATGTATAATCCACCACACCATCTACCTCTGGGTTCCAAACCAGGAAAATATATACCCTTTGGGGTAGGGCATCTCTTCTGGAATTTCACTAAAAATCACAGGCTGGCTCTCTTCCATGCCTGGGCATGCAGAGCTCAGCTTTTGGCTCTGAGAAATCTCCCTGATCCCTGCAGAGGGAGTATCCCTGTGGTCTGCCCACTTTCCTTCCCATTGCCCTCGAGGTGCCGCAGCACAGTGGGGCTCCTCCACTCCTTCCTGCACTGCCTGTCAATCAGCTGGGTTTTGGGGAACATAAATCATTTCCATTTTCAGTTGGACAGCTGGTAGGTTGGGAAAGGAAAAAAACTGCTGTGTTGTTATGCAGCTGTCAGAAATCAAACCATGATATTTCGGTTTTATAGCACAGAGTTTTCCACACAGAATGCCCAGCTTCATATCCATACACAAAATCTCTCTGTAATGTCAAGAGCCACCATCTCTTCCCAGTCAGTCAAACTCTCAGAAGCCATTTCATCTGGCACTTGTAGCACAAATAAGTCAGGGTTTTCTGAAGAATCTGTCGTGATATCAATGATAGGATACAAGGTGGGAGATAGAGTGGATTTAAGAGGTCAATGAAAAATTAATAAAATCTCTGTGAATCTTCTTGACCCCCAAAAGTTTCACATTATATTATGAACAATGTCACAAGTTCGCCAGGTTATGCTGGCTATCTGCTGCCAAAAATTTTCTGTTTTACACATCTAACATTGATGTTTCCCTTTGTTCCTCTGTGCAGTATTTCAGAAACACACTTAACTACCTTATTTATTTAATCAATCAGCTCTCTTGGTACAATTCTTTAATTTATCTTCTGTGAAATCAACCATTTTCACTACCATCACCCTGTTCTCTGTCCTCCAGAAAATTGATTCTTAATTTGGAGTGGAGTTATTTTTTCTCTGGGTGGAGACAATCAAAGGTCAGTTTTTAAAATGCTGCTAGATTTCACTCTTTATTCCTCAGCCTGAGTACAGCACCTTGGACAAAAAACCAGCTAGCTGGTTCAACCCCCCCAGTTAATCTTTTGCACTCATATTTTTCTCCACTATTATACTAAGTTTTCTGCCACTTATGGGGATGGATATTTATTTTACTTGGATTAATTTTGATGGCAGCCTTCTTGACTGCATCTTAAGTATTTCCCATGCATAACTGAACCCCAGCCAAATCACTTTAACTCATTACACATTCATTCAAGTAGCTATTGACTAAGTAAAAATAACAGTGTAGTGCATTAAAAAGCTTGAATAGTTTCCTCTCTGATTAGTATAGCAGTTAAAATCTCAGACTATCACAGGCATCTCTGTTCCTCAGAATTTAAAGGAACAGATTTAGATCCCATCTTTTATCAAACATTATAAATTTAGTTCCTAAAAAAATGTACAGTTCTGAAAAGTTTTACAGCTTTCAGTTTTTCAAATCATTCAAGGACTTCTCATTCAATCTTTTATCTGTGGGCCAAATTCAGGTTTGTCAATACATATGCTATGTAAAACTTTTGGTCTGAAAAGAATTCACATTCTGACTAGCACCTTCCATCAGTCTGAATGAATAATCCAAGACATTTGAAAAACTATCAATAATTCAACAATGAATCAAATAAATTGTCTAAATGGCAGTCTTTGAGAAGTGTGACCTACTTGCAAGGGCCTCATCTTGTGCTCACTTGCTATGGAGCTTATGGACTGACCAGGTTTGCAAATCACGTGGGTATAATCAGCCCAGATATGCAGATGTACATTCAATCTTTCTGGTCACAAGCACTTTCTTGTGAAATATTTATATTTACTTTCAGAAAAAGAAAAAAATATATTAAAGTGTCTATTATGAAAGAGATCAAAACTAAAGTAATGATCTACATCTAGGAGAAAAATATTGAACTGATGGCTTAAGATATAAATATGGGTGCACAGTTGGGAAGATAATTTCTGTTGGAAACTGTATTTTTGTCTTTCCATAATAGCTATTTAGTCAAACTAAAGTTTGACTAAAGGACCCAGGTTTCCCAGAGAATTCTTCTGAAAAACAAGCTGGTAGATTTGGAAACAAGTTGTTTGACCTTTGGCTAGTAAGTGGTACATTGTATTTTGTCTGAGCCTTAAGTAATTTTCTGTACCAAGACAATTCTATGTATCTAATTACAGCATTAGTGTAAAAATTGTTCCAGCTGTCCAGAAGGTTTTCCTATTGGATGATATCATAACCAGGGTGTTATTAAATCTCGCAGCAGCTGGAGACTTGACTCCAGTCAAGCAAGAATCCTACAGAGATATTGAGTAGTGATGGATTTCCTGTATATCTTTCAGTGAAAAAAATTAAGATTTTTTTAAGATTCTAAAATAAATCTACATCATCAGTTGAAACTACTCTTAAATGCATATGAAGGTATAACTTGTTGATAGCATTTCTTTTGAAGTCTAAAATCTGTCACATAGTAAATCAAAATCACACAATAAATAAATGTATTTCTTCTAATTCGTGTTTCCAAACATTGGTAGAAATAACATGAAAAATATAGCATCAGCATATTTCTAAGAGACAAAGTACTTCTCCAACTTTATCTGAAAACCACTCTTTTTTGTGAATGTAGAATGTATTCTTTCAATAAAATAATAATGTAATACCCAAAGAAGGTTTTAATTTGCATTTAGAACCACACTGATCAGCTTAAGACCTAGCAGATTTTTCTGTGCATTTTATATTCAATCAGGTCAAAGTATAGTCCAGCTGGACAAGGAAATATGTAAGTGGCCATCAACTCTGATTTTCATCATCTTTTTTTATTATCTCATGAGACTTGGTGGATTTTTGAAATATAAGTGCTGCTAATGATACTATTTTTAAAAAAATAAAAACCTTTAAAGAAATTAAGTTGCTGAATATGAGCTGGCATGTTGAACTGCTGCAGGAATCCATAGTGCCAAGCAAAAAACACATCTCCAAAGTACTAATGTAGTGGAAAAAGGGACCACTGATCCTTTCTAACTTCATTTTTACATCTTAATGAAAAGATTTCGATCCTCAGTTTTTCTTTAAGATAATGGAAGACAGGTGAGCTCTTGTTTTGTCTGTGAATTAGACAATATAGTAGACCTATTCACTAACATGAATTAGTGGATTATACAGTCCCCACACATTCAATTGATATATATTAATGTACAGTGTTAGGTTCTTGGCTTTGCTTTCAGAATAACAACATTAAATTTTTCCAGGAAGTTTTACTTTTCTTATCCTATTCCCAGACTCCTATCCATAGATCTTTTCTCTACATCCACAGAGACAGAGAGAAACTTGGAGTAAAAATAGTTAGAGGCCAGAAAAATAAAGTTAGGGAGGGATGGGAAAGCTGATTTTGCCAAATTTAGACCCTATCAAAACCTCTTGGGTTCTGTATTGCAAAACAGACCTGGAAACTTCTGAGTACTGGTCTTTTCTGCTGTTTGCTACTTTTTTTTTCTTTTCTTTTTCTTTTTTTTTAATATTCCTCTGGTAACCCTAGAAACAGAGAAAGGATTGCTTTCAGGCAAGAAGCACAGCTTGCAAGAACAAGTCAACATTAAGAAAAAATACATACTCAAAGATGGAAAAAGGAGGCAAGAAAAAATGGTTTTTTTGCTAGGCAAGCTCAGGGGTTCTAACTGGTCTTCTCTGTGTTCTGACAAATTTCAGCTCTTAGAAGCCTTTTACTCAAGAAGTGGCCAATGCTCTTCAGTCCAACTGTGAAATCAGGATAGAGAATGTGCATGTTCAGGAGTGGACATTACAAACAGTCCTCTTTAAAACACCTTCATCTACCTCACAGAGGAAAGACTGATCAATGTTTTACAAGACTAAGCCTTTTTTTGCTTTTTTACATGGCCTTTGGAGGAGCAATATGTCCAAGAACAATGCTATAAAATGATATTCTTTCTCTAAAAAATGCCACAGAATAGCAAATTATATTCTGTCTTATCATGACCACCTTCCTTCCCTGAGACCTTAAATTTGGAAGAAAAGGATTTAAAGCAGAGAGGGGACTTTTGAAAACAGAATTTTGCCTGGACATTCTGGGAAAAGGAACAGATACGTGCAACAAATTTTTAAGCTTGCTCTGGAATTTGGGATAACACACAGTCATAGTGCTCCAAGTGAATCCTTGTCAGAGTCATAAAAAGAAACCCATTCACTTTCCCTTCTGTGTTCCACCTGGAAATGATCTTTCTAATGTCCATCTGGAAACCCTGTGTTGGCACACACCTCCCTTGAATCCAAGTTTGGGTCTTTGCAAAGATTTACGCATGAATGCACAACTGTAAAAGCATTTCACCTGAATTTTCTGCAGAAATTTTGTGCTGGTAATCAATTTCTTTTAACAAACTTAGTTGATCACATAGAAGTCCTGAATCAAACAATTTAATGAAATCAGGTTCAGTTACAGAAATCTTGCTGAGATCTGTCCTTTCCTCTTTTCAGACATACACTAGGCTAGAATTTTACTGAAACAGTTCCAGCCTGTGCTGTACACCTTATTTTTCATGAGGTAGCAGACATCTCGCCATTATTATTCCATGAAGAGCATTCACCTGTGACCTCAAACACAACTGCTCACCAAAATCCTGCTTCTGAGAGAAAACTGTGCTAACCCTACTGCTGCAAGGGAATTGCAGCAATTTAATAGAGAACGTTTTAAGATTTAACTTTCAGAAGTTCTACCACCATAGCAGAACTAGAATAGACTTTGCCAAATAAGCACAAGTTTTTCATATGTGATGGATGAGGACTTATAAATATCTAAGCAGACAAATATGTAAATACAGACAGAAAAACCCAGCCTTCTCCCACTCTGAGGAGGAACAACATGCCAGCTGTGCCCCTCATTTCTGCCTTTCTGATGGTCACATCCTGTACTAGAGTTAGAAAATGTCTGCTCAAACTGGGATGTGAGAAAGGAGCTTCTGTGTACCTCACCAGCCATGGAGATTTGCCCGAAAAATGTGATTCCCAGAAGTTGATTTAAAAACCAATAATCATCTTAGATTAATTATTTTTAAAAAGGTTAATTTTTCAAAAAGAATTGTTATTGGCTGGAGTTGAAAGAATTTCAACTTGACCTAGATTCATCAAGAGTTAGTATGACTGGTCACTGTTCCTCATAAAAACTGGGAATGTGAATTCTCCTCTTTTATTTCTCTAGCTTAGTGGCCAGCACACTTGTCTACTCTGTGCACTGAGGTTATCCTCAATTTTGCATGAGAGAATCTGAATCAGAAACTCTAGGGTGAAAGCTCTAGCAAAAAGACAAAAGAGTATTTTTTCTCAAAACTGTGGATATAAAAGAATTATCTCATACAGGATCTGCAGAAATAATCCTGTGTGTTACTTTCATGTCAAAAGACAAGTTTTTGCAGGCTTTCTCCCATTTTATTAAAGAGTGAGAAGTTCTACCTTATTAGGGAATTCAAGACAAAAGAAACCCCACGCTAGATGGTAAATTCAAGGACTTCTAGAGCCAGGGAGGATCATTATACCAAGACTGATGTATAGCATTACCCTGTCCTAGACCAAATTCTCTCTCTTTGATTAAAGGCAATGTGAGGGAATGATCCAGATAATCTTTTTTTTTTCTTTTTTTTTTTTACCATTTTTACCATGAAAATGTGTAGGGTACAGTATTTCCTTTGCTAGTTTGTGAAAATAGTTAATTTTCTCTCTAGTAAAGAAAGGAAGAGAGATGAAGAATTCTTCTGTCTTTTTCTTGTTAATATTATTGCAATATAATCCACCATGTCTGGCTGTAAAAGTAGCTTGACCACTGTTAACTCTCATTTCTTCACTAGAAGAATAATCATTTTCCTGTTTCAAGGTTTTTTGCTGGTTATTAATCACGCATTTCCATCTGTTCATACTAATACCTCTTCAGTGGTTAAATATGATTGATTTGAAACCAACTCTGCAGAAAAAGGAGGTATTGTTGGAGTTCAATTGTCTTATACACTGTTTCAAGTGCAGCCATGAGCTGACACACACATAAATTGTTTTGATTATTTCCACTAGGCTTATTTAAATTTGTCAAACTATTTGAGCAGATGTGCTTGACTAGCATGCTTGAATTTCCTTATTTTGGTTTCTATAGCTATACATATACATCTCCATCTATGTCCTTATATAAAATACTATATAAGACATTATATTTAACAGTATATATAACATTTCTGAATATGTTCATTGCTAAATGTAGTGTTCTTGGACGCTGGGCACCTGCCAAATCTTGTGCCAATCTAGTACCAACCAGGCTCCCCGAGAATGTGATTTTAAGTGCATTTTCCCAATCAGCAATGTAAAATGTTCCCCTCCTGCCTAGATTCCCCCACCCAGTAGCTCAGCAATTCAAGTACCCACTCCTGAGGTAGGCAGCTGGAGCCATAAATTCATTGCTGGCCAATGTATGGAAGTTCTAACTATGAGGCAACACTGCTTTTAGTGATGAGGTGCTGTCAGGCTTCCTCTATGATATAATTATTTTGCACAGGATATCTGTTCTGGTCACCCTTCCTGTCACATGGGACCCACACACATCCCTGGTCCTCTTGTGACCAGTAGGTCACATCCTCCAAGAACAAAAGGACTTGTCTTTCCTTAGCAGCCAGGGGAGGGATTTACTCTTGTAGTAGCAGCTACAATTTTCATTTCACATTTCCTTCATTCTAGCATGAAATATCTTGCTGTTGTGGTTTACTGTCTGTGCCTTAAGACCCCCTTGCTATAGCATTCAGCATTTCCAATCTAATGCCTCTAACTGCCTGGTAAGGCAACAGGGCCTCCAGCTGCAGTGGAGGGAATCTGAGGCAGAAGGAGTCAGGATGAGATTTTTTGCATTTACAAAGGAAGTAGCAGCATGTATGTATAAAAGGGACATAATTATACTATAGAATATCTGTCCAAGACTTCTTGTGTTCCATTTAGCTTTTCCCAAGGCCTGTCAGTGATTCAGATCACAACAGGAATATTGAAAAGCAAAATATTAACAGCACAAAATACATTTAATTGAGGATGCCAGAAGAGCTTTATCTGTATGCTTTGGACTATGTCTGTGTGAAAAACAGCTGCCTTTTTCACTCTGATTTAACTGAACTCCTACAACAGCTTTGTATTGATGCAAGGTCCTTGATTACTCTGGGTCCTTTCTTGGCTCAACGTATGTTCCATAATTTTTTCCTGTCAAGTTAAAAAGTGAACACTGTGTTTTACGTAGATCTATTGCATCAATTGTTATGTTTTGCTTCTTAACTTCAAGGAACATATTACTCTCCAGAATGACAATCAGAGGATAAGGTTGATATTTTATATAGGTTGCAAAAGGGCTGATTTGCCCTGTTTGTTCTTTGCTTGTTAAAATATGTCTTATATACTAGACTCATTGATCTGGTAAAGGAAGACTACTTATCTCTTCATAGTAAACACAATAGGAATTTTTTCTGATCTCTCCACTGGCTTCTTCCTGTATTTCAACTGATTTTAACATTAACAACTGGTTTAAGAGCTTTTGACATCTATACAATAATTACAATCTTTTCCCCGATAGAAAAATATGAAAAAATATCCTTCTATTATTGTTTTCTAGTTAATTTTGAATTTTCCTCTAAGTCTTTTGGCTACAGGAAACTTTTGGTATACAGAAGCAACACTTAGTGAATCCTATCTTTCCTGACATGCAATCAGATAAACCATTGACTGCCTCTTAACTCAGCACTCATGATTTACACATTCTATTTCACTCCTGCTAATTAGCATTAATATACTAATGAGATGTTTCTTAGCCTGAAACAGTCTGTAATAAAGCACTGCCCCATTTCAGTGGTTTGATTCCATATTACAACTACAAACATAATCTTGGTGTTATCACCAAGTAGTTGACTGAGTTAACAGGAGTTGGGGTAATTAATGGGCTGTGTGTAATAATGGATCATCATCATCATCTAAGCACAGTAATGCAAAGGTGCTGCAAAAGCTGTGAAAGAGGCATTAGAAAGAAATCTAAATGGAATCTTTTATTTTATGGAAATCAAAACTGTCCCTGGAACAGGCCTTGTACAAACACCCACGAAGGGGCGGTCCCCACATAACACTGCTCAACTTCTACTTAAGATTTTGGATTAATAGGATTAATAAATCCTATTGCTTCAGTCTTTGGAGGTGATCTTAAAATAAACTGCATGGTTAATCAAGATATATGATGGGAAGATTGTGTTTCATCCTACAGGTGTCGCAACTTTGAAGCACAAGTCTCTGTGAAGGCAACAGTGTTCTGCTAGATGTAGTTTTACAGAAACACTTTTCAGTTAGTTTAGAAAATTGATGTTAAATTAAGACTAAAAATACAAATTGTCTCAGCCCTGGAAAAAAAAGCAAAGCAGAAATTAAAGCATATTTAGATGAGCCTTGGTGTTTAGATACAAGACCAGTCTTTTGATAATATTCTGCACTATTTTCGAAAATATCACGTCCATCCTCACCAAAAAAATTTTAACCTTAAATAAATGCAATTTATCTGAAAGTTTTGTTTTCAACTGACAGTTTTGAAGGTAGTTTTAATTCAGATAATCATACAGTAGACATGAGTTCATGGGGTTTTTTCCCTCTCTGATGATTCCCAAATTGCTAAGCATCATTCATTAAAACAGAAATGATCAGCAACTGCAGTTCTTTCATCATGGTTAATATAAACTCTCTCAAATCCAGCTTTCTTTTTAAACTCCCCAAAGTTTTGTCAAATTGATTAAGTGTACCCAGTTAATAAGAAAAACAGTAATTTTATTTAGCAGGCCACAAAAACTTCCCCACAGCTTCCTGTAATAATTTACCAAATCTGCTATATTAAATATTTCCATTGTAGGAATTCACAATATGTTTGTGATAAGGCTTAGTTTCAGAAGTTTAGTGAGATGTTGAATTATTTACCAACACTGGAGGCTTAACTTTTGTGTCCATTACAGAGTTAGTGTTTGGGGAGAATATTTTCCAGAGCATTTAGAGGGAAATTCTGTAGGAGACATAAAGATCTGGAAATGCATATGATCCCTAGTATCATACAGTCTGTATCATAAACATTATCTGCTGGACAGTTGCAAAGTTTGGTATAATTACAAATCTATAGATAGACTAGTAATAGCAGAAGTCAGCTAAGATTATATGTCCAAAACCCAAACTAAGGTAGTGGTTACAAATACATCCTAAATTTTGTCTGCTTTTCCTTTTAGTTACTGAAATTTTCCCAGCTTTTACTGGTTAACCAATGCCAACCAAAGTTTGGAATGGAGAGTGAAGTCTTAAGGAAGCTTCCATTTTTTGGTTCATTTGTTCTGTACTTTGGTTACATGCATAGTCTCCACTTCTGGGTAATTGGCTTAATCCTTTTGTTTTTTGTTCTAGTGCCTCCTCTGACTCTCCCTGGACATCCCTGGAAAACCAGTTGTCAGAAGGCAACCTGTTCCCCCCAGGAAGCCTGACCTCTCTCCCACCTGGAGCACAACACTGAACCACACAAAAATTGCTGATTGCTAAGAGGATGTGGTGCTAATTGCTGCCTGTCAGGAGAAATGGGAGTCTGGTTGGGTAAGTTATCTTTCAGCCTTTGTTTGAAATATGTTAGATATCATTCTTTTTTACTGGTGCAATGGTTGCATAGATTCTCCACAAAGATTCAGTCTCAGCAAAAAAGACAGCAAGTTAAAAGCAATGTCCTAATGCAAGCACAGAGGGCCACAAGGCTCATTAGGATGTAAAATCAAGGCCAGGCACACAATAAATATTTAATATGAACATACTCTGTGTTGCCACATAGACAACACATACATAGATGTTATTATATACACATTATATGTGTATATATTGCTATATTATATTACATACACTCCTTCATAGGTATGTCCAATAATTTTATTAGTTCTGATTAACAGAGTGATTTTGAAGCAAATGGTTGAAAATAATCAAAATTGGTTAATTTCAAGGAGATATCTGATCAGCAAAAGCAATCTGAATTCCTTGAAGATAAAAGTAAAGGAGAAGACATGCTCCAAAATCACACCTAAAGGGAATTCAGTTCACTAGTTTAGATTAAAACTGGTTTGAAATCAATATCCGTGAAATCCATGGTCAGGACATGGATCCTTTGCACCCCCCATTTCAATTTAGAGATCTTTTCTAATAAGGCCACATTAGAGGCAAAAGTAAACATGCAGTGACTCAGTCAGAAACACCTTTTTGAACTAGAATCATAGAATGGTTTGGGTTGGAAGGGACCTTTAAAGATTATCTGCTCCAAGCCTCCTGCAATGAGCTGAGGCATCTTCAACTAGATCAGGTTTCTCAGAGCCCCGTCGCACCTGACCTTGAATGTTTCCAAGGAGGGAACATCTACCACCTCTCTGGACTACCTGTTCCAATGTTTCACTACCCTCATTAATAAAAAAATTCCTTCTTTTATCTAGTCTGAATCTACCCTCTTTTATTTGTAAACCATTACAACTTGTACCATCACTACAGGCCCTTCTAAAAAGTCTGTCCTTGTGTCTTATAAATCCCCTTTAGGTACTGGGAGACTGTTGTAAGGTCTCCCCAGAACCCGCCCTTCTTGAGGCTGAACAGCCCCAACTGTCTCAGTCTCTGATCCTCTCATGGCCCTACTCCAGACCTGCTCCAACAGGTCTGTGTCTTTCTTGTGCTGAGCACTCCAGAGCTGGATGCAGTACTCCAGGAACTCAACAGAGTGAAGNTACCTGTTCCAATGTTTCACTACCCTCATTAATAAAAAAATTCCTTCTTTTATCTAGTCTGAATCTACCCTCTTTTATTTGTAAACCATTACAACTTGTACCATCACTACAGGCCCTTCTAAAAAGTCTGTCCTTGTGTCTTATAAATCCCCTTTAGGTACTGGGAGACTGTCGTAAGGTCTCCCCAGAACCCGCCCTTCTTGAGGCTGAACAGCCCCAACTGTCTCAGTCTCTGATCCTCTCATGGCCCTACTCCAGACCTGCTCCAACAGGTCTGTGTCTTTCTTGTGCTGAGCACTCCAGAGCTGGATGCAGTACTCCAGGAACTCAACAGAGTGAAGAAGGAGGGGAACATCCCCTCTCTCAAACTGATGGCCATGCTTTTTTTGGTGCTTTCAGGATTTCTGAAATTGGTTTTCTGAGGTGCAAATGAACATTGCCAGCTCAAGTCCAGTTTTTCATCCATAAATACCCACAAGTCCTTCTCTGCAGGGCTGCTCTCAGTTGCTTTATCCCACAGCCTATATTCATACTGGAGGTTGCCTGACCCGTGTTCAGGGCCTCGCACTTGGCCCTGCTGAACCTCAGTTACACGTGTGCACACTTCTTGGTCTTGGCCAGGTCCCTCTGGATAGCATTGCACCCCTCAGGGGAGTCAGCCACACCACTCAACTCGGTGTCTCAAACTTGCTGAAGGTGCACTAGATCCCACTGTCTGTGTCATTGATGAACTTATTAAACAGTAATGGTCCCAACACAACTCCCCAAAGGACACCACTCATCACTTTTGTCCATCTGAACATTGAGCCATTGACCACCAATCCCCAGATGTGACCAGGCACAACATCTTCGGCCTCTCAATTTTTTCCCCAAAGCCCTTTTCTATTCTAATAAGAAAAGCTAAAGTATGGTTGCTTGTGTCTGTAGACAGTTAGGCAACTCAGTATATACACTAAAAAGAAAAAATATTGGTCTCTGTACACAGTATATGTGAATAACTCAAAACACATTCCAATGCTGATGATCCAATTACTTCAGTACATGCTTCAATTTATACTGTTCTGCTGAGGCTGTCATTATCAGCTCATTACAGCAACTTTCATGTCAAATTCCTGGTAGATCTGGAAAGGGAGCTCAGATCAGCAAATATTTCTCATGCAAGTGAGAGTTGCAAAGTAAACCAGGGAGGAAATTCAGCAGTTGCACCTTTCAGTTTTCATACCACCAATAACTAGCTATGCACAGTTGCATTATTTTGACACACTGTATTTAATGACACAGAATTTCACAGGAGGTTCACGTGCCCCTTCACAACCACTATGAAATATCAACTCCACATGTTTCAATCAGGCCATATGCTGTTGAAACATCATAGAAAAAAGGTGTATTACAAGGTATTACTGGGAGGCTGACAAGCACTTCTGGACTTAAAGGGACGTGTCTTTAAGACAACAGGCAAGTATTTGTTTTCAAAGTTATCACACATTTGAGGCAAAAACCAATCTGTTAAGAGGGACAGTCTTTAGACAGCAATCATACCCGCAATGAGATCTCTAAGACTTCCACAACTTTAAATTGTTCAGAAAAGCACAGATTTTAATTTAATCAATTTTATCAGGGAGAAAAAGAAAAACAACAGCTTTATTCTTTTTTTGGTTACATCAGCTGCCTAGATTTACTGAGACAGTAACACAGTCATAGCAGGCAAAGCAGAGAAGAGATGATGGAGGGAGTACAGCTGTAGGTTGTCTCTGTCTGAAACAACCAAGTTCTTCCTGAAAATCTGTGTCCTTCAGGATCCCTCTGTCATCCAGAAAGCATTATGTGTGCCTTTCTGTGTACAAGCAAAGATTAGAAAAGGAAAAAAAAGATTAGCAGCAGGCAACCTTTCTATATATTTAAGCCCATTTTATAAGGTCATTTGCTTTAGGAGGAAACATAATCATACTATTTAGGGCAATAATTTTGTATTCTACAAAAGTGGATGAGGGAGGGGTGAAAACTTGGACTCTACCTGTCTGAACTGTAGAAGAGGCCAGAGAAAGGGGATAGAAAGGTCAGAGGGACACTGGGGACCTTTAACTCATTACTCTGGCTTCCAATTTGTGTACATCTTGTGGCATACATCAAGAGAATGAGGTTGGCATTTGTTTCTTTTATCAGCAGGGTTGCCCTGTGGCCTCCTCTAAAATGAAGAAGTATAATCTCCATGGGGCAAAATGAAAGCCAGCAAACCTCCTGCCAAGAAATAGACAAGGAGAAATGGTTTCTGGGCCTTCCTATTTGGGACATATGCCAGGTGAAACATTTTAGGATTTCTCCACCATTTACACAAACACATCTCTTTTATTTTCTTAATCATAGGAGGCTGGGAGTGTGGTTTTTTTCTGTACTTTTTTGTTTCTCTGCTGGTTAGGAAAATAAATTGCCATTGCTTTACATACCTTGGTTGTTCAGCTTTAGGATTAGTCTTCTGAAAGCATGGTAATAATCACAGAGTTTTCTCACCAGTATTGTATTGCACAAGTGCAGCCAAATTTTACGGTTGCAGAAAGCATTAACAGGCCAGGCCAAGAGGCACTTTTGACTTTGATTTAATATGAAATTTTACATTGCATCCCCAGCTCTTTGCATCATTACTATAATTATTTGACACGTTTTATTTTTCACACTGACTGCAGAAAGGTACTCTCCTTGGCCCCCAACTCAGATTCAGGGAGACCAGTCAATCAACATGTTTGTGCAAGATGCAGTACTATTACCTGTACTTCATAAATCTTAGCTGTGCAGACCTGCTCTAAACTCTTCCTTGTTTCTTGCTAGTATTTTCCTATCCTTTTTTTTTCCCCACTAGTTTTCAAAGTATTTCCTTTTATAACTTGGTCAATTATTTATAGAAGAATGCAGAGGGCACAACATTTAACATATTGAACAAGGACAGATTCCCTGCTCAGAGCAACTTTGAACATCAGGGCTCAGTCATGCTGTCTAGGCACAACTGAGATTATCATGCTTTGACAAGATAAAATTGCTCTGGAGCTTCAAGGCACAGAAAAGGACTACACCCTACTCTACCTTCCTTTTGGAAATTCCAGACTGTCTCTTCACTGCAGCTGACCTATTCTTTATAAGATAAGGAAACCAGTTTATTCTTCCCCTCTTCCTATCCCACACAAATCCTTCACTAATCCTATTGGAACAATTTTCCCTACGACAGAAACCACAAGGTGAATTTTTTTAAATGGTAACCATATAGTATGACCTGTAAGGAGCAGTCACCACCCAACTTAGACCCAAGTGAAGGCCACAGCGCTTCTTCCTGCACCACTCCTAGGAAAGTATAGAGAGCTGAAAGTTAAGGAAAACCTACTAAACCATCAGAAATACAGCAGCACCATCTCTATGTCTTTAGAGCAGTATAACAGAGGATATTTCCTAATTTAACTTTCATGCCATTTAGAAGAGTGAATTACAAAGACATCATAACAAGAACAAACAAAAGGCAAAGCTGGAACTCAGGAAGGGAGACTGGTAGAGGGGGAGGTTTACCCTCCAGTGGCTCTGGCACATGTAAAGCTCTGGCTTGGAAGAAAGCTTGAATTCTCATGTAGTGAAGAGAAATGTCATGGCAAGAGGAGACTGGGGAGAGGGTTCCAGACATACCAGTAATGAGTCTTTAACAAGGAGAGCTTTGCAAGTCAGGCCTCACCACAGACTCATCTGAGAAGATGTCTGAGGAAAATATATTAATTACACACATAGGTATGTAGAAAAGAGCTTGGTTTCTAAAGAAAACCTACCAGCTTCTTCCTGACTACAATATGATGTAAATATCACACTGCATCTCTAGAGGATATGTTCAGTCAATGCCCAACATGGAAATAAGAGAATCTAATTTATTATTGTTGCTATTTCCATTACAGCAACTCCACTGGGAATAAAAAAACCCCTGCAATTTAAAGGGGTTTTTCTGCTTTTCTCTTGTTAAAGCTTAGTGCAAGTCATAGCTCCAGAGAAACCATCTGGGATTTCAGACATAACAACTTGTCAGTCCCTCTGCATGACAAACTGAAGTTCTGGTACAAAAAGTGGCTTGTCTCCATTTCCTATCTGGCTAACTTCATCATTATGCATGAATTCTGAGCATTAATTTTTTATTTGTTTATTATGATACCAGGTATCTCACATGAGGCAAAGGACTATTTTACAGAATGTTGGAGAGCAGTGCAAAATTTCGAGGTTTTAAAGTCGTGAGAATAAGTTGTTATCTTTCCTTTGATGATTAAGTTGTTAAATAAAAACAGAACACCTCTCTTAAGTCAACACAAATTTTAATTTACTGAGTTTTCTTGTAAAAAATATATATTTCCCTTCATGCCAGGAGTGGAGAATCTAGTCAGCTTAAAGCGCTCAGTGATTTGTGAGAAGCTACAGAAGAGTAGAAATGCAAGCTGTTTTTCACAATTTTTTTGCAGATGTTACATTTTTCTAATTCAGCCTGAATTTTCAAAATATTTAGTCTTGTCAAAATGTATTTTTGACCTAGTATAGCTCCTAAAAACACAAGTAGTTTCATTCTGTATACCCTATATAAGATTGAATAGTAATCTAGTCAATGTGTAATTATTTTTTGAAATGCTGGTGGAATTGAACATATCACATCAGAGAACTCCTCTCCACAGACTACTAGCTTTGCAAATTATTCTAAAAGTGCTGAAGTCTAAACAAAAATGATCCAACAGGGGGTTTTGCCTCAAATGGGAAATTCCTCAGTCATTAAACAGTATGGATAAATATTAAGGACTAGGAAAAAAAATTGGGATCCATGATGTTCATAAATATTAAAATCGGGATTTGCTGAGCTCTGAATCCCCGGCTCTGTTGGTACAGCTAAGGAAAATTTAAACTTCTTTCAAAATGACAAATAATGTGTGTACATGTTGTACAGCAGCACTGTTTTTTACATGAGCCTTGTAAAGTTTGCTGTTGACTGTATCTAAACCTAAAGTAATTTCTCAGTGGTGGCATCTAATGTGTGTTTCAGCCAAGGCTGAGATTCTTGGGGAGTCATCCAAGTTTTTTTCCCTTTGTCTGCTGCAAGGTGCATTTTCATGCAAACCTATTCAGCTGGCATAGACACTTCTAAATTCCTTCCATAACCAGTAGCTTTTGATACAAACCAAACACACAGAATAAAGGATTACAGTTTCATTAGGGCTTCATTGACAATAATTGTGTAAGGCTCAGGCTGCAAGAAGGGAATGAATTTGTAAAGTAATTTGTAAAGTTATCAAGAGAAGTAATATAAACTTCATTCTCTGTTTGCTTGAGAATAAACAACTTTAAGAATAGTTAAGCATGTGGTGCCAAGCTTACTAATGTGAGCAATTTCCTCAATTTGCTATTTCTGTGATGTACTAAGCACCTGAAAAATACTTCCTGTTTTTTGACAGCATTCTCTCTTTCTTTCCCTCTCTCTCTCCCTCTCTCTCTCTCTCTCTTTCTCTCCCTTTCCCCCTACAAGTCACACATGGAGAAAAGAATAATTGGCTCCTTTCCATAAGTGTCCTTTTTTTTTTTTTCACGAGTGCATGAAGAAATGCATTCTGTGATTGGCCTGTCTTGGCAAATTTCCATAGTCAATAATGTCCTATAAAAATTATTTGTGAAAATGCCCATTTATATTAATACCAGAAGAATGATAGTTTAAACAATTCTCCTGTCCATAACTGCGGCTTCATCTCAGTAGGAGAGATGTGGTCTCTGAATTAGGCTTCAAAATACTAAGGGCTGCATAGCTTCAAGTCCACTCCACTAAATACTAACAGTTTGTTTTGCTGCTATCAGTGTAAGTTCCATGTATCACCATTCTGCAGTGCTTTCATTTTCCAAGTGGTCTAAGATAAAATCATTGCAATATACTAATCCTGAAGAGATAAATATGTTCCTGATAATACAGCAGGGGTGAAAATCAAACGTCAGATTGTGCTGACAAAGAACAAAACCTGAATATTTCCCTCAAAGTTCCTTCTGTAGCAGTCATAAACTACACAACCAATAAAATGATCCCTACATTCTGAATCAAACTTGAATTTTGGCAAAGGGAAGAGGTAATCAAACCTTTCTTCTAGCTCCTTCCTAGTATCTAGTAACCCCCCTGACCCAGACACAGACTCATCATTCAAATAACCTGGACCTCTTCATTAAAACTGCTCTGGTGGAGCCTGGCATTGTCAGGTGCCCTTGACCCATCAGCCTGGCCTTGCATGGGAACAGGGGGACTGAGAGAACAGTGGGCATGCTCTGATACCTACTTTATAATTTTTTGACCTCCTCAAGGCTTTGTTTATACCCCTTTCTTTCCTAATGAGAAAATTAAAATACTACACCATCAAGAGGCCACTAATTTGTAGCAATAACTACACACTAGAGAAGACTCTTGGGTCTTTCTTCTCTCTGCCATATGAAGAACCATTTTTTTGAAAGCTGACATATTCACATACTGTTCCCCTTTATGGCATCAACTTTTGAGCAAATTGAAGATGAAATGAGTGAGTTCAGTGCAGGTACCTGGCTTGTTCATAAGGCAGAGACAAAGCAGAATACAGTGAAATATATATAACTCTATAAATATTTGGCCTTTTAGGTATTATGAAATTAACAGTATTCAGCTGTAGATTCCTCACTCTGTCTTCACTAACTCAAACAATTCTTGAGCTGACATGTTTTCAGAGGAAGAACTTGAGAAAGATTTAAAGGGGGAGATGATGAAAGACAGTGGGCTTTTTAATATGTTTAGGGGGATTATTCCCTCAAAATTCATAAGCTGTGCACAACCAGAACCTCTGATTTACTATAACAAGCATTAAGAATTTACTATAACATGCATTAAGAATGTGGCTGTAAATGAAGATAAGAGTCTACTATAGGAAAAATCTTCAATGGAGAGGGTAATTCATACAACAGAGAAGTAGGAAGGGGGGACATTTCTGGAGGAAGAGACTTGATGACAAGGGAAATAAGATCAGCTAACTACCTAACAAACAAGTAGATTTGGAAAAATGTGTAAGTCAATCCATGGTGAAGTTGCAGGAAATCCAAGGAGTGTTTTGAACAAAACAGTCTCTTTCTGTTTGCCCTGAGAGTTTTCATGTTAGAGCCAGGTCAGTGAATACACTTTATCTTGGGAATCCATTAAGTGAAAGAGTAGAGGGCTTTCTGCCTGCCAAAGAAAGCCTAAACTATTTATACTTGACAAGAGGGAGTAAGAAAATCTTGTGGAACAAGGCATTTTTCAGGGATTTAAATGACTCTGTACCTGATTCTCTGATTTACAGTTCTGCCACTGATCTATCGCATGACCTTAGGCAAGTCACTTCACCTTTATGCCTCAGTTAACCTGTTACACTGACATAATAACACTGAGCCTTACTGGGCTTCAGGATGATGAAACATTTCTTTCCTAGAGCTAAATCCCCTCTGTGATGTGAAAAAAAAAAAAAAACTCTCACCAGTGATTAATCCAATCTGTTGTTCAAACTGAGCAAACGTACTTACATGTTTGAAAAAAAAATCATTTCAAACTTTAACGATTTGATTTTTTTATTTGCAGTCAGAAATAACAACTGGTGTGGAAAGGTTTGATTAAAAAGAATAGTGAGGGTTTCCTAATATGAGTCAACGAATGGATGTGCAGGGATCTCAGTGGTAGGGAACGTGCATATAACAATTTGGAGTCCCTTTGCATTCCCTGCAGCATGCCTCTGGCTGTAGGAGCCAGAATCTAGCCCTAAATTAATAATTAGCACTTTCAGTTTAAGCTCTCCAGGAAATGTCATGAGGACAGACAGAAGTAGTAGAAAATGTTAGTGGGCAGTGTAGAAAGATAAGTGCCAAGAGATTTATACCCTGCATTCTTGACAAGCCAGAACAGAATATCAGGATTTAAATAACCCACTGGCAAGACCTTTCACATCAATTTGACTGTGGTGGGAGGAGAAACTCTACAGGGATGGCCTGTGTGTGTCTTCACAGGTAAAAAGAAAGAGGTACCCGCATCAGCATGCATGTAAGTACAGAATGGCCTAAAACCCCTGCATTTGCAAGTGGCTAAAGTCACATATATCAGGATTTGCTTTCCCTTAGCTGTGTGTGCATTTTGAATTTAGCCGAAGAAAGCAGGGCCCCAAAACTTTCTGATCAACATGAAGAAAATAGATTAAATTCAACAATAGAAACATCACAAATTCCCTTTTAAGGCTGCTTGTAAAAATCTCATTTTCCAGTTCAATTTGGTGACATATTTTTCTTTTAAGATAATACTGCCAATGTCCACCATGACAAACTATGGAGACATATTTGATGAAGGCCCAAACAATTTTAAACACATAACTAGTCCCAAGAATGACATTTTTATTGGAATTACATAAAACTAGCCACTTTCTCCTACAGATACATAATTAAATTAGATTTTAAAACACCAACCACAAATGAAAAAAAATTGTCTTGCGTAACATACTTGGCAAGTATCCTGCAAGATAGCCTAAATAAGTAGGCACTCATTTTTGCAGAGTTGCTGTTTCACTCCTAGGTGTTCTAACATGCCACTGAGTCAGCTGTAGAATATTTGATTTATTATTAACACAAGTATTAAACTAAAAATACACCTTTTATGATTTATGTGTGAATAGCACTATTAAAAAGGAACATCTGGCTTACTCCTTGATTTCCCAAGTTCTCTAAGGTAAGAGAAATTTTTTGAGATGAGTTTGTGACTAGGTTTTTTGACCATTGCATCAGAATAGGCAGTAGTTGGCACAGAAATTATAAAGCTGTGCATGAAAAGCTGAAGTAGAATAAAAATGGCATTCCATCCATGCCTGGAAAAGGTTTAAATCTGATGGTCCAGAATTTCATAAAACTCTGTGTGTGTTTGTATCTGTCAGTGTATGTATAATTAAATTTAAAACATACAATGAATGCACATGTAAAAATATATGTATACTGTGTACACAGTAAGTATACATATTTTTCATATATATATAAGAAAGAAAATAACTGCAGGTGACATCACATTTTCAAACATAATGTCTGGCTCAGATAAAACACACCCTTGGGTTCTACAGAGACAAAATTGAGCCTCTTTTTAAAACCTGCCTATTTAATGTATCAAAGAACCCATCACAAGGGGTTGTAGTCATATTACAAGAGCTAATCTGTAGAGGGTCAGAGATTTAGGTGGGGTTTAGCTGTTCTAACACCCTTCTTGGTTAGCAGAGGTTTGCAGCCAGGTCTAGAGATTTGTTACCAACCAGAGCAGCACTTCTACTGCAGCACAGGTATGCTCTCAGGGTGGGATGCAAGTCCTGACAGGGCTCAGCCCTGAGCTGACTGCTGAGCCATCCTGGCCAAGTTAAGCAAATCTGAGCTTCTGGGCTTTGGGATTACCCAAATTTCTGGGCATGCAGCATGGATGTGTAAATGAGCAAATGATCTGTGCAACCCTGGGTGCCAGTGTCTGGGGGATGGTGCTGTGGAATGCTCTCATCCCTCGGGTCATGCCTGCCTGGTCAGGAGACCTGCCAAAGATGCACTGAAGACTACATGGGGTTTGAATCCTTCTGAGGGTGAAGCATGAAGGAGTGGAAGCTATCTCAGGATATTGGGATTTACTTCTATTGTGGCTCCCAGCAGCATCTTTAGTGACTTGCTGGCAGCAACAGAGGCAGCTTAAGGGTTAGACAGCAGCTGAGTTGCAGTTTTGAGAATCAGAGTGATGCCAAAATAATAATTTCGCTATTGGTCCTCAATTAGGTACTAAAATAACTTCAGTTAGCTGGCAAATTTGAAACTGCTCCTCGGAAAAAAATCTGGCTTTAATTGTGGCTGATGAGCAGTTTCAAAAATCAGTACAAATACACTGTAAATGTAAGCAAGTACACATCCCTTGCAGAGTTCTCAGATCTATTGCAAACAATCTGAGCTTTCATAAAAGTACACAATTTTTTACTTATCCTACATTTTCTCTCACATTAGGTCACTTGCCAAAAAGCCTCTTGCCAGCAGTCAGTTTAACATGAAGAAGGAAACAGTCTTATTAGTTTAGTTTATTTATGATGACAAAAGGAAAAGAATGAAAACCCCAAGTTTTAAGTGGTAATTTATTCCTGATAAGTAGTAAATCAACAGGATTTCACTGCCCACATGGGGACCTGCAGTTAAATAATTAATGATAAATAATGAGCCTCATAAATGTTCACAGTGTTTTTGAGCAACTATTTACACATGAACTCATTCTACAAACTCTCCTGCTGCTATAATCATGATAACCTGGTGTCCTTTCTGCATTACAGAAACCTAAGATGATAACACCAACAATCTCTGTGGTTAGGTTTATATTGTTCATTGCCAGGTTACACTAATTATTCACTGCCTCCGAGGCAGTGCTGGGTTAATACATCAAACTGATGTATCTTTTGTCATTATAAACTTAGTTCACACTGTATCATCATACATTCCACTGATGTGGCCTCTCTCTAAAAAAAATGTGCAGAATTATTAAAAGAAATCAGGAAAGGAAGAAGACTGTGAGTGTTTATGTTCTGGGTCACAAACTGGTAAAAATTACTGGTATTAAAATAATAAAAGAAATTTTAAAAATACACTAAGAAAATAATTTCCAAAGTATCAAAGGGTCTGGACCCCTGTAGAT
Organism: Drymodes brunneopygia; assembly: GCA_013400955.1. Classification (NCBI taxonomy): domain Eukaryota; kingdom Metazoa; phylum Chordata; class Aves; order Passeriformes; family Petroicidae; genus Drymodes; species Drymodes brunneopygia. The sequence continues at coordinate 380,816 of VZTZ01023245.1, forward strand.
TTATGTGCATCCTTTTTCATAATAACTTTTCAACAATGGGCATTAGAAGAGATAAAGTCAGCTATAACATGGTAATTTTCACATGCCTGAACCTGGGAAACCCTGAAGCCCTTGAGAAAATAAATTAATACCCTCAGTCCTCATTGAGTCATGTGCTGATAAAGCAGCCAGGACAGTGCCAATACACTTTTTTTTTCATTTCCTTTCCCTAGGGTCGTAATCTTTCCTCTTCTGCATTATCTAGCCACTACATCATGAATTTAATGGGAAGCAAGATCAGGAAGTTCAATAGCTCAAATCTGCTGTGCTGTTCACCTTTTGGTTTGCTTCAGAAGCATCCAGCATGATTCCACAATGACCCAACCTACAGGGAGCTGAGGGTAGTCATCACAATTGTCCCTACTTTCAGTTTTCCATCATCCCCAATACTTGGTCCTTCTCTGTGTACAAAGTATTAAATTCAGCACTGAGCTGAAGTTCAGAGCCTTATGAAAATCTAGCTTTTTAGCTGGACTGTCTATGCTCAGACAGAATTTTGGAAAGTTTTTGAACTAACCTCTGGTGATTAAAAATCAGGCTGTAGGGTGGTCTTGCAGGAGGTAATGCTGTTGGGTGTCTGGCATGATGCACTGCCCACACATGTAAATTCAAGCTGGCAAACCACGTGGCCACTCAGCTATTCTCTTCAAACTGATAAAACACAAATCAGAGGTGAGAAGACAATTTGGCCCAATTTATTTTCTTTCTTCAGTTTGAGAGGAAAGGAAGGGATGGGAGTGCAAAAAAAAAATAGAGAATGATGATTTTTTAAAACGTTAAGGCATACTGATACACAAAGTTATATTTTATAACAGCAAGCAGAAAGGGAAGAGAATGCATGGAGAAGTTGTCTGGGTTTGTCTAAATAAAAAAAAGCTAAATTTCAAAATCCAACAGCCCAGACCATATCTGATGCATGAAGCTCTGCCCAAGCAGGGGAGAATGCCTGTGTGAGATGAATCAAAGCCACATTCTCCTGCTGAGGGCTGAGCAGGGCAGCAGGGACATGCCAGAGCAGGACATGGGGACACTTGCCCAGCTCCTGGCAGGAGGGCTCCTGCTCCTCAGCACCTCTGCTCCTGGGAAACCCTGCCCCTCCATCCCCCCTGCTCCTCAGCACCCCTGCTCTTCAGAAACCCTGTCCCTCAATCCTCCCTGGCCCTCAGCCCCCCTTGCTCCTCAGCCTTCTGGCTCCTTGGCCTCCCAGCTGCCCACAGGTCCCACAGCCCTGCCAGGGCTCACAGCTCCCTCTCCACAAACAGCACCCTGAGACTGCTCTGCTCCACCACGCACTTGCCCTACCCAGTGTCCTCCCTCTGGGCTGCAGTAAGAGGTTTAACACTGGACTTGGCCATATCTGTAGGCTTTCCTGCTCCTATTTTCCTTCCCATCTAACCAAATTATTACCACAGTCGGTTATAGTCTCTCTGAGCAGAAAGAAAACATAAACATAACATCTATTCTAGCTCTCTATTCCTGGGAATAACAAACATCCTTCAAAACCTCCTTGCATTGTTAGAAAAGAGGCATAGGCACTCCGGGCATGTGTTTTCACTATGGAAAGAGAGATTCAATGTTAAACTGGTTTGCTTCTTGAGGCTTGTTTGTTTTAAGAGCAACTTTTTTTTTTTTTTTTTCCATCCACCTGGGAAATAAGGGCTTGAACCCAAAATGAACTCAAAGCAAGGAGTCTCCTTCCACGTATTTATGACTCGATAAGTGTGTAATTTTTTCTGAGTCTCGTTGCTTGTACAAATTCTGTAGGTAATTGTGTGTAAAAAAAATGGGGGGAAAAAGAAGTTTATTTTTAGACTGTTACTCCAAAAAACCCAGTTTGTCCATCTCAGCTAGCATGTAGTGACTTGCCTTAGAGAAAAAGAAAAATTAAAAGACAGGCATTCAAAATAAACCACATAACAAATAAGCTATGTAACTGTCACCTCACAACATTTGTTTCTTGACACTGCTGGTTTTGCAATAGAAATAATTTCTTCCTCTGGGACAGAGTTATTCTTTTAAATATTACTGAATTCAAGTTGCACACCCTATCTTTGTAAAACAACACTTGGCATCTGCAGTCCTGTGTTCAGAGGGGTTGCTTAAAAAGTCAATGTGTCATAAGGTGATTTTTCACATTGATGAAGTTGAAATATAATATAAATGCATTGTATTTATTAATGGCATGCAAGAAATTGGAGGGAGGGTAAATTTTTGGGTGTATATCTATTCCCATGCACATATAATATACACATATATGCATGAATACACATTTGTATATAAATAGTTATGTGTATATCTGTAAGAATATATATTATATACATCTATTACAATATAATTTATATATATATTATTAAAAAGTCTGCATTCGATTATTTAATTTGGAATTATTCAGAGTTTGGATTTTGTACTTTGTAACTTATATACCACTGGGGAAATGAAAGTATTTCTGAAAGGGGAAAGAGGTGGGTCAAACAGCTTTGCGCATCTCAACCACTGTGGGAATGTTGCTGACACTCATCTGAGTGAAGTAACTTGCAAGGAACCCTAGGTTTGCTGAAGTATAGCATGAAAACTGTTTCTCTTAAGCCACATTTTGTGCTGGAGCAGAAGCAAACAAAGTTTCAGGATCTCCCATCTGAGAGGTGACAACTCCACAAGACACATTGGCCTGATCACTGAGTGAACAGCTGACTCCATGACAAATTTGTTCCATAGAAACAGGAGAGAACTGCCCCATGTCAGACCATAAAGTGAAAATTTCTTCCAATGGCTTTATTTAATTCATGAGGAGCAGAAGGGTTACCTTCCTTCAAAAATAAGCCTTCCCAGCTAGTATTATAGCATATGTTCCCATACAAAATCTGCTTCTCCTTGGAATGCTGCTAAGCCCATGGCCTCAGTAACATTTTGTTACAACAGTGTTTGCAAGGTAATAAAGAAAAGTTATATGTTAGTTCTGGTGCCTTTCATTAAATGCCCCTTGATCTTTTATGTCAGATAACTTTATTGTAAAGACTAAATGAGAGCTCCCAATTTATTTTCTCTATATCATTCATTACATAACTCACCTTTTCACCTCTTTCTGGTCACCTTTCTAATAAGTTCCAATATTTTCAATACTTCCTTCTACTGAAATCTTCTGAACCTCTTATGTTTTTTGATGTTCATTTCTGAACTCTGTTTTGTTATCCATTTCTGCATGCAAAAATGCTGACAGCACTGCAGACAGTTATCTATTTGAAAACAGACCACTGACACTTTTCTACTGTTCTGTGAGCTCTAACATCCAAGCATTTTTGTCCATTTTTTGTCCATTGTTTTAAACAAAGGGACATGATGTCACAGATTTGTTGACCATCACAGAATTGCTGTACACTTGAACGTGTAAGAGGCTCCTTTTATTGTATTCTTCATTGGAATAGGTAAGCCAGTCTTTAAAGGATGTTTAGCCAACTCCATCTGTTTAAACAGAAATCACAGTGGGACTAAATTCAGGCACAGTCAGAAGAGGGCATAGTGAAGATGAGGCAGCAATTTGATTCCTCTCAGGAATTCAAAAGTCATGTCATCACATCACACTACACAGTGACATTTCTAGAGGAGGAAAAATTTAATTTAAAAACCTTTAATTACTGCCCTTTTTATGGTGCCAGCATGGATAAGCGCTGAGACACATATTGACAAAATCATTATTTTTTTTCACTAAAAGCTATTTTCCCCCAACCATTTTTGTGAAGAAAGAGTCCTCATGGAGATTACTGTTGTATAGTTGGCAACAGAAGAAACACGTGGGTCTCAGAGTAGTAGTTGCATTTTTAGGCAGGACTGACCAAAAGCCCTGCCCTTCTTTATTTACCTATTTTTATATGTTTCTAAAGACAGTCAACGATTGGTGAAAAGGGTCAACACCCCTGAAGGTTTACAGGACAAAGACATGGTCAATCATCTTTCTCCACCCCAGGGAAAGGAATGGAAACAATTCTACAAGTGCAAAACAATCCCGGCCAGTTAAGAAAATCAAGGACCATGTTTATAGAAAAGGCATGGGAAACTACAGCTACAGTGTTACAACTTATGGGGCCCTGTAAAACCAGGGTGACAGATTACCTCCTGAAAAAGCATTCAAACCAGAATCTGAATACCTGAAGTGCAAGGGCCAGGGACTTGAATTTTACTGCTCCTTTGACAGCAGTGCCAGAGCATGCTTAGGGGCAGGGACATGCAGGGCTACCTGGGAGACAGTGTCAGCTGAGATGCTGGGAACACAGGGCACACTGCTTGCTGGGATCTGTCCCTTCCAAGACAGTCCTGCCCTATGAAGCTTTCAGAGCACAGTCCTGTTTTCTAAAAAATCCTTTTTCACAACACTTATCATGATTATGAAGGATTTTCTGCAAACTGTGTGCATTAAGTGCAAGATAAGAGTGGTGTGAAAGCTCCCTTCTGTGCCTGCTGTTACTTTAGGACTTTATGCTACATTAAGACTTTCCTACAGAGCATAAAGATCTTTCCTCTTTGCCATCTGAATAATGAAAAACAGAAAGATACCTGCTCTTAAGATAAACCACCCAGTGGAGGTTTCTTAGGTTTGGTGAGCTGAGAAAGAGAAACTATTGCCCAAGCCACCAGCTATGGATTATCTCACTGAAAAATCATAGAATAGCAACAAACTATTAATTATCTTTGCTTACTATAAACTACTGAAATCACTCTGTAAATGTTTTTCTTTTATAATGATAAACATTTCTGTCACATAGTTTGTAAAATGAATCACTTTTCAATTTAAGGGACCATCTCATTTTCACTGGGAAACAGTTTATAAAAATACTCGAGAGTGAAAGATTGCTAATAAATTTTTCAAAGTACACTCCATGTTTTTTTGGTTAAACAGTATTTGTGGTATGTTTGCACTGACATTCAGACTATGTCAAATTATGCAGCTAAACTGTTTCCACAGAGGAACTGGCATTTAAAAACATGGACTTGGGAACTGTTCAGTGATTCTCAATTTAGTCTCTGTAAAAGAAATTTAAACTTGCAAAGAAAGGTTGTTGGAAGCAGCTTTGTGAGATGAAAACTGGGAAAGAGAAAATTAAGATTCACTGGTTATGTTAATTCCCCAAACTAATAATACTATTTTTAAACAACATAAGAAACCAACTGTTCTCTCTTTATGCTTTTTGTGTCCACATCACAGAAGGCAACAATACATGGTAAATGAATTTATCATGTACATTCAGCTTCCTTAGCAGCCCTGCTACTGCTCTCCCATGAGTGTCCTCTAAGATTGTTGAGAAACAACACCCCCAATATCTTTTCAGCTATGAACCTGCAAGAAAACAATCCCTTCCTTCAATGCAATAATAGGATATTTTTTAAGGTCCATGGCTGAGCAGGGCTCCTTCCATCCCAAAAGCACCTTTCATCTTGCTAACAATATGAAACTATCAACTATGTCAACAATCTTGTGACACTGAAGGACTTAACTGAAGCAAGAAATTAATTTGAAAATACAGTTCTGCATTTGTATTTCCAAGATTCCTGCTGTTTTCAAATTACCCAGGACATCACTTTCGTAAAAGAGAGGTTGTGTTTGGCTTTCAATGAATCTTTAATGGGCATTCTTTGTGCACTGATATACTATTGCAAGCAACCTAAACTTTTGAACTCAATCCTTCAAAACAGTTCACATATTTCTTACCAAAGATGGTCTTTTTTTGGACCAAATTTTTAAATATGCAAAATTAGGATGAGATTTTTTCCTTCAAAAAAATTGTTTATAAGTAAGCAAAGTTAAGCAAAGTTGGCTCTCAGCTGTTCCAAGACCTCTTCTCTATAGGTTTCCTGTTACTCTTCCCATAATGGTTTCAAATTTCCTACATTAGATTCACTGAATTTCCAGAAATTTATCTATCATGGGAAGTTGACACTACTTGTGCAGATAAAAACAAGCCATGAAGCAATGAAACTGTGTTTCTGTGTCACAACAGCTGTGAAGGACACAGAGTAATATCAAATAGAGACAAAACAAAAGCTTTTGCTTGTAGAATATCAATACATAATAATTTAATATTTTATGCTAAAGTCAAAGTTGAGTGCCATGGCACTCAAATTCCCAATTTTCTATCATTCTAACTCCCAAATGGTTCCATTTATTTTCATTAAAAAAGTATTCTGATATTTGATTTCCCATCTCGGTATGGAAGAAAAGGATTTATAAATATTTGTAAGCATTTGAATAGAAATGCATATACCTACTTGACATCCAATACAATATTGATCACAGTTCAGAATGGAATTCTTTTGTATTTGCACAATATCCCCAGTCTTTTTTTCTGAGTTGCTTCTCACTCAGACTCATATTGGCTCAGTTCCAGGTAATACAAACACAAAGACCATTTCTTCTGGAGATATGCCCAGAACAATTTAACACTGCACACGTGAAAATTCAAGTAGCACCTGTGCCACTGCAAACCTCATCAGCAGAATTAGACACACACCTCAAATCCACAGCCATAATGTAATTGATTGAATCACATTTAAGCTGGTGGATGCTGTGAAAATGTATAACCTCACATTTTTTTTCTCCTGTGACACTGAGAAAAAGAAGAATGCATATAGAGGAAGAGAGTTGTTTCCACCATGCGTGACAGTGTAGTGCACAGTTTTAACTGTAGTAACAATTGGAACTCCTTCATTCCTTGATGACTGTTGTTTTGTTATGCATGGTCTTGTATAATTGTTTGCATACCTTAGAGACACTGCCAGGAACTAAAGAAAAGGAAGACGGAAAAAAAAACAAGGAAAAAAAAAAGCCAACCAGAAAACCTATAATAAATAATATCAATTCCTGGGTAATGTTTCATGTGAGATTTAGCCACAATCTGATGTTACTAATTTCCAGACAGACAGGCAAGACATGTTCAGACAGCAATGTGTTCAAGAACGTGCTAGTGAAATTGTTTTAAAATTTGAATTAATCCTCTTTTTTTTTTTTTGTTATGTGATGTTTACTCAGAGATTTTTGCATGGGATTCAAAACTTTGCACTTGCTTGATTTATAACTAGCTCACAAATGCTCAAGCACTTTGCAAAGCTTTAGTGAAGAAACACTTAAGAGTGATGATCTATTCATTGTAAGTATACATGGGTGAGGCATAATAATAGTGAGGCTATGCTTGTTCTCAGCTCACAATGGTGAGAGTTCAAGGATTGCCAGGTGAAAGATTCTTAATCATTTTCCCCATGTTGCCCCATATAAATGAGAATACTGAAAAGCTACAGAATTAGAGGCCATGCTGGAAACTGTCAGTTCTAGCTTCTCAAAGCTTTCATTACCCATGTCATGTGTGATGACATAACAAAAAATTCTTTGATCTTGTGAGAAGAGAAAAAACCTAAATTGAATGTGAATTGTAATGTGGGAGACCTCACACGGCTCTTTAAAAAGGCAAAGGGTTCCTGAGATCACCCATTTTATCCATTGTCAAGAAAGGCCCACCTCTATCTTGGAAGCCACCTTTTCTGGCATAAATGGTGAGATACCACCTCAGACAAACCGGGTAGGTTTTCAAAGGGATGTGCAGGAGGTTCACTAACAATTGCCTCTATTTGTCAATGGGTCGTTAACAAACACACTGCTTTGAAAATTTACCTCTGCATGTCCACTCTTCTTTCAGCTGTACAATGGCAGCAGCCAGTTTTCTAAAGAAGCTCCACCCAGTCAGCCTTTCCAGCTGGGAGGGCAGGAGGACATCTGTCTCCAGAGCCAGTGTCAGTCATATTCTAACAATCAGTGCTTCTCCTCGGCTGAATTTATTATTTGCACTAAGTGATCTGTTTCTCTCCGCCAGTCTTCTAAACTCCCTCATCCGAGGTTACTGATTATGAGATATAAAATCTGTCTCTTGCATATTGTTTTTTTTCCCTAAAAGTTTTTTTTCATTGAGACACTGAGCCACATTCTTTATACATGAGATCCTGGATTCTTTCCTGATGTATCTCTGGTGCTTTTACCCTATAATATCTCTGCCTGATTTGTCCCTCACACTAATTCTATCTCACTCTAATTGCATTTTCTCTCCTTTTGCAATAAGATTCTCTTTCGGCAGAAGGGTCTGTGTGTCGCACACTCTCCCAAGCAGAGAACTTTTCGTCCTGCAATTTGTGAAAAGACACAAATTCCAAACAGCAGAATAAGAAATTATAAAACATAAAATAACATAAGTAAATACAGTAAAGCAAAATATGCCTCAAATAGAAAGATGATTCAAAGCTTTCAGAGTAAGCTAAAAACAAATCCAGTTGTCATGTGGTTGTCTGTATTAATGAGTTGCTATACTTATTTAATTTACCAATCCAAAATTTTTATTAAGGACATTTTACTCTGTGATGTTTATGCTATTGTGCAGCCAAAAACATATCTTAGTTTCATATTTCAGTTATGATCTGCCATATTATGTCTCTTTCCATTCTAACATGAAATCATCAGAAACACTTAAAAACAGAAGGTAAGAATTCTTCAGGGGCCCTTCAAACAGAAATAGGACTTTTTCCTGTGCAAAGAGGCTAACTGGGAATTTGACATGTAAATTAGCAAAGAGGCTGATGTCAGCTTCCATATTAACTTCTTTGCAAAGGTAAGACTCTAATTTCCATTTTAGATGCTCCCAAACATATCCCCATATGTTGAATTTTAAAAGACCCACAGCTGTTTTTGCTTGGCTCTGTCTCACAAGAGCTTCTGACTAGCAAGATATTGAGTGTAAGAAGGAAAAATTACGTGCAACATATGCCTTCATAAATAACAGCAGCTCGTCATGTGGCACTCATGTTTGTGTTTACTGATGTTTGAAGAGTGATTTGTGGTTGTATTCACACCATCCTTGAGCCTTGTTATTATTACATTGCAGTAATGTGAAGTCTTTATCTTTAAACTGCTTTCATAACAATATTCCCTCACGTCTGTGTGCAGATATGTCTAAGTCTCCAGCCATTTGTGTAGGAAAAGGCTGGTAATGAACATCTGAATAATCTGCATAGCTGGACAAGCCAGCACGAGAATCTTTACAGGATATTAGTGATTCAGAGGCAAATGGTGATTTAGTTTCCTGGTGGAAATAGATATGTACACTAATATTTGATTTGAAGTTTTCCACAAGCACACTTATCTGACTATGCTTCCTCTCTTCTGTACCTCTGTGTAGGAATTGTCTCAAAATGCTGGATGGCAAATGCAGCAGCTAAACCCAAATATACTGTATTCCCTTGACCTTAATGAAATATTCATTGAGAAAACAGCAAAATCAAACCCTTGCACAGGCATGATGAGCAGCAAGCTCTAACTGATATTTTGTTCCATATATACTTTTCTTAATTTTTTTCCAATTCTTCCCTATGACATCTCTTACCATGTTAAATATTTCCTCTCCACTTTTAATGTTTAGACAAGATTTTCTGTGTCTTTCATTGCTGGTCACTTAGCCCAGCAGTAGAGATTTCAGCTCAGTCTATTCTGATTTTCCAATACTACAAGGATTGCTTTTGACACAGACAAAAATCAACAAAAGATCTCAAATAAATTTATATCTTAGCATTCTTGGTTTAAAGGAATCTATTAAAATGCTGCCATTTTAATTTCAAAAGTGCCATGTTACCTTAGCAGTTGGTGAGTGAGCAGATTCAAGCTCAGGATGTGCTCAGGAAATCACATACATCCTCAGCAGCCCTAGATAAGGGCATGTTTATGTTAGCACTGCACTGCTTTTAGTATTTGAAAAATATGGTCATGGATATTTCAAGATGGTTTGCAAACAGCCTCTTCTAGAAAAGATTTAGGGTAAAATAAGGCCATGCTGAAAATCAAGGGAGTTGTAATTATTATTTGGATGATCTGGAAAGCAGCTTTTTACCCCTGAGCTTTTTTCTCTAAACAAGGCTGGATGATTATGTCAAATTAACTCTGTGGATGTTTGCAAGAGATGAAGTACTGTCAGTAAAAGCCTTAATTCTTAGCTGATTATTTACTACCAGATAGCAGATACCTGTTAGAAGGGTTTTAAGGGATAAATTAAAACAGGACTGAAATAGGTGACTATTTAGTTATAATAGACCAAATTCAGAGATACCCCATTAAACATCTTAAGAGGTGGATTTAGGAGTGGTGTGTGTAAAGCAGTAACCTAACAGAAAAAATAATGACAAGAGCCTACCCTTGCTAATGCTGCTTTACCTTTAGCTGTGCACCTCCAGAATCCTTGCAAATCTTTCTTTAATAACATAAAACCTTAATGTCTTCCTTGTAATACAATCACTATAGGTACCATCAATTTGAGTAAATACATACTACAGCTTAGCACATGGGGGGTTTTTTGTATGAGCAGCTGCAGAACTGTGGATTGTGTGGAAGAGGCCAGTACAATGCTGTTCTGTTCTGCCTTTCCCCTTGCACTATACTTCTCCCACCTTCTGAAGCAGTACCTATCTGCCTCCACCCATATATACTGGATTCCTGAAAAAGATTCACAATTGCTTTTATTTTGAATGAAAATGTGCTCAGAAATACTTTTATAGCTTTTTCAAGGGGGGTCTCACTGAGTTTTAACGGTTTATTTTCTCATCTCTCTCACAATGGGTTATTTATTTAAATCATCATCAACATTAACGCTCAGCATCGTAAGCCTTAAACCAAGAGGATTTTTAATGCCATTTTCACCTAGACCCATTGCAGAAACCATATACTGATCACATAACTTCATATTAAGGCTTTTTTTTCTTTCTTTTCAAGACTAGGCTTTCAGAAACTCACTCACAGGTTAGAGTGCCAACACCATTCTGATGCAAGTGAACCTGTCATCAGTCATCCATGCAACTGCGCATGAATGTTGATCCTCTTTTCCACAACAGTCCTTCACACTGAGATCACAATCCAGGACAGGAGTGTCAGCATTATCCAGCTATGTAAGTTCATCCTTAAATACAACAACCATTCTCCCTATTTCTGAACTAGTTGAAGCAAATGGGGAGGAGGGACTTTATTTAGCTGTCAGTTGTGCTGAGAGCACAGGCTGCACCTCTGGGAATATGGATACAACACAGAAGGTCTGGTGTTCTCATGTTAATATTAATACACTGGATCCTGTTCCAGCTGACTTATTTTAATAATGGAATTTGAGCTTAGGGAATAGAACTAATTTGTAGAGTTTTATATTCAAACAGGAACAAACTTCACATAATTGTAGTTCTTCCACAACTGTCCACATCCCCAGAAAGAACCGAGTTCTGATTTCACTACTTAAGGGTAGAAGTGAGCTATGAAGAGGGATTTAGGGGGTACCATAGGAATCCTTTGGAACGGAGTAGTTCAGGTTTGCATTCCACCTCTCAGTCACAAACTTACAGAATTTGGACACAGATTTGGCCTCTGAGTAAGGAAACTGTATATGAGCACAGACCCCTGCACAGAGAGTATGACTGGTCACAGTTCTTAGTTTAAGGATTTATGGGTGGATATATTATGTCTCAGCATCTGTTCTGCATCACAACTTCTGACATGGAGAGAGAATCTCCCACAGTGATTTGAGGAAAGACAACACTGCATTCACAGACAGCACAGCAGACAAAATGTTGGCCCTGAAAACAAGGTATTTGGTTCACTGGTTGCTTGGTTGGTTGGATTTTCTGTACATAGTCAGGCTTCCTGCTTTAAAATTCTGCATATGTATTAGACATCAATAGCTAAATTGGGTCACTGCATGGTTTTATCATCTGTACATACTCTGTCAAAATAAAACAATTTGCATTTTAAATGATAGAAAAAAATACAATAACATTTTGTCATTATCCCTACACAAGTTTGGCATGACTCTTTGTCAGAAGCCTGGTAAGCAACCTTTTCCATGTATGCAGTGCATGCTGTCTAACAGACATAAAAACTTATTTCAGACAGGAGAATTTTCTTTTGAAGAAGTTTAATGATGGGGTGTCACTCAAAAATGGGCTTTGCTCCTTACTTTACGTGACATTCTCCTCATTCTTTCAAAACAAATGTAATCACTTTAATTGACTGAGCAAGTCTTCAAAGGTTTTGAATCAACTGTCCAATGTTTGGTTTTGCAGTCACATAATTTCAACACTCACAAGCTTGTATCAGTGACATATCTGATTTTGTATTTGTCTTTTTAAATCAAACAATATTTTTCTGTTGTTATTATTGCTTAGATACTGTCATTCTCTCGGGATTCTTTCATGACCTATGTCATTGTCATATTTGAGCACCTAATATGATTAATTCACACAATCTGATAAATCAAAATTTCTGTGGAAACAGTAATAGAAAGGAGATTTCTTTACTTAATTTCATTCTGCTGAGGAAACAAAAAATTAAATACTAATACAGAGAAAGTCTAAGAATCTGCTGTATGGGTCCAGAGAGAAACAGCTTGAATCTCTTGAATCTTGATCTTGATGATCTCTAGAAAGAGACCAAGAAAATTATAAAGAAACAAGAATCAAAATTTCAACTTTCTAAATGCAGACTAAAACTATGAGGAGTAAGATCAATGACACCTTACCAAAGGACATGCTGGCACACAAAAGTCTAACCAACACCTCCTTCACAAAGTACAATCTGACTCACTACAAACTGGGATATTTAAGTCATAATTCAGTCAGAACACAACAAATTCTTCAAATGTTGCTGTGATGAGTTAATTTGGCTCTTGCTTGAAGGCATAATCTGGAACTGACATACTGTACTGTTTGTTGTAATTTGGGAGGAATGGGTATCAAGCAGCATTCGAAGGAATACAGACAAATTCACTCTCAAATGATTGGACCATATATTGCATGTTTTAAGGCAATGAGAGCAGAGGTGCTGTATACGAGAATGAATTTAATTTCTCAGAGGAAAAAAATACAACATGAGAAAATAGCTGAGTGTCAGACAGTAGCTTTGAAAATGCACATTTGAAGGGTGCTAGGGATATTAATGAATGCATAGAAGGATTTGAGTTCAATGGAAGCAAACACCATTTCTGGGGTAATTATTGAGATATCTATTTCTGCTGAAGCACTAAACCTCATTTACTTCATCCTCTTCCAAATTTTACAAAATTGGCAATGAGAATTATGGAAAAATAACTCAAGAATGGCTGAGCACTGTCAGCCCCCTCCTGCAGTCAGAATGAGCAAGAGTATTAAGAAGCAGCACTTTGAGAAAAGTCATATTCCACTGTAGAGTTTAATACAGACTATTTCTGAGTGGGGATAGGTTATTTGCCCAGGTTAAATTGTCCAAATACATTTAGCAATAAAAGGACACTAATACACCATCGAGCAATGTGTGTCCAATTCCTATTTATCTGATAATTGAATTCCTTTCCTTTCTGATAGCTTTCACCTTGAGAAAATATCCTGTATGTAGCAGCACAAATGCTGAAAACTCAAAAATTATATTGTTTCCTGAAAACAGTCATCTGTTTTGCAAAGAGGCCTTGGTGCCAAGTACTCACTGCCTGTGTCTCTTCAAGCTGATTTCTTCACACGTGGGGTATTTGAATGTTAGCATAAAGTGTCTGGTATGTGAGCTCTCCCTTAATAAGGAAATTGTAAAAAATAAGGCACCTTTGGTCTTTTTAAGTTTAAGTAGTTTGAAATTCTGAATGTGCTTGATGTGAAGTCTGCTGCTACTGAACTCATTTAAAGTGTTCATGAGGAAGATGTGGTGTATGTGGGTAATAACCTCCACAGGAAGAAAACAGTATAGAAATGGAGAGGGATGTGCTGCACTGAGCTGCCAGCACTTCTGATCTCACCAAAGTTGTTTTATTAGTGGCAAATAGAGACCCAGGTCTGCCTGCCTTTTGGGGTATGTCATTAAGCACTTAAGGGTTTTCAGTATCACAATTTGAATGGGAGCACTGACAACTGAAAGACTTTCAGGATACTCTCTTCTGTCCACAGTGCAGTGTCTTTTCCAGCCCCTTGGAAAACTGTGAATTGGAGCTAACCAATGGAAATGTCCAATGTAAATATTTAAGTTGATTGTTCTTATCTTACTTGTGCATTAGCTGAAAAGCCCAAGAGGCTGCCAAGCAAACAATCCTGAGGAGTTCTTACAGAAGAACAAGACATTCCAGTTATAGCAGTGAAAATACAAACAGGGTTTCTCCTAACAATCAATGTAAGAACAGAAACAATGTGAGTATTCCACTAGATACAAAACAGTGCAAGGGGAAGTCCTTGTCTGTTGAAAAGTAATTTTTTTCTGAAAAACTATTGATTACATTTAAACACTTTTTAACAAATCTAGTGAAAAGCCTAGTTTTCCTTTACTCAACACAGTTAAGCTTTTTACTCCCCCAAAATGAATCTGTCTTAGGTAAATGGTACATTTTTAATAGGGTTTGTATTTTTGTATTGCAACACTTAGACAAAAACAAACAAAAAAAGGGGGTTGATTTTGGTTTTGGGGGTTTCCTTAGTTTTGATTGTACACAATATGAGGTTGTTCTGTGAATGCCTCACTCATGCAGCAGGAGTGCTTATCAAAGTGGATAATTTCATTTGTGACAGTACCCTGAAGGATCATATTCCCACATCACTGTGGGCACCATTACACACGATGCCATGTCAGCAGAGGACTGGTTGTGTCACTCTCAGCAATCCTGTGACAGGAGTGCACAGAAGTTCCATGGGAGGACATTCTCTGCCATGTGTGGTGGCCTGCACACAACTCCCTGGAAACTCGGCCATGGAGCAATTCCCTCTGCATCTCGTGGCACCATGACTCTGTGCAACACTACAGAGAAATCTGCAGCTTTCCTAAATCCACTGCATCCCATGAAGTGTGGGGTTTGATTCATCCAGTGTTCCACCATGTCGCCCTGGTTTTACAGGGCCCCATAAGTTGTAACACTGTAGCTGTAGGTTCCCATACTTGGTCTGTAAACATAGTCCTTGTTTTCCTTAACCAACCAGGATTGTTTTGCACTTGTGGAATTGTTTTTCATTCCTTTCCCTGGGGGGGAGAAAGATAATTGACCATGTCCTTGTCCTGTAAACCTTCAGGGGTGTTGACCCCTTTCACCAATCTTTGACTGTCCTTAGAACCCTATAAAAATAGGTAAATAAAGAAGGGCAGGGCTTTTGGTCAGTGCTGCCTGGTGAAACCACTGCTGCTCTGTGACCCGCGTGTTTCTTCTGTTACTAACTAACCAACACCACCACTGCCCACCTATAAACACTGTAGAGTTCCCAAATCCAGCTTTGTCTCAGTGTGATAGATAATAGTAGTGGTGTGCTTTTTTCAAAAGTCCTTTCTATCAGCCTCCATATGCCCACTGCTGGCACAGTTCATACACTTCAGCAAGAGCAGTTGGCTCAGACTCTGGTACCCTAGAGAATATTTTCTTAATTTATTTCATTGTTTTAATGTGGTTACTGAGAAGTATCTTTTTCAGTAAAAAATCTAGCACAAATTGAACCAAACTATTTCAAAAAACAGGGAAATAGCTCCTGAGAATATTATTTCACCAAAGGTGAAAAAAAAGTCAAGTGATGTGTTCAGATATTCCTGCACATCAAGAATTCCACTTAGTTTAACAATTGAACATTCTGAATCAGTTAATTATTGTTGCTGAAATGCATATTTGTAATGTGAAAAATTGTGTAAAAGTAAGTTGAGATAAATCAAATGGGGACTAGAACAAATGTAATTGACCTACTGACAAGAAATGAACAAAAAAATCTGAATTAATTGTTTCTACGCAGATTTCAAAAATCAAAAATGATGATACATGTTTGGGAGGTAGACTATATGGATGAAAATGCTTCTAAATTGTAAAAGAAAATCTTCCAGAGAGAAAGCACATTATGTTTATGTGGTTTTTGCACACACACACACACACATATATATATATATGCTCACATGTATGTGTACCTGTGAGTGTATACATACATTGTTGGGTGTGTACACACATCTATTTTGTGCACATGTGTGATTATGAAATGTGCATTAGTTTGCAGAGTTGAATACTAGCAAAAATATCACTGCAGCTGAGCACACAAAGACACACTTGTCACTGAAGTCTAGTCACTTACAGGCACTCCTAGAACTGAGTGTAATGTCTGCAGCACAAGATAGATCATTTCCCTTCTTCCTTCCCTCTGAATGTGCCATCTGACCTAAGGGCTCCTCAAAACAGCCCAGCACATGTTGCTGTAGTTTCCTGGCTATAAAACTTGAGCACTTCTCCCTCTTTTTTCATCACCAAGTCCAGCAATAATCTGTTCCTTTTTCATGTATCCAAAATCCCTCTGTGATAGCTTCCATTCCATTCTCCACTGATGTTACAGATTCATTGACTATTTTTCTTTTTCATACAATGAAAAAATAATCTTTTTGCAGCAACACAGTGCCTTTGAATACTCTCCCCACACTAATGTTATCCTTAATATAATTTTCTTCTTCTTTCTCCTCCAGCTGTAGCCATGTCCTAATTTTAGGTAATCAAACTTAGTCCATCAAATCTACTTCTACAAAGAAACATTCCTCTCCCACATAATTATCTTTCCATCATCTCTTTTAACTGTAGAGTGGTCCAGAGCTATGTTTTCATTTGGGCCCTGTGTATTTTGATTTCTGCATGTAGTTACTGAGGGTTTTTTCCCTCACAAAAGGGTATTTATTTTATGATGATCACCTGATGATGGGATAAATGGTTTTTCCCACTAAGCCAGCACCAGAAATTAGGCATTTAGCTTCTCATGCTCCATATGTAAAAAGACCTGTGGAAATTAGAGGAAGTTAATTCAAGCACTGGAAGGAAAGCTAGAAGAGGAATATTTGAGCCAAATGTGTGAGAAAAATGTCTCTCAAACTTCCTGCCAGAAAATGGGTACCAGAGAAGTAGAGTATGACCGAGAAAGAATATTCATCTATTTCCAATTTGTGTGTCCTAGTTTGTGACTTTGGCGTAAGGCATTTGGCATTACCTGTGAGGTATCTCTCTTGCTTCATGACACTGAGATTCCCTTCCTCTCTGCCTTCCCTTCAGTCTGAAAGTCTGGAATTTATCCTGAGATCCAAAATAGTACTTCTGCCATTTGAGGCACCTAAACAGATTCTGTGGGGGTTTTTTAATAACTGTCCTGAATCTAGGTGTTTAAATTGTCATTTAGGCACCTGAGTACTCGGCTAATGCTGCAGTAAACCTATTTAGCAAATTTCACACACCCAAAATTGCATCATTTCCGACATGCCATGTAGGCAAGACCTTCCACCCACCTTACCACTCCCTGCCAAGCTGCACCTGCTCCCTTGTGTGCACCCAAATCCATGCTCCAGGGGTGCATGGATAGTGGGTGATAAAACTCACAGTCGGAGTTAATGATGGCCAAATGTTCTCCAACAAGTCCTCAGAGAATTGTTAAGAGAGTGAGCAAATTTACAGGGAAAGGCAAAAATGTCTCAGTGAGTCTACATTAATGTTGCCAAACTATTTTTTGAAAACTAATATATTGCAGGGAGTTTATAGACTACAATATTAGTTAGTAAGATAAAATATCCAGATTCAGATGGGTAAGAAATCCCTAATTTTCAAGCCTTTCTCATGTAACCTTTAAAATATAAAGCCCTTTAAAAGCAAATTTGGAAATAGAATGGTATGTATGGGCAAAAGTAACATCAGATTATCAGATATTAGTTTATATTCCAACGTCACTTCCCACCTGTGAAACTGTAAAAGTTGTGAAAAGTTTAGGCTAATTCAGTAACAGTAAATCAGATTGTCCTAGATGATATTTCCTGTGTTCTTATTATTGTGTGTGTGTGGGCCTAAAGATAATTTGCATAGTACAGTCTGTATTACAGCAAGATGGGGCAAGCACCATCTGTTTACTTTGGTTCAACAATTGCTCATTCTGCAGCCAAAGAATAAGGTGGGGCTGGTTCCTCCAGTTTCTCTCTGCCTAGGCTTTNACTTCTTGGCTAAAGAATGCACCACACTGACAGAAAACCTCTAATTCCAGGTTTACCAATTTGTGGTGAGACCCCTGCCAGATGAGGTCTGCATGTGAGGGCGTCAGTGACTGGGTAAATAAAACAGATGTAGGGCTATTCTCTCATTCAGAATAAGATGGCATTGCTCACATACGTGCAGGTAAAGGCTTTTCTCTCACCTTCACCCACACTGTGCGCTGCAAAGAGTATATGGCCTGTGCTATGCCCTGAACCAGGCACCAGTCTGAGAAAGTTTTGTGCCAGGCAGAACACTAAGAATTAATGAGTCAACAAAGTGGGAGAGTGCTTGAAACTGTAATCCAGCCCTCAGTTTAATATTTTAGATGTACCTCTGATAATAGGGGAGGGGATGTCTGCAGGAGTGGGGTGTTTTGTATGTTCTCTTTTTCCATCATGGAGTGAAATTAGGTAAACATGAGCAAGGCTAGGGGTTCCAAGCAAACTTTGTAAATTTTTAGATTAGCATCTTCAAAAGCAGAAGCTGACTTGGAACATCACCATTTTCCCATGCCTATTTTGAAGTCCTTCATTCCTTATTGGCACAAATGGGGTGAATGTGCATTCCTGAAACACTTTTTGGGTGTTTTAAGGTGACTCTCAAAATTAGAAAGGGTTCCTCATTAATAGTGCTCGAATTTTACTGCATACCAAATACACATTCCCTCAAGAACCTTATACATTTTTTTAAATGGCCTGCTGTTTTATTAAGTAAGTTGGGTTTGCCTATGTTAAGTTTATGGCTTTCTAATGAAACCCTTATTTGGGTTTCTTTTCAGTGGAGAAGTGTCCTGTGGCCTACATCATGTGTAATGTGGTCACAGCTATTTTAAAAGGTAATTCTCAGTAGACCTCAGAACAGCTTAGTCTACATAAATGGTGTCATTCCTTCATAACTTTAATGAATGACTGTTTAACCTTCTTTAGTGGTCACAAAAAGGAGAAAGACTGAGTCCAACTGTGTTGGATGACAGGATGTCCTGAGATGAGAAATGCATGAGAATTTCTGCCTTTGGAACTACAAACTTATCTATCCTCTTGCTGTGGAGCAGAGCCATGCAGCATGAAAAGCCACTATTTTAAATGTCTCTAACATTTCAGAGCTGAAAGCATAAAATGCTCCCAATGTGTAATATGCTGTCAGCTCTGCTTAGGCTTGTGTAGTCAGAATTATTTCAGATGTACACAGGAAACAAATTTTTCATAATTTTTAATACTTTTTTTCACTGCTTGATGTTGCAAGTACCAATCTGATGCTGCCATGTTCAGTAGCTTTATATTCTAAGAGTGGTTTTGATTAAAGCAGCACTTTCAGGTTTATTTAGGCAGCCCTTGCTTCTTTTAAAAAACAATTGATGTCCAGAAATCCTGATTCTGTTAAATGAACTGTGAATGCCCAAACACCATCTCTCATGTCTTTTATCCTCTGGACTGGGATAAGACATTTTAGAGAAACTGAAAAAGGGGCACTTAGCAGCAAAGTTGAGCAGCTCTTTGTCATGCCATATTTGTTTCAAGACTGCATGGTCACAGACACAAGGCTCCTATGAAATCTGTTGGAGTTTAGTAATAATTTACATAGCAACAGTAATTATCCTGGTTTCAAAAATAGCATCATCTGTACATTTAGTAGAAAGAAAGATCTAGAGATAAAACTGCATTTTTGGTTTCTTTGACATAGATTTCAAGGAGAAAATCTCAGAGTTGAGATGATGAATTTAAGTTTATTTCAAGAGGACTAAAATTGGCCCCACCAATCAAGACTGTGCTTTAGGCACACACATGATGAGGATGGGTATATTAGATTTTCTCTGGGCTACTGTAACCAAAAGACAGCAGGCACTCAGGTGTATTTCAAACCAAGCTTGAGGCTATCAAGCAAATATTGTTTGAGATCATCTGAGAGGACAAGGTCCCTCCAGGATATGAAGAGATGTTTTCTTATGCTTCAGCAGTGGAATTTCAGTATAACCAGTGCCTGGGTGGCATTGCAGAGACCTCTGTCCAGGTTGAGCTGTATATACACTTTCTGAGAGTCAAGTCCATTTATGATATCTGACATTGTAAATCTAAAAGCTAAGGCACCTAGGGCTATTATTATTTTATGTCAAAACTCATTAAAAATGAAGACAACTGTATTCCGGTACAGTTTAAACAAGCCAGTGTCCAAATACTGTGTCTGTTGATTCATTAAATATCTGTTGAACTTGAGATACTCTCTGTTGGAAGCAGTTTTACTGTCTTTTGTGCAAGGAAATTTCCATTGGCACCTGAGTCAGAAAAAACTTGGACAGAAAGATATAAAATATCCAAAAGAAAATTGTTACCAATTAAAAATGTGTTTCATTCTTCTGTACAGGACAAAGAATAAGCAGATGGCATAAAAAGATGAGGACAAGGGGAAAATTACAGATCAAAATATCTAATTTTCTGTGTTAAATGGAGCAAATTACTTCAGGAGGTAATAAACAGAAAATGAAAAAGATGAGAGAGAGCAGTTACTTGGCTTTTCCTTATCAGCATGCACGGTAGTGGAGATAAATGCTTACGTTACCCATTGTTCTGCTCTGGTTTCCTTTTTGACTGTCCTGGAAAACTCTTAGTAAAACATTGACAATTGATGGAAGTTCAAAGAACAAGCAACTTGATTTTTTGTTTGAGAAATAAAAATCAGAAACCATTTAAAAATGTTATTAATTTAACTTCCTCCTTGAATCTTTAGGTCATGTTGTGCATGTCTTTGCAAAGCAAACACTGAAGAAGGCTGCAGTCAAACACTCCCTGTAAAAGTCCTAAAAATCCTTACTTTCAAATGTGCTCATTTATTTATACCCCTGTATAATTCAGGGGTTGGTAGGTACAAGTACATGCTTCATCACCACCTCCAGGAATGTGTTTTATAAATCCAAAGAGATGTTTGTTCAAAATTCAGTTGAAAAAATATTACACTAAAGAGAGTAATATTGATAATGCAGACAATTGTGCTACTTCTGGTGACAGTTGTGCTAGAACTGTTCATTAATTTTATCTTTACAGACAAGTAGAGTATATGAAAGCCTTGATCAGGGATTAGTTTAGAAATCTTCCTGCTATATCAAAGCTATACTATGTGAGTTGATCACATTTCCAAACTTATGGCTCAATTCCATACCTAGTTTAGTTTTACAAAGCTGCTTAGATTATTGAAATTAAAAGGAGTTAAAAATTGACAGCATGTTATAAATTCTTTATCTTTAAATCATTATATGAAAAAGTTCTTTAATATCTTGGGAAAAAAACAGATTCAAAACTGACACATATCTCAGAAAAAAATAATATATGCAGTCATTTTCCAGTTTGCTTAAAAATAGGGAATTAAATGCTGTTATTTTTTACATTATTTACATGAAGAGCCCAGGGACACTTGTTATCATTTTATAGGAAAGAAATTGTCTTCAGGTGTTAAAGGCAAACCAAAACATTGGTTAAATTGTATTCTCGAGTCTACCTGAGAACTGGGTGAATAAAATAAGTAAGGCAACCTAAATTTCATGGTCTGACTAACAATCACTCTTACTTACAAATTCTTCTCTAGCTACAATATCCTCCTGCACTCTGACTGCCAATGCTGATGCTATCTTTAAGAGTATTACTTCTCCTTTTACCTTTGCACCGTCACGCTTAACAAGGGCAAAAGGTGAGCTGCCTGAGGAATTAAAAGTGGAAATGCAGCACGCTTTTCCAACAGAAAAATTGCTTAATTAACTTATTTGGAGAAGTTATGAGATCTTGAACTTTGGTCGAATTCCTATCAGGATGCACATTTTAGTTTAGCAGAGATGTAGAAGGAATTTGAAATCATGCAGTGTGTGAGAATAACTGGTTCATTCTTAAAGTTAAGTGTACCAAAAAATCTATATGTAAGAGAGATTCTGAGAGACAACCATTACACAGACTGCAAACATTCCTGTTATTTCAATATATGCATGAAGGTTGCCCAGTGGAGTCGTACATCCGTGCAGAACATCCATCTCAACATTAAGTACAGTTTTTACCACTGTGCCCCAGCAGTAGGAATGCAGATGATGATGCAGTGACTCACTGGCAAAGCAAAGACCAAGTTTGTGCAACAGTGTCTGCTACTGATGGCAAAGAGAAAGAACAAGAATGTTCTATGTTCTGAAAGGATTACATATTCATATTGATTGTACTGGTTTTGTCTCAAATAATGTTCTGGTAATCTGCGGGGCTGGCAGGGGAGGGTTCTAAAAGAACTCTCACTACTTTTAAAAATCACTTTGCCCTATGTATTTTTCTTATGTCTAAGACTGTATGGACGCATTCTGAATATCTCCTCTGTGATTTATGCTTTCATACTGTTTCTCACTAGGACTGAAAGATAAAGGATGCTTTCATCCAGGGACTGTATCAGAGCTCAGCAAGTGCTAATGCTTGGCCCATGGTGGTATCAGCTTTTATCATCCCTATGTCTACCAATATTAGAAATGAAATCTTGGATCCACTCTCTGTAGTTAATCTTTTTTTGGCATCCTATCCATAGGAAAGAAGAATTGGATTACACAGAACTAATTTATATATGTATCTCTCGTACATATATATAATCTTTAGTTAAAATTATATGCTTTCTTACCAATGGAGGCATTTACATCACTCAAGATCCTAGAATGGGTTGTGCTCTCCTAACATTGCCAATATTTCTTTGCCCAATGACTTGGCTATGGCTATATACTATTTCTGCCCAGTGCTGACAAATTTAGATTCTGTGTCCTTGGAATGATGGAAGATGCAGCTACTAGTGTGATCATACAGCTGATCTTGGTGAATTGCATTTAAAATATCTTGCCCTAGTTTGGTTGGTTGATTGTTTTTTTCTTGGAGCTCTCTTTGTTGATGAGAATTATTAGAACGTTATCCAAACCAGAATGCTTTTGCAAAAACATAACCAAAATTTGGATATTTCAGATCTACTCAGAGACAGGAAACTATTGGTTTATTCTCCCGTGGCCTGCCTTGAGCCCAGACTCAAAGCCTTGCTTTGATTACTTCTAAATACAAGGATGAGTCCTGGGCAGTTCTGATAGCCAAAATATTGAGGCGGTCAGAGCACAGAGGAGCAGACTGAATACAGCATGCTCTCCTCAGTTACACTTTGCAGGTGTGTGAGTGTGTTTCTCCTTACTGGGGAATACTAAGAAAAGATGTGTGAAGCCAGCATGCACAACATTCCAGTTTATGTAGGATCTGTGTGCAGGGAAAGGACAAATTACCTTGTTTCACTGAGCTTCAGACTAGAGACTGAAATTTTTTGCTGTCAGGAAAGCAAGAAGCAGAAAATTCAACCAAACTTCCCTAGTCATTACATTTTTATGCAATAATAAGTGACAACAGTCTGTGCTAGAAGTTACTGGGAAATTTCAGATTTTAGATACAAACTACAGTGCCATGCACTATATGCTTCATTATATCTTTCAGTTCTCCTAATATAAAGAGTCAATGTCACACTTTGAAAAAGGCAGTTCTTTTATTTCTCAAGTCCTCAAAATCTTCCCTCCACAAAATATCCTCTGTTGGATCAGGTATGGAAAAATTTATTCTCACAGCAGAGTAAGCTAGATTCTTTCTGATTATTAAATCTGTAAAGTAGATGATTGCCTTGGTTGCTACATCTGATTCAGCTGAGATGGAGCTAAAATGTAAATTAAAAACAAAGTTTCTGCTGTAATCTTTGCCTTGGGCTTAACCTTAAATTCCTCGAGTTCCTACTTGTCTTGTTAATTCAAGTACAAGATCTGGAACAATTCCTGGTGCATTATTTGGGACAACTATTCAAAAGTGGTGAAAAATGAGAGAAATTTATTAAAAGGCAAAAATTGATTTTGGAGATCTCCCATTGTGTTCACCTATTCCTGTTCTTAAATAATTCAGGGAGTGATTAGGATGTTTATCTTCTCCCTGCTCTGGTACTGTCAGGGCTGCTATTATAGGTGCTTGATTAATGGACTAAATTTCACACCCCAAATGCAGCCTGGCAAGAGCAGTATCCTAGTAAAAGACTGTATCATCCAACTTGTCATGGATGTTGAAAAGGATATGTAAGGCTTATTAAATGTCAGGTATCTGTTTAAGTGAATAACCAAAATGTTCATGCCCAAATAACTCACTAATAAAAGAATGTGTAAGTGCTGTTATGAAATGGGGATTAGTAAATGAGTAAGATAAATTAAAGTGTTAAGAGATTAAAATGTGAATTTATTTGTTGTGTAATGATTCCTGTCAGTGTTCTATATTAACAATTACTAGTTCCATTGTTAATAAGATGGGAGGCTATGACTTTATGATCCCCTGATGAGTAGAATAATAGCAGTATGTGGATGACAGAAAGGGAAAATAAAAGGAATAAAAATAAATTTAGTTCAATTCTTTATGAAAATACAGTCAATGAACTTGTTTAAGATAGACACAATGAAAAGAAGGTCTGACAAGCCCAGGAGTGTCAGCCTGGCAGCAGGTAGAGTTTGCAGTGGGTGTTACAGGCAGAGTTATTATTCCATACCATGAGTATTTTTACAAAAAGCACTCCCTGTTTCTAGCTACTTAAGAAGAGTTTTATCTTCCCTGGGCTGAGAAATAGTCTCACTGAATTTCTTACTACCTTTTCATTTCAGAACTTTTACATCTGGTCCTAAAGACATTCCAGGTTCATTGAAGGAAACGATGGAGAAGGGATTCCAGCAAAGAAAAGCCTTCCAAACCAGTGCAGAAGTCAAGCATTGTCAATTCCTTCAGAAAAAACCTATTTTCTAAATAAAGAAATTAATAGGAAAGGTGTAATAGAGGTGCAGAAAACATTTCTGTGCTCAGAGTTTGAACAGCTGCCATGGAAGAAATGTGCATCCAGCTTTTTCCACAGCAGGAATACTGAAGACCCCAGAGATGGTTAGGAGACAGAGGTCTTTGGAGGAGAGGAGAAATGCATCTGTTCAGTCTTCAGAAAGGAAGGGTAAGAGGCCTAAGGGGAGATCTTATTGTTCCTACAAAATACCTAATGCAAGGATGTAGGTAACATAGGTCACACTCATTTTTGCAGTGCACAGTGATGTGACAAGAGGCAACAAAAACAAAACTTAGAAAACAAAAAATTCCAGTTAGATCTCACAAAATAATCACCCTAAGCCGTTTGTTTAAAATAAAATAAAAATCTGTGGATGTCCTTACTTTATAAGGGTGAACAGGTATTTTAGCATCACTTTTTCTTTAAATGCTGAAATGCCCTACTTATCATTAAAAAAACAACAAATTATCAAAATATCTTTAAAGGGACAGAATGAGTCTGGAAATACTCAGAATTTCAGCTAAGACCCTTAGATCCATCCTTACATAAGTCAAGATATACAATGATTTTTTTAAAAGAATGTACAAATAGTAGAATATTTATTATTAAAAACATTGTAGCACCTGAGAAAACTGATCTGATTTAGAAAAATGGTGACAAGAAAAAGGAGAAACACAACAACATAAAGGAGTAAATGAAGGCCTCAGTTGCTTCTTATTTACATATTTGAGTTTTCCTTGGACTTGACCCATTTCTGCAGGAAATGGGCCACATTTCTTGATATTTCACTGAACCAGTAAGTAAGCATTTTAGCAGCTCTAAATTGTATAATAATCTTAAATTGTGGGTATACGTATTTCATCATCTGTGAAACTTTCTTCATGTATTTTTTGCCAAAGGAATTCAAAAGGAATTTGGATGGAAAAGATTTTCCACTTCAGAAATTCTGGTGACATTTTTCCAAAAGAAAACAGTGCAGCTTGGTCATTTTCTTGAAAAATAGATTCTGACCCACTAAAATAGGATTGGAAGCATATGGCAGTCCTTTCTTGCACCATGGATTGGATTATTTAAACTCCATGAGAGGAGAAGCCATGAGAGCTCTTTTCAACAGTTTTGTTGCCTGCCTCCAGGCTGTACCTGGCTCGGGTTCTTGATTGGTTTGGGCTGTGAATCCCCCTAATTCTTTCCATACACTGCTTTGAGAAGGATTTCATGAAATAGAAGAAGATCTTAACACCAGTCCAGACCTAAATAGTTGTAGATTTGTGCCAACTTTCCTACATCATTATCTTTTACTAAGTGATTTACTCAATATTTTCTCTGAGTTGTTCCACTACAATTAAATCAAGAGTGTTTGTTCTTTTCTGTCTATAATACCCTGGCATCAGTTTATAAATCCTATATTGTGAGTCAGACTTCTAAAACTCTGCAGGTAAGGATGAGTTCCTGAAGTGTGGTACTAAAGGATGATTTTTTTAAAAACTGATAGATTTCACATTCTTTTCTATTTACTGGTTCTCTTTTTCAAGATTCTGTATTTCATGTCTGTAAACTTTTCTTTCAGCTATGAGACTGGAAATTTCTCTTTCACTCTGTTTTTTTTTAAATAAGGGCAGAGATATCTTCCTTAGCTTTAGTCATAAACAAAATATATCTTGGCAAAACCCAAAAGTTTTTTTTATATATTTATATATATAATATATTTTTAAAAAGAGAAGAATTTGTCTATACACCCCTCATATGATGCTGTACCTATTTTATATCTGTGAGAGTTTTGTCATATATATTTTAAAATTAGGAAGATCAAGGATGCTTAATGCTGTTACTCTTCCAGAGAAAGTATTGCATGGCATTCCTCATAGCTTGCATTGGAGACTGGCAGCTTTTAGAGAACATAATGTATTTGTTACACAACAGTGTGCTTTGTATAATTTGTCCTTTGTCCCAGAGAGAAAACTAGGTTAAACTTAATATGGTTTGTATGTAGATAGGTGTTAACAGAGAACCACACTTTGTAATCAGATCTTAGGCAACAGACCATGCATTTAATTTAGCTTGGAAGCAAAAATCCTGTCACTCTGGTAAAATTACCCTTTGAGTACATTTATTTTCACTCTTTGAGGGAGGACGGCCAGATTCTTCTCTCACTTCCTGACTTTGGAACACAAGACACTGGTAATTCAAGTGGCTGGCGAAGTGGGGAAAAGACATTAATTTGTCAGTCGTTCTGGACTCCTATTGCATATAATAGCAATTACTCCTGCTCTTACATGGCATTGCTTAAAAACAACCACATCTCACACCACCTGTCTTACACAATGCAAGACACAGTAATATACAGATGAGAAAAATGAAGCTCAAAATTAAAGGAACCAATGTTATCATTATATTGTTAATATATAAAGAGTGCTATATAATTGATGTTCTGCAGTGTTCTGCTGTGGTAGATGTAATAATATTGTCATGTATCTTTCCTAATATCAGGATACTTCAAGTCACATCTCACTTACTACTGAGATTTCCAGATGTACTTTGAGTTAATAAAATATCTGCATAAAATTATAATTGAAAAATTAATATAACCTGATTGAATCACCTACTATGGGATCTGAAAATCCCTAAATTAAAAGAAATGACATATAAATATTTTACAGAGGGAGGAGGCAGACACCCAGGAGGTGCTGAAATTATTGTTTGACCTGCTACATTTGGAGCCTCTAACAACAGCCTGAGTAAAATGAAGAGAATATTAAGTCTTGCAAAGGAATATTCTTTCCACTAACAGACTGCATGTCCTTTATGAGCTGTCCCAGCATAAAAGAAAGTGCAAAGTATTCTCATTTTGATTTAAAATGAAAAACAAAACAAAACAACCAAACATGACCAAACAAAAACAAATAGCCACTCTGTACTGGACAGTCAAATGAGTGGCTGATTAATGTCTTAGCAGGCAGGGCTAGCTGAGCTCTGCAAATAACTCAAAGACAACCATAGAGGGCTACAAATTACTGACAAGAATGTTATGTATGCTGCTGAACACAACAGCAGCCAGAAGTACGTGGACAAATCAGAATATATTTGGGCAAGGCCCTAACAATGCAAATTAACTGGCATAACCCAAAATTACTCAGATGATGACTAATGACATCTTCAACATTTACACCTATTTGTGGGGTAGTAGAAGAACCATTTACAGGTATGGAGTAAATTCATGAAGTTTGAGTCCAGAAAAAGGTAGTTAGAGCACAAGGAATCCTATGTTAAGGGAATGCTTACATCAGTTAATGAGGTGTTTGATACTATTAAGTGCAATGATGAGGGAAGACACAAAGTCTAGAGCACATGGAATGACTCTGGGCTTGAGACCACTTCCTAAAAAAAGGCAATGGACTATCTTAGTCAGAAATGTGCTAACCCTGGTATTTAGACAGATGCCTTTTGTACAATAGAAATGCACACTTCTAGTGGAGGATTAATTTTTTTTCTGTATAACAGACTACACTATTGTAATGCAATGCTTAAATTACACTTAGTCAAAAACAGCTGCAGCTTGGTTTTGGTCTTGTACTCCCTGAGTTTTGTAAATAATAAAAATACCTCCCAGAGATCATTGGATCAGCTGCTTAGCTGCTGCAGCCTGTTTAGCTCTTGTGGAGAAAAATGACTCATAGAAATCACCACAAGGAGTCACTGACTGAACCTGTATGGTACATGTTATAGGTTGAATATGATAATGTTCAAGATAAGTTTGGACTACTGTCCTTTTCTATTTTCTGGACAAGATACCAGAATGACATGATAAACACATCTCTGACAGCCTTTGTAGTAGAAATATTGAATGATATGGAATCAGAAATAATTCTTCATTCATGACCTGGTGGTTTGGGAGTGAAGCTTGCCTTTTTCACTTCATTGTTACAAAAAAATAATGTTCATAGAAAAAGTCAACCTTTTAACCTAAGAACCTAAAGGACAATATATTTATAAACTCCGCCTCATGCATGACTGAGGCACAGTAGTTTAAAGTGATTCTCTGAATGCTTTGCATTGACCAAACACAACTTCCAGAGGGCTGAAAGCCCATTGTGGGGCTCAGTGATCCTCTTATCCATTCTCACCTGTAAAATGACTATTGCGTTATGCCTTGCCTGAAGCTGCTGGAGATGTCTCTGCAGAGGGCAGAGTGGCTCAGCAGTTCAGATCCCAGTGGGTCAGGAGAGGAGAAAGGGCAGTTTAGCTTTCTCTCAAGAGCTCCTGGGCCTTCAGATGCTCACTGAACTACTTAGCTAAAGAAAATGCAGCCTAAGTAACACATGGCAAAGACAAATAAGAGCTATTAAATAGCAGATATTCTTTTAACTCCTTTCATGGCAGGTCACTTCGAGTGACCCTGTGTGTTGTGGGGCTGCCTGCACCATTACTGCCCCTCTCCTGCCTGGCCTCAGAGGGAGTCTGCTGAGAAAAGTGTCTGGCATGCATGAAACTAAAGTCCCTCCCTCAAATTCCTCTCCATCCTGTGCTCACCTGTGCCTTTCCAATCCTTGTTTTATGCTTGTAGTTGCCACATGCAGCAAATTCCCTTGTGCTTCATGTTTTTATATATTCATTTCCTTTCAGAGAAAGGTGCATTCCTTTCCTTGTCTCTTTATAATCCTCCAGAACAGTTTTTGATCTCATGTTATGCTCTTCCAGGGCTTTTCCCTACCACACTATGCAACAATATTTCAAGAGTCACCTTCTCAGGATTCCCACTCCTAAACACAATCTGTGGAGGATAGAGTGGAATGAGGTAAGGGCAGCTACAACACACACGTCCTTCGTGTCATGCTTGCTAGAAGGTAGTTTTTGGTAGTGGGAAGGGATTCTTTTGCTCCTGTGCTTGGAGCAGGATGCTCAGGAGGTGTGAAGGCTCCAGCCATGCTGTCACACTCAAGGATGAGACACAGCCTCAGCAGGACCCACAAGCTTGGCCACAGCTCTCAGATAATGCAGCTGTGGGGAACCAGGTATGACAGCATGGCAAACTTAGAGTGGGAAAAGGGCAAGCCCATGTGTGTGAACCAACAGGCTGGTTGAAAAGAGTGTGTAGATATATTATTTATATTTTCTAAAGCAATGCAGAAGTCTGAATACAGTAAAAAGTCTGAATAGTATACCACTGACAATTACAAAATTGGCAGTGTGTAACCATCATTGCTATTTCAGTCAGAAATGCACTTGGGAAATGGTTAGATTCCATCCTCTCTCAGTAAACTGAATTTTAATATAGTAATTTTGAATTATTATCAGCTCACAAATCTTGAAGAAATAAGGAAAGGGAAGGGTGGCACTACATTTCGCCTGCCAGTCTCCTATAGATAAAAGGAGAAGGAAATCCAATGATTTGTACACCACCCTCATTCCCTATGAATAAGAATCAAATGACAAAATTTGAAGAAAGCAGTTTTAGGAGTACTTATTTGTACTACCTATGTAAAATTGCACTCAAATCTTAATATGTTCTGCTTATGGTATAGGAAGGAATTTTTTTACAAGACCTTTGATCCAGCCCATTTTATGGTGAGCAAGGTTCAGTTCCTATCAGGTGGGCCCACATTTTTCTATTAGCATTTCATTATTCATTCAAACTCAGTCACAGTGATTGTTCACTGGGCATTTCCCTCGGGTCAGTATAAGTACCTCAGTGAATTGCATATGCAAATATTTGGCATAATGAAGTGCAGATTCAAAATAATAGCCACAAACCAAGGAGCCATTTTGAACAATCTGGGCTATAAAAATACAAGGATGGTCATCTGGGTTGACAGTTGTATGAACCAGATAAAAAAACTGCTGCAGTAAACAACACAGCTTAATATTTTATCATATTTCACTTCACACTAATCTTGTTTTCCCAGCTCATTGTCTCCTTTTGTTAAGTGTTAACAGGATACAACATTTTGCTGCAAGAATATCAACATCATAATAATTTTTTTTAAAAATGTGTCTCATCAGCAGACAAATTTTTCCAAGAGAAAAATAATGGAGCCAGTCCACAGAGGAATAAAATTTTCTCTAAGGTCCATTAGCTTTTTAATCTGAGAAGGAGAAAAAATCCTGCCTGACCAAATTATGTTAGCAATCAACAGCTATCAATATTTTATGCCTGAATCAAAAATATGGGCCTCATCCTGACACTCTGGGGACATCAAAGGAGCAAAGACTTATATTCGAGTTTGGTGCTTGTCTTATATTGGTCGTGCATTAAAAAGCATTTTTTAGCTCAAAAACTTAAGGTATGCTACAGAAGTGTTGACTTCCTCTGTGCAGGTGAGAAATCAGAAAATGAGCAGTGGGAAGTGACTAGCTGAAGTCATTTAGCAAACTAATGTTTAAATTGGGCTCACAAACTTCTCATGAGTAGTACTTAGAGCATGACAGAATGCAGGTGACATCCAAGGATTTCTGGTGCCTGTAGAGATATTTGTGTTGAATAGATTGGAGGAAAGAGTTTATAAATTCATACTGAGCTAAAGCAAAAAACTTGTTCTGGACTGATACTGCAGTAAAGCTTTTCTTCTTGCTTGAATTTATTAGTAGTTCTTACTGTCTGCTATTCCTCATCCATTAGGAAATAACTGATAAAGCTCCACAGGCCACAACTTGTATCTTTTTATCATGAGATCATAGGTGTGAGCTATGACTGAGCTATTCCTTAAAGCACACCTCCGGTCTTCATTTCCTCTGACAATGAAATAATTGGAGAACAGAATAGTCACTGATATTTCAATCATCAGATCACTAAAATAAGCTGTAATTTAAGTGTTGGATTTTGCTGAGCCAATCTGAGCTGTCTGCAACTTATCTTTATCTAACTTAAAGTTAGATAAATTTAGATAAGTCCTCTGTGCTCTTCATAAGTCACTGGAAGAAGATTGGCAGCTGCTGAGAACAATCCATTGTTCCTATTTTACACATTTTTTAATCTTGAAAGAAATTTCCTCTTGAGGTACCTCTCTCTCTTGAGAATAGAGGACATACAGGCAACTAATTCAGAAAATATGTAAATACATATGACTAAAATTTTTGAGGAAAGTCCTACACTAGTTAAAATATTCCATCAGTTGGACTGTTTAGATGTTACTCATACAGATTTCTATGTTGTCAGAAAAATTCTATTTGTAGTAGCGTGTGACCACACCTTAAAATAGCAATTCAATTAATAATTATTTCCTGTTTTACTTTTCTACCTCATTTGTTATTAGCTTTCCCTTTCCTGCTTCCTCTTGACTAATAATGAGATTGCAATCTTTCTCAGGGCTGAGATCCTATTGCCATAGCATCTCTTCAACAGCCCTGTCCCAAAACTGAGGATTCCTGCCCAACCGCAAAACAGAAAGACAATGAAAATCACATTAGTATACAATTTTATTAATTACAAGAGGCATAATAAATATTCATTTTATCTCATTCTATTGCTACTCTTAATACAATAAGAAAGCATTCACAATGGCTTAAAGGTGACAGATTTTGGGCCAGTTTGGGAGATCTCTACTGCATGTCCTCAGCTCAGGGTGGAGAAAACAAGTGTTCAAATGTCTTCCTGAATCAGTACTTCAGAGTTATGGGCATTTCCTAGAACACCAAACACTGATAATATGATAGCATAATCCTACAGGAGAATTTTGAATATTCCTTCATGAGCTATATTAAACATATTGCTCCACTTACTAATGGAAAGAGTACTGGATAAATTTATATCAACCATAAAAATAAGTCTACTTGAATATTTGTAATCACTTACATATAGGTTAGAGAGGATTTTGCTTGTGAGCGGGATAATTTGTGTTTTTCTCTCTGTACAGTGAAATGGAGAGAAAACCAAACCCATGAATTAGTAACAAACAGTTCGTGCAAAATTTCACAGTCTGTCTGGGACTGAGAAGCAAACTGAAAAATCTCACCTTACTCATTGTAATTCTATGTCTATTTAACTTGGCACTTTTAAGGAATTTTTGTAGGTAAATCCAGTCCTGAAGTAAATGAAACAGACTGTGAATTAACTTGGTGTGGGCAGAGGTAAATTGGTGGTTAAGTATAAAGTGCCTGTGATAACCAGCAGAGAATATTGATTTTTCATTCTTTACTGTGAAGAAATTTGAGGGGGTGACTTTTTTAAAAGAGTTTATCTTTTTCCTAACAGTACTGTAACTATGGCATAATTGGGGACTGTATATGTCTTAATTCCTCCAGTCAATCCTATGCACTGTTCCACTGCCTGTTATTACGCACAGTAACACTTTGAACTTTCACATGCCTATATTTATTCAACAGATGGCAGAGCTTGTGAGAGGATCAAACACCTTCCTGACAAGAGAGCAGCTCATTTTGTGCAAGGAAACTGCCAGATATCTTTACTGGATGGTAAACAAACTGATAGCCTGCTTCTTTTCCCAGGAGGAATTAGCTGCATGCAGCAGCCACAAAGAGGGCAGGGAGGCATGAGCTGCTGAATCCTGCAAGCCTTAATTCAGTGTCTGGTAAGGAGACATTGAATGTACCTTGCAGTAGGTTGCTGAGACAAAAAGTTCACCCTCAAACTCTGCATCATCTGGATAAAAAACACTTTTGGAAACATTCTCTTAATTGTAATAGAGAATGAGAATTTTTCTGCAATTTTGTATATTAGCCTACAAATTCAGATTGTTTGCTTAAATAAGCCCTAAAACAACTTCAGCATGGCTTTATGGCTTTATCAGAACATGATGCTAAATAACAGGAGTTACAGTGGTGCTGTGTACTGAGTATATCTGCTTTGAGATAGCTAAGAAGCACCATCAGAGGATATTATTGGAACTGGACAGTTTTAACTATACAATATTTTTTATAGAATCTTCTTTCCATCAGAGCATGTTGTTTTCCTTTATGACAGTTTTTCTAGGACTTTCCATAACAGACAATACCTCAGCATGAACTCACCACCAAAATTTTCAAAAGACATCAAACCTAGCTCTGTAGTTCCTTGTTTCAGATTTAAAGTGGGGTAGAGCAGAATTCACTGATTTACACCTCCAAAAAATGTTTCAAGAGTGAAATAATGCTGAAAATACAAGAATATGAATTACAGGAGCCAGCATGTGTTGGTGAACACAGAAGGAGGGGAAAGTCCAGTGGGAAGTCCTTGCTAACAGCAGCAGACAGTGCTGTCTGAAGTGCCCTTGGAAACAGAAATATGTGCACTGTTGCCCAGGTGACAAAATCCAAGTACATGGTGCCTACTGTGAATGAAACAACAGACACTGCCTGCTCCTTGTGGAGTGGGCAGCATTAGTGACACTGAGAGCTATCACTTTGAATGGGCATGAGAAGCAAAGCCTACTTTTGTGGATATGTGTTAATCATCTGCTGGACTAGGCAGCTATAAAGGTGTAGTTTCTCCAAGGGAGGTGTTTGTAAGTAAGACTTATTTTACTTTCTACAAATACACGTGTAAGTTCTGTTATTTCTTTCTCATATATTTTGCAATGGCAAAGAAAATACATAAGGATTTTCTCAGGTTAGACCTTATTTTGCCTTGGTGGTGATATTCAAGCATCATTTCTTTTCTTAACCTGATTTTTAATTTCTCTGGTTCTTTCAGACTCTTGCACAGTTATGCCCTTAAAACATTATAGACATACAGTACATAAAACTGCCACCTTTCTTCTTCTCCATCCATTCATATGTCCTAACTTGTTCTGTAAAACATTTTTCCTAATTAAATGTTCCCTTTCACATTAATCCCTTAACATGTGCCTAGTAATCAAGAACAAATGTTTCCCGTTGGTATTCTCAGGGAGTTGTTGGGTGCTTACCTCTCTTGCTGCAATGTTCAGCCCTGGCTTGTTGGCTTGCGTTTCCACTTGAGCTAGCAGCTGACTTGGCCACTAGTTACTGTTTCTCTGATTTTCTGCTCGGTGGCTTCACCAGCAGCTCATTGCCTAACATGAAAGAGAAAACTGACAACAGAAACAAAAAAGAGAATTCACAAAGGTCCATATCTTCTCTTCCTGCCTGGGTTTTAAGAGGTGCAGCCCTGACAACACACTCTCTCATAATTACATCTGCCCTTTTTACAGAGATAGGTTCTTTATGAAAAAGTAATAGCACATCCAAACTGGTAATGCTGTATATCTGAAAAGAAAGTACTTGTGGAAAGGTTAATGATACCATGGACACCTCTCTCTTACCTCTCCTATCAAATACAAACTAAATTATTTCAGGGTTTTTTTTCTCTAATATAGGTCTGTAATCTGCTATCATTGACTTCCTCTGCTTTTTGTATGCTTTAAAATGACAGGGATGATTTAAAGAGGAAGTTCAGGAGAAAGAAGTGAAAAACACCAGACCAAAGAATGGGAGAGATCCAAGAGGACAAGGACATGTTCAGGGTGTTTGAGCTGGGGTTTTTTTTTCATAGGTGATTACAGCTTCAACAGAGCACAGATTATGTACCTGGTTGTACTCACCTCTGAAAAATATTTTTCTGGTTTTTTATATAAAAAAATTCTCAGTGAAGATGACTGGAAAATTTGTGTCTTTTGTTCTTAAAAAAAAAAAAA